>OX638255.1:2083380-2693980 GCA_951806755.1 Brenthis hecate
TTACCCAGCCTGTGGCAAATTTTCGTCACTAACTGCTCTGTGTCATTGCCCTGGCCCTGCTACGTATGAGATGCTACTATGCAGTAGGAACATGAAACTTTAACTACACCTCTTTGACCATTTGGATATCGAATGAGTATCCGAATGTTTTTTATACTAAGATCGATATAACACACCGACGATAATAGTCTGAGAGCTGATAAAGAATTTTAGGCAGATATTATAGGCAATTTGAAATAATAAAAAACAGTTAATTTATGATGTAGGGAATATGGAATGGAGAGTCGGGAATGAGATTTACGGTTATTTTGCAACTGCACTTCGTGTGACATTTGCAAAAAATAATCGTCAAAATGTTCCGCTAAAATAAAAATTAAATAAACAATAATGATAGACTACAAAATTGGAATTGAAAGTGTTTAATATGAAACTACTTATTTCCAACATTAAGACATCTGTCGATTCTCTTTGAATCAAATCGCGTGAGTTCGAAACATCCACTTGTCTGGGGTCGGGTGGCGTGTGTTCTCATGGGCCGCTGAATATTTCAGCAGCTCGCGAGTAACAAATTACAGACTGTATCAACCCCCACGTCTTTTACAATTACACGTTTCAAGTCTGGAAAGAAAGTCGGCAAGGACAATTAGGTCACTGCTGCATAATTGTCCCAACAGCCGCGAAGTTCTCACAACTTATATGACACACTGCATTGTTGTAAAACACCTGCTTGTATCCCACAGATATTTTGCATATCTTATTAGTTTTTATTTGAAATAGTTATATAATGTCATAGATAGATACATAATATATAGTATCTTTTCTTTAATAGTTTTTAAAATATGGAACGTTAATTTTTAACAAGCCAGTATCGTTTGTTGGTTTCTGTGTGGCACGTTTCAAAGAAAATACTTACAATATACCTTTTCAAAAAAACATATCAACCTATAAATTAAAGGAATGATATAATTAATGGAAAAATATCGAACAAAATTATAACCCTCACCACGGTTATTATGGGATTGTCGGATTAAAGGACATTAATTTATTATCGATTCAGAGGCCGAATCTATAGTTTTTATAATTTTTGTCTGTCTGTTTGTCTGTCTGTCTATGACCGCATCACGAGAAAACCACTATACAGATTTTGATGAAATTTGGTATGATATAGCTGGTTATCCGGCTCAACATATAGGGTACTTTTTACTGCGGGAAAATATCTTATCTCTGAGAAATCTATACTAAACGTTAAAACGTAACTAGGGACGAACTCGAGCGGAGCTAGGGTGAGTCGCTAGTATGTATATAGATTCATCCTCGAAGTTCGTTTTGTTGATGTCTAGTTGCCTTGGAAACGATTGTCTTCAACATAGACTCATCAGCTATTAGCTATTGACAAATAGGCGGTTATCTACTATACTTATTGATTCCTGTATGTACCAACTAATGTCCAAACATAGCATGCGTGCTCTGTATTTGATCGTTACGATTATTTCTATTGATTGATCAAGTAATCGTCGACTGTAAGTCATTTTCGATGTCATAACCACTGATTTAATATATAGATTAAATGGAAATTGATGTTTTAGTGGAGTTATTTCATGTACTATACTTTAATAATACTTATATACTTAGTCTAATTGTTTAATTACTTAAAAATCACGTACTATACTTTTATACGTAGAGCATCGAGTAAATGTGAAAATGATATATGTTTTAGGTGCCCCTTTGATCACTTAACTACATTTTAATTTGTTTAGAAATCTCGATAAATCTCTATTAACCTAAAATATTTTTTAATTTTGTAATCATTATAGTGGTTCTTATAATAAAAAATACGCAAATATTAATTATGGACACGGTTTTGACCAACTGTATTTTAATGCACTCGTAAAAACGAATCAAAGTCCTTACTCAAAATCATTGAGATGAGCTATCGATTGACTCGCAACATCAGATCAGCTAGCTGCTAGATAATATCACATTATTGTATTGAAATGTGGAAGGTTGGTTAAAGTGTTATAATTTTTTTAAGTAAAGGACTGCAACAAAAACTAATTTTTCTTAATGAATATTATTATATTACATAAACGTATTGCACATCATTCAAAGTACCTGGGCGACCGAGCTTCGCCCGGAGTTCTTTTTTGTTATATCTTTTTTTTAGATGATAATCTATATAACTTAAAAAGTAAAGCGTAAACTGATAAGATAAAATTTTAATTTTTAATTTGGCATAAAAGCAAAAAAAAAACACAAAGTAAAATATTTGTCTCCGACCGTGATTCGAACCCGGACACCTGTGATAATCAATCTTGCGCCTTGGCCGTTTGCACACAATGCTTATGCCTACATAAGACTAATCTAGACCGACTTTTTGCCCCCGAAAACGCCCACATACCAAATTTCAGCGAAGTCGTCAGAGGCGTTTCCGAGATCGCCAGTATATAAATAAACTAGCATTGCCCGCGGCTCCGCCCGCGTTCAGATGACCAAAAACCAAATTCTTAGGTTTTACATATTAGTATACTCATACAATGCAGTTTTTGTATTTTTTCTCAGGAATGAGATATTTTCTCGCGGTAAAAAGTATCCTATATGTTGACCCGGATAACCAGCTATCACCATACCAAATTTCATGAAAATTCCTCCAGTGGTTTTTTCGTGATGCGGTAACAGACAGACAGACAGACAAAAATTCTAAAATATCGATAATAATGTCTATTTCAATAAGATTTTCCAAAAAATATTTAATGTACGGTTTCGGCTTATACAAAATAATAAATATACAAGAACTGCTCATTTAGAGGTATTAGATAATAAAAAATAGTTGACAAAGCTTCTGACGTCACATTTTGTTTCAAACTATGCTGCGTTTCGCAATTTTGAATTTATACTCATATTTTGCACTTGCTAAAATAATAATTAATTAAATAAATAATCTAAGAGAATATAGAGTTCAGTCAATAAAGAATAAAGGGGGAAAAAAAATTCGAGTCAAAATATTATTTAACTGGCGCCGCTATATGTATACCATAATACCTTCAATAATTTTGTCTGATATAACATAAAATCACGTAATAAAATAACGTAGTAACAATGTAATATGTTAGTTTCATGCAACGAAAATCATTTTGTTTGTATTTTGCTTTTATTTGAAGAGGTATAACTCATGATTTTAAACATTTTATTTTGTTTGCCGAACTATGAGAAATTTTACAGGTCAATTTTGTGTAACGTCAGTTAAGTTTTGGCACAGACTTCTAAGAGCATATTAAACATCATGAATGAAGAAGTTTATAACCATACGGAGACGGGGGAAGGATGAAAGTTATATTCTATGGACTCTATGTTACATTGTAGAAGTATAAAAGTTCCAACTAAAATAATAGTATTTTATCCTTAGTCTTTATATAAACGCGAATTAAGTTTGTTTTCTACCTCTGTGTATTGGTTTTATGATTACTCATAAATAAACTATGAGCCAGAGTTAATGAAAGTAATTTTTTTACCGGTCAATTAGTTAGGATCCGTTGGGATACAGATATATTCAAAAATCTAAATATTTTATTCAGCATTAAATTATTACAATTTTTTACTGAACGTCATGAGTCTACTACCAGTTCGGAGGGAAGAAGCCTCAGACCTGAGAAGGACTGGCGAAAGAAACTCAGCGGGACTAATATTATTTCATTATTTTTTTTTTATAATAAAAGCCATCATATTACAATTGTCATATGATGGCTTTTCATAATACATGCGGGGTAGTCGTTAAATTTAGGCGAAACGAAAAGAGGATGCTGGAATAGAAATCTCATTTCATGAACAATGATCATCCTAATTTTTTTTTACTTAAAACTATTGCTTTTTTTTTATAATTAATCATACAATCATAACGAGGATCTTCTATTTAGATACTGCATTGAAATCTATGCAGTCTAGAATTAGGAGCATTTTTCTTTACCGCCGGTGTGTAGATTGGCTTAAGACAGGTAGGGCCTTGCGGTGTGACTTGTTAAGTCGTCGTTTCCGGGGCACAATGAGAGGCAGGGGTGTTGTCGGCGAGGTGGTGCGCATGTGCAGCGGCGGCGCCCTGGAGTCTCGCAGGCCTGTACTAACGCCCGTGCGAAGCCCGAAAGATGCCAGTTGACTCGCGCACGCCTCTTGCGGTGGACGCTTAGGAATAACTATTAATATGATTAACGCGCTACCTTATCACACACATTATCATGTAGGTCTCGATTAATAGGCGCCACTGAAAATATTTTTATTTCTCCCTAATTCGACAATAATTCACTTTTTATTGTTCTAGGTACTAACCACCTTGTCCTAAACGTGCCGTTAAAATAAAAGGTGAGTATTTTACCCGCTCTTTTTGAACACACCTTTTTGTAATACGGAATTAGCGTTGATGTATGAGTTTTTAGTTAATTTACATTATCTATCAAAAATAACTTTTTTATTACATTGAAAAATCCTTATAACAGAAGTTTATTTTTTATTTTAATAACTAATTGCTTTTTAAATTATTTCTGCAAATAAAAAGGATAACACATTTCACTTCTATAAAAGTTATTTTAAAGTTTTATAATATCTAATTGCCATCTGTTTGTAAGGTAGATTAAACGTTCGTAGCAAGACAGCTGGTAGTGACATTTGGGGCGAGTCTTTTTTTACTTTTTTTTTTTGCGTAAAGGTCCATAGATGTTTCTTTGTGGGACGAACACCTGCCAAACAGTCGCAGAGCGAGTCCGCCTCCAAGACCCATTTAACTATCATTTGATCGTCACGTTTAATCAATATGATTAATGTGTTAATAGTCACTTTTTCAAAATACACATTGTCTGCATGCTTAACTTTTGCCATAATGCTTGACCTACATTTTCATAAACATGATAAGCTGAAATATAAAGATACATCATAATATATGGAACGTTGAACTTGAGTAAATATCCTTGAATGATGATTATAAGATTGCTTATAAAGTTCTTCAATCTCCTTCACCTTACGTATTTATATTTTCATGTCCTTTTATTCTTATCTTTTTAATTTAGGGCAGGATGTTGTAGGAGCGAATTTGAGCGGTTTCAGCTATTGTGATGCGCGCGAATATCGTACAGTTGTAGCGTGGTGGGCGTACGTGTCAATGACCCCGCTCACCTGCTGCTCGGAAGCGAATTAGCATATTTGGGCAGATTTGGCCCATTGTAACATTTACAATAAAAACATACTTCCTCAATGGTACATTGCTTTAACGTCTTGAATTGTAAATTGGATTACCTAAGTTTTAATACCCTTACTTTGAGCTATTTTAATTGTTTTGAATTATATTCTAAGCATTTGCACGCGGCTCAACCCATTTTGCCCCTTTAAGGGTGAATTTCTAAAATTCCTATTTTATTGGACCTACTCCCTATAATCTATCACAAGCTCGTAAGGCAGTTCTGCTGAGAAGAGCCGGCGGAAACCTCAACACTTGCTCTTTTTTTACCCGACTCCGCCAGAAGGAGGGTTATGTTTTTTGGAGTGTATGTATCGAAGAATATATATTTCTTTGGCACTCTGTAGCCTATTTGGCTTGATCGAATTTCGCTAGCTTGAGAGGTGTTATTATATTCGACATAATTGTGAAAGTGACACTGGGTGTATAAAAATTAAAATGGCCTACTTTTTACGACATATTATGACTTCAAAATTTTTTTCCTCAAAACCTGTCGAGTGGGGTATTAAAATAAAGGGCTTTATAAATGGCTAACAAAAATATATACAACTTATATGTTTAAATGTAATTTGGAATGATATGTTTTTTACGCTGTCGGGTTTTTTATTTTTCTAAATTTTACTTACATTTTGGCATATTGTTTTGGGTAGTTTTTAAGTACCTAATAAACTGTAATGTTTCTTTAGGCACCTAAAATAACCACCTTTGCTAACAATTTTATTGTATGTAAATTTCTGTATTTTACATATAACTGTTTACTTTTTACGATTTATTTCAATGCCTACTGTATGGGTTATTATATGTATACGTAAATTTAAAACTATTATCAGTTTATCTAATTACGAGTGTTTCGCATTTACATTTGATATCCTAATATTATTATAATATTAAACTTTTTTCCATAGTACGTTACCGAAGTAACACTGGCAAACTTTTGCAACTGAAATTTGAACAACTTAATATAGCTTATGACAATGAAACTTCGCAAAAATATAGGTTCACTGATATCTTCTCTATTCTACACGTAACACGACAATAGCTGAGTGAGCTGTGTCAATTGGTACGCTTGAACGCCACAAAACACAATTGAATGGAATAATACTTATTATATATTTCAGACAGTGGTAGCCCAGTGGTAACGCGCTCACTTAGGAAACCGAGTGAAGCGGGTTCAAATCCCGGGTCTCGCCCCTCTGATATTTTTATGTGCAAATCATTTCTAACATGATTACCACTTGCCTTACGGTGAAGGAAAACATCGTGAGGAAACCTGCATGTCTGAGAGAACGTAGCAAGTTTTCGAAAGACATGTGAAGTCCGCCAACCCGCACTTGGCCAGCGAGGTGGACTATGGCCTGATCCCCCTCGTATTGAAGGGAGGCCCGTAGCCAGCAGTGGGACGTTAAAAAGGGCTGAATAGTGAATACATACATACAATCCTTATGATATCATTCATTTATTATATTGATATTATACAGTCTCGGTTGCATCACCCAATATCTTCTACAATAATCTATGATATCTGTATCATCTTCATATCAAGTAATTTTAAAACAAGAATAATATTTTTAATATTTTTAGTATATAAGTAGTGTATCCCTTTGATGTCAAGCAAGTTGTAGGCGGATAATCTAATAGTCTATCTAAAATTGCTTTCACTTTCGCGCTGACATATTCAGGTGAAATATTTGTAAATGTAATATTACGCAGGCACAAATACCAAAGTAAACTTGATAGGATCAGCGAGGCAACAGTAAATCGCTGTCTGTTAATTGTTTGTTGGTTTGTAATAAACCGGGCGGGTAGCGGGATCGATATTCTCGCGGCGTACCGGCGCCAGTTTGCATCCCTCGATGATTGACTTTCTTCTTAATCTCAAAAGCAGAATATTAAGATAAACACCTTTACTATATTTAATTAACCTATGAATGAAATTTGTAGGAATTTGTTACATTTTTTTTAATGTCCTCAACAGATACAATGAAACGTGACGCTTATGGCGACGATGGTCCTATGCAAAAACGTCACCGACATACTGACGATGAAGTTACTTTCCTTATACCGAGCAAGGTGAGTTACAATGCTAAAGCTGTATGCTTTAGATGGTAAGAAGGGCTTAGTAATAATTATTCGTTTCTAAAATAGCTAAGCTGCAGGTGTAAGTTGACAAATGCCTCGGCATAAAATGTCTATTACATACAGGCCTCGGAATAAAAAATAATTCATTCATAGATTCACTACAATTCGTTTGTCAGCAAGGATATTTATATATTTTACATATTGATATATTGTCGCCTTTGATAACGAAAAAATGTATGTACAAAATTAATTAGCATTACATTTGCAAGTAAATACTATTGTAAGTAGTAATTACACACATTTAGGCTTACAATTATTAGTCTGTTAGGCGTAGATGTAATAAAACGATATTAACTTAAAACAATCAAGTCCAATCAATATAGAAAAAAACGGCGAAATCTACAAAAAATAAAGCATTTCTGCGATATTGCCATTCGATAAAGGGGCATTTTCTAAATCTAAATAAAGGAAAGTTTGAGGGGTCGCTCGAGAGGCACTGGCGCCACTATCGCGTAAAACCCGTTCAATTCAATGTCTCCAGAACGGCTCATCCTACGAAAAAATCCTATAGAAATCTTTTCTCTTTTAAATTAAATTTAATATATTTTTTATTTTGAAACTTTCGAAAATTAATATTTCTAGAGATATCGCGCTCGAAAAGCACAAATTTCGCTACGAAAAGTTTCTATACTTTTTACATAGGGTGAGCTGTTCTGGGGATACTGAATCAACCGTCTATTTTCTACCTTAAAAATCTTGGCTTTAGGCTTACGAAATGCTCCTTTATCGAATGGTAATGTCGCGGAAATTGTGTTAAGTATTTTATGTAAATTTATTTACCTATTGACTGGACTGTCATAAACGCATTTTATTTTAACAATGTTCAATATTTAATCGTAGGTGGCAGGCTCGATTATCGGGAAAGGAGGTTCCAATATATCGAAGTTAAGGAATGAGGTCAGTATTTATTTCATTATTTATTCATTTTCATTGATCGATGAAAATGGGTACGAATAGTAGGTATATTTATTTAGATAAATAAGAGAATAATAACTGACATAATTTGGTTACAAGTTAATATAAGCGATTTTCTATTTTAATTCAACAATTTCATATTTTTTACAGTTTGTTTTATAATTTTATCTGTATTTTCTTAAAGAAACCAATGACAAATTAATATATATTTTGTTTATTTTAGTAATTAAGTTACATTGCAGATATTAGTGTAAGTAAATAAGTTTGTTACCCAAATCAACTTAATAGAATAACGTTTTCTCACTACAGGTGCAAACGACCAATCTTACTAAAATGAACCGCTCTGTGCTTTTAAGTGGGTAATGCGTTAACCATACCCATGTCCATTACCTTGGGCTTTGTTAATCTTTGTAATTCTGAAGCAGCGTATGCTTCGGTGGTCGGAGGACCATCGGGTGTCGCGTGCGGCAGTAGGCTAGTAATAACCCCCCGGCAGCCAGTTACAGGTTCTTACTGCCCCCGAGACGCCTCTGTGTCAGTAGCGCGACGCATCGCGCGCCTCTCTATACTCTCACGTGTTTTTACCATTTTCAATGACCATTATTATACAAACTCGATCATTTCATATTTTACAACACAAAATTTTACACCCACCATGGTTACTGTCATTTTGAATCATATGAAAAAATTTATTAACATTGAAAATGGTATTGTATATGCAGTGGTCTTAAAACTAGTAGTAAAATGATAACCAATGCAAATTATGTTTTGGAAAGCTCGTTAAAAGTGTCTTAAACATACATGTCATGTGCATCGTCCACTGCGTATACGATGTTGTGTGAGAGCGCGAGGCGCGTGGTGCGCCGCTACAGCTACTCTTGGTTGCCGGTCCCGCCCTCCGGACGCCGCGCCCCGCACCCGCCGCCCCGCCACGCAGTACAAAGCCTCTATAACAGTCCCAGATTGCCCCGGCCCTGAACGGTAAACTATATCGCCAAACTACTCTTCAAAACCTTACAGCCCGCCCGTCAACAGTCAGGAGAACACTAGCCGCTTCACACCCAAAGATCCCCTCACGACGGACTATGTCTGACTTTACCCGACCTCCACATTTCTAGACCTTCAGTGTCGTCATCTAGCAGCTAAATTTTTTAGTTCAAAACCTGAAATTCCCTACACTAAAATGTTTTTATTATTGTGTAAGGCTATCACGCTTTGTATGACCGATAAGATGCCTCCCTGACCGTTGATTTATTACACCGTCAATAATAAGTATTGTGATGTGAATTTTGTTCGCAAGTCCCGTTTTTGATGTGGCGTAACGGAACCTTTGCTTTTCAGAGTACTGTCCATAACGGCGTCGGATATCGACACGATTATGGAAATTGTAAAAGACATTCTTCCAAATTTGGCTGATGTAAGTATAACAATGTTTTTTTTTTTTAATTATTTTTTTTTAACATTTGCGATCTAAAATAGAAATATTTTTACTTTATTATGATCAGTTGTTAGAAAACAGTGGAACTTTTTTATAAATTTAATTAACATCGTCCAATTTAATCGTAAGATTTTTAATATTTTATCCTTTAAATGTTGTATTTCTGGAAAGTAATTTAGGCGGGCAATTCAAGAACCCTTAACTTACATACATGTATTCAAATTCGCTAATAAAAAAATATTTATTAGGGGAGTCCAAAAGGTGGAAACAACGACGATCTGGACATCCGTCTTCTTATACATCAGAGCCGAGCCGGATGTGTCATTGGCAAAGCGGGAACGAAAATTAAGGAACTAAGAGAGGTAAATATAAAATACTAGCGAATCACCCTCCCTCCGCTCGGGTTCGTCTCTAGATAGTAGATACGTTTTAACGGTTGGCATAGATTTCTCAGAGATGAGTAGTAGAGATATTTTTCCACAATAAAAAGTATCCTATATTATGTTGACCCGGATAACCAGATATAATCATACCAAATTTCATCAAAATCTGTCCAGTGGTTTTCTCGTGATGCGTTCCCAGAGAGACAGACATACAAACAAATGATTAACTGTATCGATCATAATGACTATTTCAATAAGATTTTGCAAAAAATATTTAATGTACAGATTTGACTCAGAATTTTATTATATGTACTATAGATAGATATATTACTCGAAATATGTATTTGAAGTTTTTGTTAAATGTTCGAAAATAATGATTTTTAAATAAGAAAACCCACAGAATAACGGACTAAGTCTCGCATCAAACAGTCGGAATGTCTCTTTGAATTTATATTC
This sequence comes from Brenthis hecate, assembly GCA_951806755.1. Lineage (NCBI taxonomy): Eukaryota > Metazoa > Arthropoda > Insecta > Lepidoptera > Nymphalidae > Brenthis > Brenthis hecate. The sequence continues at coordinate 2,093,930 of OX638255.1, forward strand.
TTAATTCATATTATTAATTTATATCGCACGAAATTACATACAAATTAACCATTCTCCTCACACATTCAGATTTTTTCAGAGTATCAATTTTTCAGGACGATCTTTTAGAATGATACTGATGAGTGCTATGAATTCCGAATCGGAAACATAATACTTGGATTTTTATCCCAATCGGTATTAGGTTCTTTCTTAGTCATAATCTGGAACCCATGTGGAATGTGGATATTAATGTATTGTAAATAAGTTACTAAAGGACGTGCGAAGTAGTTGAAGGCTCCAAATAATTTCATTTTGCCAAGTTCTTATGACAATTAGATGGTCACCAATTAAGGATATTTTTATAGACTCTGTGCTTAAACGCTTACTTTCTGCTAAATATGTAATAATTTGCCAGAATAGGCATAATTTTCAAAAGTGAAAATGTTCATCGAAGTTGTTCGCAAGATATTATCAACTAGTGACTTACCCTTGCTTCGCTCGGTTTCGTCCCTAGCTTGATTCCCCATACAAACTTTCATCCCCATTTTCACCCCCTTAAGTGATGATTTCCGAGATAAAAAGTATCCTATTCCCAGGGCCTATCTTCTTACCAAATTTCATCTAAATCGGTTCAGTGGATCTAGAGATTAACCCCTACATCTACAACGTCACAAACTCACAAACTTTACCTCTTTATAATACCAGTATAGGTTAGCTAAGATTATTGTAAAAAAGAAGGTAACACATAGGGAGAAGTAAGAATTATTCTAAAACGGCTCCGCACGCGTTTTGATGACCAAAAACCAAATTCTTAGGTTTTATATATTAGTATATTCTTACAATGCAGTTTTTGTATTTTTTTTCAGATATGAGATATTTTCCCGCGGTAAAAAGTATCCTATATGTTGATCCGACTAACCAGCTATCACCATACTAAATTTCATCAAAATCCCTTTAGTGGTTTTTCTGTGATGCGGTAACAGACAGACAAAAATTCTAAAAACTATAAATTCGACCCCTGTATCGATAATAATGTCTATTTCAATAAGATTTTCCAAAAAATATTTAATGTACAGATTCGACTTAGTTAGAATTTTATTATATGTATAGATAAGCTGCGACCTTTCAACTATAGAATTGTGCATAGTGTTCTTAACACGTGTCAGACGCGCAGTACACTGCACACGTATAATTAAAGGCGAACAAACATCTGCTTGATTTTCATCTGTCGAAGTGCGAGCGGTAATGAAGAGATTTTTTCTTTCGATGTTACGTTTCGGAGCAGCAGATGTGAAAGCAGCTGCCGCCCGTATCCCGTCTTATCTCAATCCGACGGATGTTTTAGATAATTTACCTAGTTTTTTTTTATTAAAAATTTGTCTATATAGAAATGCATCTGCTTGCGTTTATGTAAGAAAGTATTTCTTCCCAAATAATAATAGGTGTACTCGTACATGTGCGTATGTATAACTAATTATTCTAGGTAAATAAAATTTTCTAATTTCCATCATTATTGTTTATTTTTTCAAATAACAATAAAGGTTGTTAAAAATGATTCGACAATACTTCCCTTAAAACTTGATGACTCTCGACGATATGACTAAAATAAACAATAAAACCTGCGCCTAGCCGAAATCTATTGCCGATGAACGTAATAAATTGATAACTCTACAGACAATTTATCGAATAACCAACGCTTGTGGTACGCGTTTCGATTTGATCAGTTTAAAAAGCTTTGGCAATTTGTCATCGTGTGGATACGTAGCAAATAACATGAAAGCGGTCGCAACTCCTCACTTTACGAGCACTACGGGGTGCATCGCAACGATCAATTACCAAGAGCTAACTGTACTGCGGAAGCTTTAAAATGTTCGGTTCTACCAACTTTGCAATCTCGCTCGTATTGTGTTTCATAACTTGGGCTAAGTCACTTATGTTCATATTATTTGTTATTTAACTACACAGACGATACATAAAGCTCTATAAGTTAGCGCAATGCTATTAAAAGTATATAAATTAAAAGTAAATCCATACTAATATTATAAATGTGAAAGTGTGTTTGTATGTTTGTTATTTTTGTATAGATAGTTGGAGGTCTGGAGAGTAACATAGGCTACTTTTTACCGTCGGAGATTATCTTATTCCCACAGGAAAACACGTTATAATACAGTCCAAAAAAATATTTATGATCAGAATTACTTGTAACTTTATTTGAATGCTCTTCAAAAAAATTAAATAAACACGTGTTTTAGCATTTTTTGAAATTCATCGTATAACGAAGTAACATAGGGGATGAAAGTTTGTTTGAAACTACCTTTTTAGAGTTTTTTTTATATTTTTAGCGCGAGCGAAGCCGCGGGTTCTGCTAGTATTTTATATTGCGCTTTATATCGATATCTTAGAGTGATCGATCGATGAAATCTGAAACTTAAATCATGTGTAGTTTACATGTGATAAAAGTTTTGTTTGTGTATAGAACTCTTATAACAATCAACAAACCTGCCCTAAAATATCTACAAGATTTTAAGATTATGTACATACTAATTCTTATACAGTAAATATTTAATTAAATTCCAACCAATAAATAAAAACAGTTAATCACTCTCATCGATCAGCTGTCGTATGTTCAGTCTCATATGCCCTCAGTTTGCTCATCGAATCTCCGGCCGTAAGGCTTCCTTCACTAAGCATTTGCATTTTTTGCCCATCCTATAAGATTGGTTTATATTTAAGATAGTATTTTTTGTTACTTATCAGCTGTTCCCATACATACCCTTTGTTCATTATTCTGTATCAAATTTCTTGAGAGTCAATGGACTCTACCTGTGAGGACAAAACGCGCAGTATCTACATAGATTTCTCGTATATACATATATCGTATAGTAGAATACGGTCGATACTCGTTTTAAATGTCGTATAATCAATAGATTCACATCGATTGTGATTTTTATGTGAGTATTTTTTGTATCGAAGACAGTTTTTTATATCGAGTTAACATAGGAGAAAGAATTGTAGAAAGTATGAGGTTTTAAGTCCCTACCATTATTTTTAACGTTTTATTTTTTATATTTCGAATCGAGATTGTCTTTTATCGTGTTTATATTGTTCGTTGGTAAATATGTAAACTCCCATGTTATTTAAATAATTTATCTTTTACATCTATACATATAATAAAGTTCTAACTGAGCCGAATCTGTACATTAGATATTTTTTGGAAAATCTTATTGAAATAGACATTATTATCGATACAGACGCCGAATCTATAGTTTTTAGATTTTTGTCTGTCCTGCCTGTCTCTATCTGTTACTGCATCACGGAAAACAGTTGGAGGGATTTTGATAAAATTTGGTATGATAATAGCTGGTTATCCGGGTCAACATATAGGATACTTCTTATTGCGAGAAAATATCTCATTTCTGAGAAATCTACACTAAACGTTAAAACGTAAGTAGGGACGAACCCGAGCGGAGCGAGGGTGAGTCACTAGTACATAACATGGCCACTAACAAAATTTAGAGCAGACTCTTGTCTTCTTCATCGCTTTCTTTCGAATATTTGACAATTTAAATAAAACTATTTTTGAAGTTATACTTCTTTTGCACGTTTGGAAAAAATATGAGAGTAAAATTTTTACATGAATGCATTCCTTTTGCAAAACAGAGAGTTGTGGCATACAGGATTAAATCTTAGGCTATTTTTGTTCTGTTACGCCAAAGAAGTATAACTTCTTACGTGCGTATATAATTACACACACACACGTTTTTTTAATGCTTTTCAACAATCATGGTCACTCGAGAGACGGTTTATACCATTCAGGAAAATTTAACATTTCTCTTATAAACAATAGAGACACTATACTCGTAATATTTTTTATCAAGTACATATATTGTTGCAATGTGCGGGTCGTATACCAAAGCCAAGAGCAAGGCAAGGAGTCGCGCGTGCGAGGGCGGCAGCTGCCGCGGCAGGTGCGCTCGCAGCCGCGCCGGAAGGCCAACAAAAACGCGCCTCGCACCTGGGCACCGCACTCTACCTACTTGCACAATGCTGTGCTCCATTCTGACCTCGCTAAATAGAAATTTCGAACACATGCCTCGCGACCCACCGTCGATCTTTCAATCGGGAGCAGGTACACGGTCTACGGGTTTCCTCCCAATTGTCGCTTCTTTGTTCAATGCGCTATTGCAAGCCATTATACAGATTGTAGATATGATGTTAATGTTATACGTTACGTTTTCAATTTTTTAGCTTTTCTTTAATTGCACAGTTTTAAATTTAATCAAAAGCCACTTACATAATATTTTACTTCTTGTAACAAAGATTTCAGGCGAAACCGTTGCTATTGTTCGATTCGAATGCTCTGAATTCATGCAAAAGTTATTAGTTTTTGAGGTTTCCTTACGACTTCATTGTTTTCAATGGCAAATTTTATGTTTGGTGCGCGCTTAAAGCGAATGTCTAGCTGGCCTCTAGGTGTCGTAATTAAAGGGTGGTTGAACACGTGTCGGTGGGGTTTCATCCGTCGGAAGCGGCGCCGCGCTAGAGTTACGTGCACGTGACGCGCGGGAGGTTTTTGTTAACCACCTCGACATCCTTCGAACTTGTATATAGATATGCAATGTTGAAATTAAAAGAACGGAAATCGTCGAGCATTCATTTTTTTTTAGTCCAATTGTCTTTGTTCACGTTGTTTCTGGTTAATTAGAAATGATTACGTACGACGAGCTTTTATACGTTCAAGTTATATGAAATAGCATAAAACAGATAATATATTTACGATTGGACGGAATAAATGGGCTTTCCATTCTAAAATGTAAACCTTAAAATCTTTGTAGAAGTCTGCCAACATAGAACAATTAGTAAAAAAAAATGGAAACGATCGATTTCCTTTATTACTGTTCATATTATATAATGGCCATCAATGTCTTTATGTATATTCCATTTAGGCCCATTACAGTAGTAGTAAAATTCCCGCGGGCAGTGTAGGTGTAATTTGAATCGGTCACATATGTCGCCCAACGTAATTACAGGCGATGTCGCGGTGACACCGGCAATTAGGCGCGCGGGCACGCGAGCCCGCTTCCGTTTCCGATCGAACTGCCGCGGTACGGCTTCTCTACCATCGAATAACCTAGCTATCGACCCATTTACATAAACCAAATAATCTGTTGTACTTAGAATTATTTCGTCATTCAAAACTCATTATGTCCAAGGCGAACCCTTACTTCGTTCCTGACTTATCGATCTGTCGCTTTAGTGTCTTCCATCCTAAATAACAACCGATAAGTATAATAAATAGGAAATTTTGCATTTATGAAATAAAAACCAACCGTGTATACTTAAGAGAGGTGGAGGTTGATTCGTTATTGCATAAGCATGTGAAATTTACCTAATTAACTAGCTGTTATAGTTTTTATATGTCGCCGACTGCTTTATCTTAGGTCAATCGGTAATAAAGTTTATGACGAATGGCAAGGTTGAAGTGGCACGACGTCGTGGTGTGGGCGTGGCGCGTGCGGGCGCGGGGGTGGCGGAGCCCTACAAGTGCAGCCTACGAGGGGGAGGGGGTCAGGTGTTGCATGCCACCGGTACGGCTCAGCATTATTCCTAGCTCGACCGCGTTCGGGGATGGTCGACCTTTCCCGTATCCTCTGAGCCATCGCGATACTTTGATCGTATTCGTTTAACCTTGCTTTGTCCGATATTGCGCGAGTGCCGGCCAAAATGTTCTGTGCTTTGTGTCCAATTCATTTTAACATCACAGATAGTTTACAAATATTTAATATGAGGTTAGTTGTGTAATATATATTTTTATTAACTGAACTAAACTTCTTTTGTGATAAGAAAGTTGTTAATTATTTTTTTTTAATTATTTTAAAAGAAGTCGGTTATTATAAGTTGCGTAAGTTTCAACCTTTCTTCGTGTGTGATGTTCGTACGGTGTCAGTGTCCGGCGTGTCGCGGTGTTGTTTGTGCGTGTCCGGGGCGGCCGGCGCCACGTGCGGGTCGATGTGTCCGCGCGTGCGCCCCGCGCTGCTCTAAACGTCACCCGCACGACAAGTATACAAAGGCCTCGTATCGGAATTCATAATTATTAATGTATTAACTACTAAGTAGTTTACTCAAACGTCCCTTGACGAAATATTTATTACTTCCAATAATGTCGTAGTACTTAATTTTTTCATATACTTTGCCTTATATATTTAATTTACGAATGCTTGCTTCTTTTTCAATAATTTTGATAGACAGTGTTATATTTTTTTTTATTTAATAAACGAGACGTTTTGTTACCATTATTATAACTTGAATGTTTTGGACAGATGTTACTTTTATTTTTATATTTATCAGATGAAATAAGTTTGATTAACATGAATTTTAAAAGTATAATAAAAAATACTTACATTATTTTAACTCATGTTCAACTCATGTACGAGTTTCAATTTTATATAGCACAATGCTTTTATGTATTACATAAAATAACTGATATAACTACTTCAACAAAGTTACCTATTTCAAAACTACGCGCCCCTCTGTCACACAATTATATAATCATAGAGTGAATTTCTTTATAAACATACACTGAGCTTAAAATGTGGCCTATAAAAATCATATTTTTTCTGATTCATTCAGAACTCGTTTCCTTTGTGTTCGTAAAATCTTACTCGCTTAGGGATAATTCGATGTAAGGGGCTCGATGTGTAAATTTATTGTATAATGACTGTAGTAAAAGATTACAGAAATAACACTTAGGGTACATTACAAATATCACACAATGCTCAATAATGGATTTAATTTTTTTTTACAAGACTTGGACTAACCCTTTGATAAAATTCTAATATTTTTCTATAATGTGCAATATATTATGTAGAAAACTGGCGCCCGACTCAAAATCTTCTCGAACACGGCACCGCAAAGTTCTGAGCGCGTCGTGCAACTCGTCGGCAAGTCCGATGCCATCGCGGCCGGCGTGAGGGAAGTACTCCATCTCATACGTCAGGTATATGAACACACATACATACACACACACACACACACATGCATACATACATACATACAGATCACCTTTATGTATTGTTTCAAATTCTACTATTTACTTTATTCGTCAACTCCTTTGTGTTATGAGTTGTGACTTAGTCTATATATTTTGAATTATTACTTTTGACTAAAAACGTGTGCTAACTTCAATATTTCTTAAATGGTTTATTTACATATTAATTATTCGACTCATATTTTTGGTGAAATTATGGAAGAAATGCTTCGATCAACAATACTACTAGATTACATACAAAATCAAAGCTATATTCTGGCCGCGCGAATATGTACTAATACAGCTACGTTTGTATACTAACGAGCCAAGACAAAGTCTTATGATAGTTTTATTTTCAACCTAATCAATACCATAGCACCTTGTAATAAAGTCACAAATCTTCAAATTATCATTTCGTAAGTTTTATTACCTTTATTCTAAAATCAACCTTATGTCAAAAAACTCAAAGCACTTCTTCCCGTTGTTGCTTTGTGAGCTAAATCGTTATGTTTTGTTGTTTGCTACATACTTAGAATTTGCGCCTGTATTGGCCGACCTGAGCCAACGTTCTTAGCGGATTTAAAATGGTTCAAAATTTCATTTTTATATTATTTCGTAGGTTAAATCTTAAAATATTGACTTAATCTACATGTATTTACCGAAAATAAGACAATCCGTCTGAAAAATTTCTTCTTCGTGCATTATTTTTCTAACTTTTAAATACATATTGCGGCATTGTGAACGTGTTTACGCTGGCAGTGTTTCGATAGAACTAATCGAAATATAAGCTCACTTGCAAAGTGAGCTTATATAAGCTCACTTGCAAAGTGAGCTTATATTTACCGAGACGGATTTCTCACGACTTCCCGATTATTATCTAGTAGTATTGTTGATCGAAGAAGAAATGAGACTACTTTATATTTATGAGATATTATGTACTTTATTATAAAAATAAAATTAAAATAGAGTTAAATTTGACAAAGTATGTCTTCGCTTAATATAAACAAAAAAAAACTTACATCTGAACACGTCTTTGTTTGAAGTCGGTCAATAATTAAGACCAAAAATTAATAGGCACTATTACATTTTGAAAACATATATGTTAAATTTCACTAAGCATTTTATGCAATAAATTGTCGATTATATCGTGAATGCCTTAGACGCGCTACTTTGCGTTGTACCACGGCAGGTGTGCGCGCCAGCTGCTTATAACATACTTCAATTGGGTTATCCTCATAGGAGTTTTAAACGATTTGCGGCCATTATAGATAAAGAAATATAGAGGATGCAAGCTGTTCGGCTTTTTGTGTTGCACTTTTTTTATCGCTTATGCTAATTCGAGACTACCAACATATTTCAGGTACCGATCAAGGGCGCTATTCAGAATTATGATCCTCATAACTACGACGATTACTACGCGGACGAGTATGGCGGCTTCGGGAGTGGGCAGGCGCCTCGGGGCGGGCCTCGAGGGGCTCCCCCGCGCGGGCCTCCACGGGGCCCTCCACCAATGGGGCCCGGTGGCAGGCCTCCACCACCGAGGGGAGGACCGCCCATGGGCCGCAGCGGGCCACCCCCTCCCCGGGGCTTCAACGACTTCGCGGGCCCCGGGCCGCGAAGCAACTTCAGTGGACCCCCGCGCGGCAACTTCAGTGGCGGCTTCAGCAACAACTTCAGCAGTAGCCGCTCGTCTTCAAGCGGTAACTTCAACGGCAATGGTGGTAACCAGCAAGAGACTACCACACAAGTTACCATACCCAAAGATGTTAGTATGATATATGTTAATTTTATATTGATTATTATACATTGATTTATATTGTAATTAATTAGCTAATAAAATATGTCATGGTAGGAAAACTGGTGAACATTTTAGAGTAGGTTCTTGAGGCAAACTGCCTCGAGAACATTTTTTTCATTTGTTGAAAAGCCATCAGGAGTCGGAACATAAGACTAGCTTATACTTACTTATACATAGCCAGGGCTTTGTCCAGCAATACGCTTGCTCTTTGTACCTGTTGTATTTAGATTAATTATTCTAAAATTATCTGATGCAAAAAGTGTAAATCACCTGTAGTGGGTCCATAATACTATCAATGATGTTTAAAACCTTTACGCAAACGTTCGTGCAACATTTGTGTGGTGTACGTATAACAGAAACATGCAATTTGGTACATAAAGATTAATCCTTTTTATCTTTTTCTTTGTTTTATTATAATGGAGTTGGGTCTCTTTACGTATTAAGGTAGATAGACAATATTCCAGAAATGGTCTGTTTAGGCAATTATAGGTATTTTCTTAGTGTATCTCTTTATATTCATCTACTAAATTGAAGATACAGCCGGTTTTAATCCCTCCACGACCACGGACACGCCGGCGTGTCAGTTAACAATAGATTTCTTAGAATTTTAATGAATTTCTTAGAAATTTACCTGGAGGTGTTCAAATTTTGCGTATGAATAGATTATTTTGTAATTTTTTTTATAAGATTACCCTCATTTATAAAAATGAGTTATAAAACTGTAGTGCTATTACGTAATATATCCTTTGGTTTTGTGAAGTAATCGTATTTAAGGAACAATAATTTTTCCTCTTATAAGTATTGATATAAAAAAACTAAAGATACACCATAATTAGCGTCTCAAAACTGTCCTCAAAAGGCAGTGCACAATTCGAAATTGAATTTCGCTTTTTATAAATCTCTTTTATTCATTGCTTTTCGCATGACAAAATTAAAACGAACGTTGTTTTGTTAAAAAAATAGCGTTCGAATTTGTGTTTAGACAATTAGCATTTTCGATTATAAAAAAAATAATCTTTGGTTTGACTTAACGTCACATGTCGGCGCCACTTTTTGAAAAGATATTTGTTAGGAAATGTGTATCTATGTTTGTAATATATCAATTTTATAAGTGACTATCGACTCACCCTCGCTTCGCCCGGGTTCGTCCTCGGGTACGTTTTAATTTTTTTGAGCGGAAGCCCAATTCTTTTTCTAAAGTAAAAGTAGCCTATGTTACTACTCCCTATAACAATCAGCTATCTTCCAGTGAAAGTCCTGTCAAAATCAGTCCAGCTGTTTCAGAGATTATTCGGAACAGACAGACAACAATTTAAAAAAAATGTGTTTTTCTTTAAGTACCGTACATAGTTTCATAATCGTTTAGTAAAACGCTGTCATTCTGACATTACAACCAGACACTTCAATTTTATTTACCGTATAAATTCTTAGTAATTATTTCGGGGAAATAATTTTCGTAACTCTGCCACAGCTGGCGGGCGCCATCATAGGCAAGGCGGGGTCCCGCATCCGCAAGATCCGCGCCGAGAGCGGCGCCGGCATCGAGATCGCGGAGCCGCTGCCGGGCGCCGCCGACCGCATCATCACCATCACCGGCACGCCGCAGCGCATACAGAAGGCGCAGTACCTGCTGCAGCAGAGGTACACCACAAACACATTCTTGTTTTTTCATTCAATCATTCATTCATTCATTCAATCCATTCATTCGTTCATTTATTGAAGTGAAACTTCTTTGGAATCGTTGTGATTTTTAACTCGATGAAACGAAAATGCAACACGAGAAAGAGACAGACATATAAATATATAGGATTAAGCCTACGAGAGAATGAGATAGAATACATTACGCAGGAAGTGAATCATAATACTGAATATATAATGTTACATAAAATCTATCATATATATGTATGATAAATAAAATGTAAAATAACTTTTAAACTTAGTAAAAACATTATTAATAAAAAGTGTGTACTTATGTACGCACGTAAGAAGTTATACTTCTTTGGCGTAACAAACAAAAATAGCAAAAGATTTCACCCCGAATGTCACAACTCTCTGTTTGTAAAAGGAATGCAGCTAACTTCGTCATGTCGCTTTTTAGCTGTCAGTGTGTGCGCGCATCGTAACAATTTTACTGTCATATTTTTTCCAATCATGCCAAAAGAAGTATAACTTCAAAATAACCTTACAATTATCGTACTCGACCTGATACTCAATATTCATCTCATTATCTCGCTTACTTTTCTGAAGTTTTGCTTCTACCATGTGTGAATTGCACACAGATACTTTTTTTTTATTTATTTATCTTTTATTGTACACCCTATAAATCTATCAAAACATAAATAAGTAGAAATAATAAGGAAAAAAATATATGTATATATACATACAAATCTAACATATATATTATAATACACAAATAACTTACTTATGTTATAACATTTTTAAGTATTGAAACCAAAAAAATAGTCACTAATAATAAAACTCAAAAATAGGCACGGTCTGTCCTGTTTGTATACTCAGTCACGTTATATATATACTACACAGTATGAGTATATACTGAACTATCACAGGGTTTATTTACCTAACGTTATCGGACTCACTTATTAACTACACATAGATTAGTTAAGTAAATAAATGTGAAAGTTTGTATGTGTGTCCGTCCGTTTGTTACTCCTTCACGCTGAAACGACTGGACGGATTAGAATAATATTTAGTACACAGATACACTATGACCTGGGATAACATAGGCAAGCCCATACATAATATTATAAATGTGAAAGTGTGTTGTTTGTTTGTTCTTCTTTTACGTCGAAACAGTTGACGGATTTTTTGGCTGGAGAGTGACATAGGCTACTTTTTACCGCGGGAGATTATCACATTCTCACGGGAAGACACGTTATAATACAACCCACAACAACTCATCATACTATTATGTTGGGTGTGGTGCCGAGGTCGGCCCTAGCTACATCGACCAGTTATCATACCTATATATATAGTACATAATATATAGTCTATTCCATACTAACCGTTAAAACGTACGCTAGTGATATTATACATACGAAAGTGTGTGAGTGAGAGGAGTGTGAGTGAGGGATTTGTTATTTTTTCACACTGTAACAGCTTTTGAATGAAATTATGAATGGAAATAGCTTATATACTGAATTAATACTTAGGCAACTTTTCATTGATGTGTCTACTGCGTGAAAGAATCGGCGGCGGAGACTAATGCTTACGTATCATATATACGTATGTGTGTGGGAATGTGTGTTATGATTATGGAAAGTGATGATTTTCTCAGAGCAGAATCGACGTAATTCTTATAATTATATTTATGTTACATTTAATAATTTTGTAATATTATAACACACACACACACACACACACATGTATATGTGTGTAAAAATAGTAGTGTAATAACTTACTCTACTATTTTTATACATACATATTTATATTAAATGACCTAACGGTCATTTTTGATAGAAATACTGATTTAATATACAGAGCTTTTGCTTGGAAATAAATAATATGAATAATAAATTATCATATAAAAAAGTTGCCTAATGCTGGAACATTATGATAAAGATTTATTTTATTCAATAAATATACTCACCGCCACTGAAAATAACTAACTTATCACAATACATATTCAAATGGAGTGGATATAAAAATGTTATTCATACTATATATAATTGCATGCTCTCATTTGTATGTTGTAATTGTCACATTGATGAATTCATCGTAAAACTAATTTATTTAATACTATATCCACTTTCTGTAGCATTTTTATATTCGAACTTCAATAACGAGAGCAAAATAATTTATTATTTCGCATAGTTTTTATTCAGTTATTAATATGAATTGTTTTAAAAATAGAATGTTTCAAGAGTTCCCAGAGTTGGCCCCAAACAAAAATAAGCATAAGTAATATGTAAATGGTTTAAAGCCATAATGCATTTAATTTAAAAAAAAAGGTAAAAGTTGTCATTGATTTTTTGTAGTTAGATGTAATTTTTTTATTTTTTCGACTTATTTTTTTACTCATCTTGGTTCTTTATTTTCTTTTTGGTCATTCGTAAAGTTTTCTATTATTATCTTTATTCTAGAAAACACTAGTATGTTACAATTGTAGTGTATTTATTTAAATATTGTTTGTATTACTTTTTAAATGTTTAACAACAACATAATATATAAATACCTACATTTTTCATACCAAAACACATTTAGTGTACAATTAACTTTTATTGAGGGGTGTTGGTATAATAGAATAAAATAGATTTAAAAAAAAACTAAGTTTTTAGTGTATTTAAAACTAGAAAATATATTTGCTAACACTATATTATATGTTTGTTTTAACATGTGTTTGTGTGTTCTAACACTCGGTGAATAACAATGTTTTAGGTGTGTGCCCTCGTGACTAACCGGCGGCGGCGCTCGCCGCGCGTTGTATGGAAGACTAGTGATTTTGTTGTTTGATATCTATAACAAGAAATCACTAATCTGCCTACAAAGCGTCGGTACATTCTTCGGACGAACGCATTTCCACGCCATCATATTCCATATGTGCTAACAAATGTGCTAATTTATTTAAAAATGTTAATTTTCTTTAATCAATAACTCAATTAAGCTATTTGGCTAATATGTTTTATTTTATATTACAGTGTACACGAGAGCAACCCCAACCTGGGCCGTGGAAACTTCTGATTAATAAGAAAAAATAAACTAAGAATTAAGGTTACGTCACACCGATTTATATTTACACAGAATAGGAAATTGCATTAGCGAGGCTCGTCATATATTTGTGAATGTTGTTTTAACTAATCGTTACGACAACTTAGTGTCAATTTACGGGTGTTCGCCGTAAAAAGTAAGGGAAATGCATTTATCATTATTGATTATGGAAATATTTAACAAGATTGTGTTTAATGGCAATGATTTAATTACTAATGATTTGTTACATCGATCTATTTTCAAGCAAATAGAATAAAAGGTTTATTTTGTGAATCACTTGTTTTGTTTGTCACCTTTTGTCGTTTTTCTATTCCTTGTGTCGCTTTAGGGCTTTAATTGAAGTACTTAATATGGATATTGATCATTTAATATAGGATAAAATAATTTATATTTAAACTTAAAGATCTAAGATCAAATATATTCATATAATCTAATCTGTACTATCCAACTCTATGTAGTCTATCCGATAATCGAAAAATTGATAATATAGTTTAAGAAAAATGATAATTTTTTTACAGAAAAGCGGAAATAGGTATAATTGTTTACTATCAAATTTATTATAATAAATAAGTTCTTCTGGCCGATTCCGGCTACAGAGCCAATCTCATTGAGACTAGCCATCTGCGCGGGAGATATTATAGTGCAGCGCGTGTGTCGGAGTGCGCGCAGACAAGGCCACTCTCTGTCCTTGTCACTCTCATACTCCGGTGGGACGACCACTCGACACGACCAGTGAGAGTTAAGGCGCAGGACCGACGGCTTTACGTGCTCTCCGAGGCACGGGGGTGAAACACCGCCAACTTCCCAACTCCGGGCTGTTACTGGGACTTCTTTAACAGAAAGACTCGATAACTAAACTTGGCCCGCCCGGGACTCGAAGCCAGGGCCTCCGGGTGTGCAACCGAATATGCTAGCTACTTCACCACCTAGACAGTGGCAAATTTAATATACTAAATAAACTTAACTGTTTTAAAATAATATTGATCTATATATTTGTCACAGATGATCAGCAAAAGCTGCGCATGCACGTCAGAAGTGCGCCTACGCAGTACTCATTTAAATTTTCTCGATGTAGCCAGTAATAGAAAAGAACTAGTTATAGTTTTTGAAGTTTTTTATTGTCTGTTAGCACATACACTTCCTTGTATTCAGCCCTTTTTAACGTCCCACTGCTGGGCACGGACCTCCCTTCAATACGAGGGGGATCAGGCCATACTCCACCACGCTGGCCAAGTGTGGGTTGGCGGACTTCACATGTCTTTCGAAAACTTGCTAAGTTTTCTAAGACATACAGGTTTCCTCACGATGTTTTCCTTCACCGTTAAGACAAGTGGTAATCATATTAGAAATGATTCGCACATGAAAATATCAGAGGTGCGAGACCCGGGATTTGAACTTGCTTCACTCGGTTTCCCAAGCCAGCGCGTCACCACTGGGCTACCACTGCCTTTACACTTCCTTATGGCTAGACATTTGTTGCAAACATTTATCCACTAGATCCAGTGTCAGTAACTGTAGTCTCCTTAATCTGTGCAGTTAACTAAGGGGCATTATAAAATTATTTCTATTATATTTTAAGCTGCATCACTGGTTCGTTTACACAATATACTCTCACATGGATCGGAGACAAATTTTCGGGTTCCGTAGCCTAAACGCAAAAACGGAATTCTTATAATTCGACCCTATCCTTGAAAGTACACAAACATACATACATACGTGTGGAATATCTTTTTATAGATTCTCGAAATTGAGATAGATGTTTGTTTCTAATACATTTTTTTCATTCAAGTCAATAGCTGCAAAGTTACATGCTTATGTCGTAAACATTGTGTCGTCGGAACCCACAGTGATTGAGTTAGACACGCACTTTTTTATTGTCGCTCGACAAGATGACTCCATGACGCCTGATGGTAAGCGACAGAGGAATCCAGAATGAGATCCATCGGTTCCGGGACTTGATCTCGATTCCGATCAACCTCACCTCGTCGGCCTGCAAATGTGCTTTTTCACGCTCCGTTTAAACGACCCAGGATCATAGGAAGAGGGAAACACGTGAGACGGTAATGAACGCATATCAACGAACTTGCCCATTTTTTTATTTAAGCAATTATTTCTAAATAAATAATTGTTATAAAGTTCTGTGTTATTTTTTTAGATAACCCCGACACAAACTTTCCTGTGTAGAACGTCTATAATGGCTAATACATTTAGTAGTAAAATGCAATATACCTACGAGCTGTCTATACAATATACATTGTAATTTCTAAGTGTATTGCGCCAATAAAAAACTAAAACTGTATTTAATTTTTAATTCTGGGTTAATGTTAGTTTGATAGATACATAATTGACATTTTATATCAATGCCCTACTTCTGTAAAAATTGATGTGTTTATATACCCTACTTCTCAAAAATAGTAAACATAAGTTTTATTGGTTTGTCTTTACATAGTAAATAGTTAACAGATAGACTTGTTTTTTTTCCACAGATTTGTATTATTTTTCCACAGATTAGTATTTGTAAGCGTGTGAAAACACTTCATCCCTGTACCATCTATGTGATATTAGGCTTATAGGATTATATTATATATTCAACAAAAACAGAACATTATCTTCAAAATTCCTTAAAATTAATTATATTAGCTACTAAATGTAGTTTCTTTTTTAACTTTCATGTACATGTTCAGGTGGGGGAAAATTAGGTATAACAATAAATACAGAATTATAACAATGTATTTACAATTGTCAGAGACATTGTGGAACTTACCCACAAGAATACATGATTGGTATTACATAAATTGTAGCAAATATTACTTTGGTAAATGTAATCCAAAAAATGGTTGTATATAGTTGAATAAATAGTATATTTGAAAATCACAGACAGATTTGTATTTCATTTATATGTTTAGGTGAGCTATTTACTTCAGTTAAACTCAAAGACTGCTTATCATATAATTATATTTAAGAATCACATTGCATCCCCTTAATTTACAAAAATATATAATACAAGTATTAAAAGTGTATCAAAATATCGCCACAACTTAAAGCTTTTTGAGTAGATCAATGCCTTCAACTCATCGGCTTGGATGTAATGGCTTAGTCAAATAAAACATTACATATAGGAGTGGTGTCACAACTCCCAAAACAAGTAAGCAACAAATAAGATGGTACCACTTTAATCCAAAATCCGCTCCTTGTGATGTTAATTGTTTTACAACCACAGCTTCTACAGGTACCTTGGGTTTGTTGGGCAATAGTTGAGTATCCTCTGATACATATTCACTTTGTTCTGCATCTGTATAAGGAACTATAGATGGAGTCAAAGTGCTATTTAAAACTACTGCGTTGCAATCAATTGCAAAGTCACCATCCTTTGTATCTGTTCCATTGGGAATATCGCTTTGCAGATGTAATTTATTTTCTACAGGATTTTCAAGCAAATTATGCATCATGAGGCTTGTTGAATCTTGGTTCGATGTTGAAGGAATTGGCTGTGGTGATGGTTGTGTGGGGACAAGTTCTGTGAGCACTGAGTATGGTGTGACAGGCACTTTAATGGTCCGTCTTGCAAATATTTCATTGTCTTTATGAATATTGTTGATTCTCTTCAATTCTGAAATCTGTGATAAAAATGTTTTATATTTAATCTATCATACTTTAATACTTAGCTTTTATAACTTAAGGAAAGATAGGTAGGTAGAGTAAGCCAGAATATTTACATTTATACTATACTAACACTATAAATGTATCCCACTTTATAAGTCCAATATATTTAAATTAATAAGTGAAATAATATTATTCTTAAATAATATATGTATTCTTGTAAGTCAATTTATTAATGTTTTAATACTAATATTTTTTTCCCTTTTTATCAATTAAATTTACTGTCTGGTTTACATTACCTTTGACATAAAGTAATTAATAATACATAATAATGACCTTTCAGAGGCACAAATTTTAACAAACTATTTTTTTTTATTTATCTCACCATAATATTGTTATTAACCTTTAAAATAAGATAAACATAATTATGCAACTTCTTTTTTTACTCTTACTTACAGAGCAATGAAACCGTAGAGCAATAGCCTGTAACGTATCGCCTTCTTGAACTTGAGCTTCAATGAAGTGGTCTTGTGGCTTTATTCTATACAGCTGAATCTCGCTGGGAAAATTTTCACTGTCCTTTAAACCATTCATATTTGTGATCAGGTCATCCCCACTGTGCATAAGACGCGTCCTGGACAATAGCATTAATAAGAGCAACAAAGTATTAAGTGATCACTGATGACAAAATTACTACGCGTTTCAGTTTTAATTCTTACCTTTGTTTCATTTTTAAATACAAGTCTAAATCTAATAAAAACTATCATGACCTGATCAGATACTTGCAATCTACGTTTAAAATGAAAAATTACCACGTATTCAGCAAACTTAAAATACAAAAACAGCTGTTGTTATCTTTAGCATTCTTTTGACAACAAATTTTGATTGACACATACAATTTTGCCACATTGATAATATCACACAGATAATTAAGAACTAGAATGGTAGTAATGTTGTCACTGGAAAGATCCATTACGATCTAAAAACAAACAGATATTGTATTTGATGATAAGTGTGTATTATTAGTCTTTGATAAGTACTCAAATTATAATTTTCAGCTTGACAATTTGATTAAATTGTATTTTTATATAAATTATTGAGCATTTACACCTTTCATAATAAGTTCTTTTTCCTATTTTAAAAACAACTCAACAAATTATAAATGTAGTGAAGGATTTTAATTTAAAAGTTTATTTATAATTTATAACTTACCTGCGGCTACGCTCACGTAATCGGATAAGGCTAAAATATTACCCACATTCGATTACCTAAATAAATAATATTTTAGATTGCAGTATATAAGCATTCATATACATGTATATATGTAACAAGCATGATTATACTACATGGGTAGAGATATATAAATAAAACATAATTTTGTTACAATTTTATTAACTTTTAAGTATTTTACACAACAGTTAGGTATAGAACATAAAATACCTTTGGTACTGCGCTATAGAGGAGTAGTTAATTGCACATTATATTTTAATCTACCTACAATATATACAAAAAAGTATAAAGAAAATTTTTTTTGAATTTACATTCATAACTCAAATGTAGATTAGTTGATATAAAAAGTTGATCTAACATTTTTAGTAAAAACTGTACTAGATAATTTA
Organism: Brenthis hecate; assembly: GCA_951806755.1. Taxonomy (NCBI): domain Eukaryota; kingdom Metazoa; phylum Arthropoda; class Insecta; order Lepidoptera; family Nymphalidae; genus Brenthis; species Brenthis hecate. The sequence goes on from OX638255.1 coordinate 2,112,678, forward strand.
ACAATAATACAAATGGTTCAAAATTTAGTGCTTAATATTGATAGCCTTTAGATGATAATACAAATTAAAATAATAAAAAACGTAAAAATCGTATTACACATCTAATGCCAGAGTAATAATAAATAATACAAAAAAAAAAGAATATCACAGTAAATATTAGAAATCAATCAAAAAGTTTACCGAGAGACATTGAAAAATGTAAAACTAATAATTAAAGTAATAAAAAGATTTATTTTCAATAGTTTCATGTGGTCAGAATTTGGTAAAATTAAATTACATAATGATAATTAAATTACATAAGTTTCATCAATATTATAGTAGAACAATTTGTAAAAATTAAAGTAAACTAAATATATCATAATATATAGATACATATTGATTCGATATTATCATTTATTTGGAAATGCGATTTAATTATTTTATAGAGCAAATTCGAGAAATTCTGGTAATACGATTTTTTCAATATTTCAATAAAATGCCCCTACTATATTTAGAATAGAGTAGAAAACAAACATTAAAATATGACTCTCGATTTATATGAAAGAGTGTAAAATTCGAGCTCACGTTGTATCTATTGAGCTGCTACAGCCATTGAAATGAAACTTGATTATTTCTTTAATTTAGAATATTTTGTAAACTGTGAAGTCATCTAAAACTAGAAAATCAAAATTCTTAAATATTTTAAAAACACAATTTTTATAATAAATAATAACGAACGGACTTGGTCCAGTTACAATATAATTCATTAAATGTACAGATAATACGTTTCAAATAGGATATTTATACAAGTCGTGCACTCATCAGATATTTTTAAACAAAATCAAAACCATACTAAAAATAAGCATGATTTTCGCAACTTTAATTAATAAAATAAATAAAATGACGCATTCGCAGTACCATTGATGGATAATAATTAAAAAAATATTTACAAAGCTATATCAAAATGATCAGTTCATAGCAAAATATTTACAATACCATAAACAATGATTCTAAATTTTTGTGCCCAAAATACTTAACGTGCTGAAATTAACTTTCATATAAACACTTAAAATTTATTTTGACTGAATTAAATCATTTACAGAAAGGCCAAATAACTTGTTATTTTTGTCATTATAAATGATATTATTAAGATCTGTTATCAGAGAATTAACGTCATAAAATTTTAAATACAAACACATTGTAAATCAAACATATAAATTAAAAATGTGTAATTGATTATAAATTTAATAAAAATAAAACGTATGACTGCTTTATTCAATTAAAATTTTATATGACATTATAAACATTATTATGGAACCATCAATCCAGCAATAAAATCCAAGCTCTTCCAGTCATAAGAGAATTGAAAACATAATTAAATTTAATGTGGCAAGTAACCTTGCGAGTATCATTAGAAAAAAAAAACGTTTACATTAACGAAATCACAATTTTATAATAACTCACTTTTGTTTTGGACTAATATTGCCCTATAAAATATATGGACTGACATAAGGAGTGACTACAGCCTACAGGTAAACAGTATATAAATAAAAAAAAAACGTGAGGACATCGCTTATACATATCACAGGTTTCCTAAAGGCATATACAAACTTGATGAGGGTCCAAATTTATACACACCTTACAATAACACTACAGGTATATACGACCTTTATACATTACATCGTGTTACAAATATGCATAGTTAATTTAATGACGGCTTATTCGTTACTGGTAAACAATAAAATATTAATAAATATGAGATCCTTAGTACATATCCTAAAATAAGTATTGGATTTAGTTTAATGGCAATCATTTAAAGACGGCATGATGATATTCTACAAAACTTTCAAATATTTCTCGCTATAATATTATACAATAATAATAATAGGTATAATTGAGTAATTTTACTGTTTGAAATTGTAAGAAATATATTAAAAAAAATCCCCAAATATCTTATCGTCCACGACGTTTATTTATAGAACTAAGTGGCAAGCATGAAGCGAATATTTTTCCAGAATCGATTTCTTCAATTGACTTCATTTAGAAACGAAAATATTTCCAACGTTAGCTGAAACTAGCATCGCAAACTAACAACACTTTTCCTGTCACCAAAATAACATACATTTCTCAAAATATTTCCAATATGATATACAAATTCACAATTTAAAATTGATTTTATTCATTACACATAAATAAATATATAGTACAAATAACTTGCATTGGTCATATCGTAATAAATAAATAATATAAAAACAATTATAATAGCCAGAAGCTGTCAAAACAATAAAAAAAATATATATGTCCAAATATTAATAAGAAAAGTGTTACTATAATCCATTCGCGTTAAGATAATAGTGAGTCATCAAGTGCAACGGCAGGTAAAGGTGTATACAAAGTGGGAGTAAAAATTCAATTCAATTTCAATATTTCAAAAGGTTAAGTTTGATGGATAAAAATCAACTTAATTACCTTACTTATCTCAAATCTTGATTTGAGATGACAGTGACTTTATTTTGATTTGAGATAATTAATTAACTTAATCATATTAAATCAAAATAAAGTCATCATATAATGATAATGACTTTATTTTGAATTTAAATAATTAATGAACATAAATATTTCAAATCAAATTAAAGTCATTAATAATATATTTAAGTCTACCTTCAACTGGTCATTGTGAAATATGACTTTATAATTTTATGCAACCTAATTGGTCGGGGGGCGTGACAAGGCCGGTGGACATCGATTACTCACTATTTTCTTAACGCGAATGAACTATAGATAGTACCATAGTGTAAAAATCCATACAGTGGGCGGTGGCTCATTGATTTTAATGGAAATGCTGTTAAATGCAAATACCAATTTTCATGACGAACGAATTCAAAGTTAAAGCACTGTTGTGTCATCTCGTTATAAGATACAATTCTAACATCTGAAAGCCGCGCACCCGTCTGCCATACAATAGAATGTAGGACAGTCAGGTGCACTCACTCGTCTAACCTACTAACCTCGCACGCTTCGCACTGTTGCACTGTCTAGAGACGACTATACGAATTAGTAGACTGTGGTAGTACATAGCGTGTAATGGAGTGCTATAGCGGGATAACTCTTCACGCGTTATCGAACCCCTGAAAGTCCCCGGGCCAGTTTTCCCGCCGGGCGACACGGTCGGACCCGGTGCAAGCGAAAAACGCGTCCCCTTCAAACGGATCCGATTCACGAGTGAATATATTCACCGAGTCAGATTTCTTGATGTCTCGATGTTGCTGCGGCTTTGCCCGGAGAGGTGGTAGGTCACCTTCGTCCTCTTCAGCGATGGATGCTGTGCGTCCTCGTGGCGTGGAGATCGTTGTGAAATCGTCTTCGAACATCGACCTTGGTGAAAGCGAGTCGGAATCGAACCGGAACCGGGTGGCGGGCGAGTCGCCGTCCCGCGCGCGCGCCGAGCTGCCCGACACGGGGGACGCCGTCGTGTCCTCGGGCTCGAACACGAACCTGTTCATTTTAATTTGTATATGCTTAAAATATATTCTTTAATTATTGAAGTTAAACTTCTTTTGGCACCTTTGGAAAGAAATTATTAGAATAAAATTTTTACGATGCGCACACACACCGACAGTCAAAAAGCGACATGACGATGTTAGCTGAGAACGACATGATGAAGTTAGCTGCATTCCTTTTACAAACAGAGATATTGAGATTTATAGAGAGAGAGATTGATATTGTGACATACGGGATTAAATCTTTAGCTATTTCTGTTCTGTTACGCCAAAGAAGTAGAACTTCTTACGTGCGTACATAAGTAGGTACACACACGTTTTTTTATTAAACAAGGTAATTATTATGTAAATATATATTAAGTTTGCACGTGTCTATGTTTGCTACTCCATCATGCTGACGGATGGACGGATTTGGATGAAATTTAGTATACAGATACATATATTATGACCTGGAGTAACATAGGTGTTTGGCGCCACTGAATGTCTTGGTTTTAATTTTATGAAAGATATTTACTTAACTTTGTTATCATTTTATTAAATACTAGCGACTCACCATCGCTTCGATCGTTTTTGTCCCTGGGTTGCTTCCCCATACAAACTTTGACTCCTATTTTCACTGCTTTAAGAGATGATTTTCGGGATAACAAAGTCCGGGATAAAAATGTCCTTCCCCGGGTCTCAAACTATTTTCTTACCAAATTTAATCTAAATCGGTTCAGTAGCTTTGGAGCCTATTCGATACAAACAAACAAAAAAACATATTTTCCTCTTTTTAATATTATAATTATAGATAATTATAATTAAAATATTCACCTTGTTCCCTCTAAACAAGAATACGGAGTGCGTTTCTTTGTATTAGGTGTAGGGGTGTCTTGAAAGTCGTTGTCGAAAGGCGAAGTATGTTCTCTTTCCCTTGGAGAAAAATCATTAGAAAAACGATAATCTCTCGGCCTAGCTCGAGGATCTTCACGCCTTCGTCTTCTGGGATCACGGGAATCCCGAACTGAATCCCGCACATCTCTCGTATCCCGTCCCGACTCCCGGCCCGAATCACGCGGGTCCCGCGAGTCCCTTCCCGATTCTCGTCCAGAATCCCTTGCATCTCGGGAATCCCGACCAGAATCTCGTGGATCTCGCGAATCTCGTCCCGAATCTCGTCCTGAGTCACGCGCATCCCGGGAATCCCGGCCAGAGTCTCGGGTTTCACGTAAATCCCGTTCGGCTTTTCTCGCTGTGATGGTGGCTGAGCGTCGTCCCGGCCAGCCTAATGTAGATCCATACCTAAGGAAAATGTATAAAAGAATTTAATAAAAAGTCAACGAGTTTTAAATGTAGTATATTCAAATGAAAAAAAAAAAAAATATTATAAAAACGTTTTTAAATAAAATTATCTTTTCGGATTATTTCGCGGATTTATTTTGATTTTTGGTTCCCGACGTTTCGAATGCTTTACAGCATCCATGGTCACGGGAGGGACTGAGGACTTTAAACATTTTATATCTTATATATAAAACTTCCATGTCACAATGTTAGTTACCGTACTCCTCCGAAACGGCTTTACCGATTTTTACCAAATTTTATATGCGTATTCAGTAGGTCTGAGAATCGGCTACTATCTATTTTTCATACCCCTAAGTGATAAGGATAAGGGTGGTCCTCCCAGACGAGCGAGGGTGAGTCGCTAGTAAAAATATATAAAAATGTTTAAAGTTAAAAAATATTGTAATGTAATTGGTGCAATTTTCATTTTGTTAATTGTGGGTAGGCTGTCTGTAACAACTATACCTTCAAGACATGTAACACCTCAGTCTCTCCCGTGACCATGGATGCTGTAAAGCATTCGAAACGTCGTGAACCAAAAATCAAAATAAATCCGCGAAATAATCCGAAAAGATAGTTTTATTTAAAAATAAGAAACATTCGCGTAAATCTAAGAAAGTATTATATAAAAACGTTTTTAAGCCCCCGACACAAAAAGAGGGGTGTTATAATTTTAACGTATGTTAATACTATGTTATAAGTGTGCGTTTGTTTGTGGCATCGTAGCGCCCAAACGGATGAACCGATTGAAATGGCTCCAATAGAAAGGCTTATTGGCTAATTGGCGTTTTTTTTTTATTTATTCTATTACCTTCGTTCACTTGGATCTTCACTTTGCCTCAATTCATTCCTACGTCTACTTTCTCGCCATCCGAGTGACCCGTAGTTTCTTTCTGAAAATGAAATACCATACTATGAAAATTTATGTTTTAATTTGATAAACTCAGGTATTAGACATAACTAGCGTATTCCCGTAGTGTGTAATATGTACTACTATATCTTTATAAATTTTATAGCTCATATAAAAAATGTTACTCTAATAAAAAAAGCTATATTACTGGAAAGTTTCATCAAAATCTGTTCTGTAGATTTTAGCATTTATTATATGTACATATGAGAACATTTCTTTCCCATATATATAATTTTTTTTTACATTCATTTCTTAAACTTAAAACTTCCCTAACTCGGTTAATTTTGACTGGAGAAAAGAATGTCATGAAACCTTTTTGCTGTAAAAGTTTAAGCTCTAAACATTTTTAATAAAACTTTTTTGTCTAAGTTTTACCGTTTTCGAGTAATTGCGAAAAATTTATTTGACTGGACTAGTTGGCAACTTTCGGGTACGAAACCACAAAAAGTGTCGTGACGGTTGAAATATTACACTTGTTTCCATCTAGCTCTCATTCACTAAGTGTGCCAAGTAACGAGCGATACGAAACTTCATTCCGAAAACCCAATATGTAAAACATACCGTCCCTGCGCCAGCGCTGGTCGGGCCAGCGCTCGCGCGGTGAAGAGCGACCGGACCCGCAGCCGTCGCTGTAACTGGAATATACAGAACATAAAAGCTTTAAAGAAAACCGACTTCCAGACAATAAAATGTAAAAAATAACTAAACGGGGGTGTAAAAATAGTAATAATTTTCATTTATAATTTGTTCTTTCAAGTCAAACTACAACACAATCAGTTTAGTTATTATCAAAATGGGGATGCGTTAAAAAAATTATGATCAATTAGGGTTTCGTTGTTAAAAATAAATTAGGAACCGCTGTACAAGACTATCGATTAAACTAGGTTTGCATGCCACTTTGCTTGTATTCAGCCCTTTTCAAGGTCCCGCTGCTGAGCACGGGCCTCCCTTCAATATGAGGGGCATCAGGCCATAGTCCACCACGCTGGCCAAGTGCGGGTTGGCGGACTTCACATGCCTTTTGAAATCTTGCTAGATTCTCTCAGACATGCAGGTTTCCTCACGATGTTTTCCTTCACCGTTAAGATAAGTGGTAATCATGTTGGAAATGATTCGCACATGAAAATATCAGAGGTGCGAGACCCGGGATTTGAACTCGCTTCACTCGGTTTCCCAAGCGAGCGCGTTACCACTGGGCTACCACTGCCTCCACTTTGCTTGCGTGGAGTTAATCCAGTACTTTAGTTAGCTCAATTCAATTTATTACTAAAGCCCATTAAGCGTGAAGTAATAAGTAACATATTCCCACACAATTTTTGCAATGCTAATATTAACGTGATATAGATATTAAGAATAAAAGGAAAAGATTTCTTCTATTGATTTTAAAATATATTTTTATTATATTCACTTAGTTGATTAAATACATTTTATCTTGGTCGCATTTAAATTCTGAAACCATATATACTCGTAAAGGTGGAGTACTTACTCTTCTTCATCATACGAATGTCTGGGTTTCCGATGCCGATCTATATCCCTATAATCCTTCGATCTCTCTCTACTCCTCGAGTCTCTATAATCCCTTTCTCTACTGTAATTCCTTTCTCTACTCCATGTGTCTTTCTCTCTTTCTCTGCTCCTCCGATCCCTTCGGTCTCTCTCTCTATGGTCCCGGTGGTCTCTTTCTTTGCTGACGTCACGCCTATCTCTACCGCTGCCCGAATCTCGTCTATCTCTAGCTGAATCTCTTCCATCACGATTTAAATCTCTATCTCTACTGCCACGCTTGTCTCGAATTTTTTCTTTCTCTCTTCCACTTCCGGAATCAAGACACTCTCTTGAGCCGGATGAATTATGCCTGAAATCAAATACAACAAACATAGGTATTAAAAATATTTCAAAAATTTCATTTTTTCATTTCAAATACTATATAATATTTTGCTATCACTTGGCAAAGTATATTATATCATAGTATTATAATATTTGTTATTTATCACTATGAATTTAAAAGTCGCCTTGTAAAATATTTATAATTTATATGAATTAGTTTACCGTGAGTCCCTGTCTCGATGCGATGGCGGCCGCGCCAGTCTCGCCATCGGGGGCTCCTCGTCCCACGGCGACACGTCGCGAGATGACGACGATGTTTGAACTGAAAAAATAAATAATACTTGAATTAAAATCATTAATCATACATAAAACGTTTTAAATATAACTACCTTTATGGATTTTTTCGCTGATTTATCTGTAACTATTATATAATGCCTTGAGACACCTAAAACCTTAGTCTCTCCCGTGACCATATTTGCTGTAACGTATTTGAAACGTCGGGAACCAAAAATCAAAATAAATCCCCGAAAAAAACCGTAAAGATAGTTTTATTTAAAATGTCAAATGTTTGCGTAAATCTAAGAAAGTATCATACATAAAGCGCACACAGAGACACACACACGCACACACGCAAACATCCATGCACGCACGCACATACATACACACACATATATTGTAATAGGATATTCTTGAGCGTCTAATATTATTAATTAAAATGTTAAATATTGTAAAAGTCTAAAGCAAGAAACATCCTTCTACTAGCTTATTTATACAGCAATTTAACCCTTTAGCTCTCACTGCTAGGCGCGGGCTACCTTTAAAAGCGTGATTGTTGGGACAGTTTTTCTACGAACTACGAAAATATACGAATGTATGGTACAAGCAGCGCTGCCAATTGGCGGGTAAATTACCCGAAAAGTGGGTAATTTTAGGCGATTTTTGATGGCTGATAATTTTGACGGGATCAAAGCAGATATTTTAGTTTAGTCGATTAATTTGACATTCTAAGTTTTTTTAATGTTCGATTTAATAATTTAAAGCTGTTTAATTGAGAACTGATTACAATGACTTCTTTTTCTAACATCAGTACTTTCATTTGTTCTATATGAAACATGAATTAATTACTTAAAAAAAAAACTATTTTCGGGTATTCTGCTCATGGTAGGCGCTAAACCGGGTATTTCGAGATTAGTCGGGTAAATCAACAAGACGTGTGCAATCACCGGCGGGCCCGCGGGCGTGCGCGCGGCGGCGGCGGCGGCGCGGCTCGGAGTCGCGCGAGTCCGACGACCAGCCCTCGGCCCAGCCCAGCCGCGTCAGCCCGCCGACCACCGGCCCCATGCAACGGCCTACACGCGACACAACACAATTTTAAAAATATACAACTCACATTTTGACAACTAAAAGTTATGTCATTTACAAAAAAAAGAAAACGAAGGAAGTACGGTTATGTCTGAATACGTTATATTTATTAAATACTAGCGGCTCACCCTCGCTTCTGTCGGGTTCGGCCGTTCTAGTTCTAGATACGTTTTAACTGTTAGTATAGAATAGACAGATTATATATTATATATTCTGAACTTAAAGTACTTAAACATATTATAAACATCAGTTTTACAATAATGTATGGAAGTCTGCTTGGCTGATTTGTTGACATTTAAAATTACTGTTCCACTCCCTTGGGTGATAACATGATAATTAGCCTTACTCAATAAACGGGCTATCTAATGCAAATAGATTTTTTCAAATCGGATTAGTAGTTCCTGAGATTAGAGAGTTTAAACAAACAAACTCTGTTTTAAATATATGTCTATAATATTAGTATAGACTAGGGACTTACCCGCGCTTCGCTCGAGTGCGTCCCTAGGTATGTTTTATATAGATAAAAATAGTTATTGTGAGCTTACCTAAGGAGATAGACACATGCTAAAGTTGTCTTTTCTGTATGTCTTTTTACGACCTACAATTTTTTAGTACATTGTTTTGATACATCTCTAAAGGTTTGGTCAGCATTAGCCATATAATTGTACGAATAGAGTTTTTTTTTGGCAAAACACCGCCTAGGCTCAGTTATTTTGTACAAAATATTTACAAATTATATACATAATACTTCCTCGTTTATCGCTCTTTCTATTAGTGAATACCTTATCAAAATCTGTTGCGTGGTTAGAAGAAGTAAGCGGAGAAACAGACAGATGCAGACAGCGACTTTGTTTTATACTATGTACAATGTAGATAGGGGTGCATTCCTAACATTAGTACCTATATATATTACTGCAGGTCATAGCCTATCTATGTGCTAAACTTCATCCAAATCCGTACAGCCGTCTCAGCGTGAAGAACTAACCATATAAACACTTACAAATTTTCGAATTTATAATAGTAGCCCCATTATATTAATCGCTTACGCTGTGTTACCTGCATCTATAATAATAAAAATATTCTTTTATATACAAAATAAACTTAATAATTGATTACAATTTACGTTCTCATACTTTAATAACAAAAAAGTACCTTTAGTGTCCGGAGAAGAGCCGCTCGCTACATCACTGATGGACCCAGCAGAAAGCCGTACAGATGGCTGCAAGTCCCTAACCGGTATAATAGAAGTTTCTATTGGCGTCTCTTTCTTTTCCTCCACCTTTTTCTCCTCTTCCTTCTCCTTCACTCCAGGACTCTTCCGAAACGCGTCTTCAACATTAAAGGATAGGGAGCTATTATCGATACAATCGAAAAAATCCGAATTATCGAACCCATCCGATTTTTCATCCGATTTCTTTCTTTCTTTTGGGGCTTCCGGCGGAATCGATTCGAACTCGTCTTGAGGGGGTTCCGTTATAGTTATTTCTCGTAAGGCCGCATATCTGTCATTTGCATCGTCGTGTTTGGTTTCCGTAGCTTCATCGCGCGGGGAAACGCTATGCCTTGCCCTTTCTATTTGTAAATTTTTCATAACAGTCTTAATATCTTCGATTTTGGCATCTATCGGCTTCGGGCTGACTGAATTACGGAACATGTTAAACGAATCTATTGTCAATTCATCTAAACTCTTTAGTGGACTTTTGTCTAATTCCTTTCGTTCCTCGATTTTCTGCTCTTCAGTTTTTATTAGATTTTCTATATTCGCAAGTTCTTTGTCATTTTCATGTTTTATTTCTGTATCGATGGGATCTAATATTGATTTAGCTTTCAACTCTTGCTCCTGTATCTCTCTAAACGCTGCGTATTTATCGTAACCAGGATTAGCTTTTTTATCAAAGTCATCGAAATTCGCTACAAATGTGTCTGTTGAGTTTGTCGGTGCAAAGTCATCTTCGAACTGAGGTTTAAATTCGGAAGTTATAGGTGCCAGATTTAGTGGTTTTTCAGGTAAGCTCGTGGGAATAGCGGGTATGATGGGCGTGACTTTATCTTTCTCAACTTTCAGTGCTGGATCCACATGTATATGCTGAAATTAAAATTTATTTTTATTAATTAGTTAAATCTAAATCTTCCTCAGTGAGCATTTAAAAGTTCAAAGTTTTATGGGAAATTAAAACTTGTATCTTAATTAAATTTTAATATATATACTTTCGCAATTGGATTTCGTAACTTTCTGTCTAGTAAATTGGGTCATAACCGAGATTAGTGATTTTTTTTTGGACATTAACACACATCATCTAGTTCCATGGTAAGCTACGAGGCCTATGTTATGGATACCAGATAGTTGATACACTACAAATATATAACTTTAAATACATACATATTATCAATATAAACACCCATGACTGGAGTACAAACATTCGTGCTCATCACACAAATGAATGCCCCCAGCGGGACTCGAACCCGCGACCGCTGGCACAGCAAGTAGGGTCACTACAAACTGAGTCCCACGCGTCGCCAAATAAAGATATTAAAAGAGTTTCATTTTTTGTATTTACGTAAGCCTATTCATTTATGTCTAAAACTTCAACTATTTGTTAAAACAGTAGATACCGAGTAACTTACTTTTTATAAATGTTGTAAATGAAATATATTCTCCAATATTTTTATAGATATATAATAAGGACTATTTCAAATAAGATAGTTACAATAAATAATACAAAGTACACAACTATGGAAAAAAGCCAAACTATGGCTTTAAGTTACGTACCGCCTTTTCGTTTTCAGAAGCGACATAAGACCGAAGGTATTCCGTAAGTTGAGGCAGCGTCATGGACGATAGCGTCGCGGCCGGGACTCGAAGCCTGAAAAAAATTACAAATATGGTAGTACTTATCGAAATCCATATGTAACAACAAACGATTCAAGGTGAATGAGTGAAATTTTCGAGTGGGCTGATCAACGAGGTGGCTGTTATAATATAAATAATATTTGCTTCAAGCGGGATTCAAATCCTCGATCTCTTGCGTAGACACAGATATTCCGCCCATTGTTATAATAAAATGACATAAAAAGTCAAGAACATCCAGACCAGTTCAGCCGTTCTCGCGTGAAAGAGTAACAAACATCCATCCATCCTCACAAACTTTCATATTTATAATATTAGTATAAATATGGATTAAAAACTAAAACTATACTGTGTATTATTATATGTATCGAATTACGATTAACATTTTTATGAAATTTGATTCAGTGGGCGTACGAAGTAAAAAAAATCTATTCGTTTTTACATAATTAATTGGAATTCATTTGTAACATTATTTCTATACAGTTTATTCACCATTGCGTGATCAAAATGCTTATATTTCAATAATTAAAGTGTACCTTTATGTTAGGGGAAATGACCAAACAATGTGGGTATTGCCAATTTGATTTAGCTGCCTTTTTATTATCTATCTATCTATGTCTATAACAATTATATAATGATCTTTGAGACGTATAAGCCCTTAGTCTCTTTCGTCATACGAAAATTTGGAAACCGAAAATAAAAACAAATCCGTGAACAGTCGAAAGGGCAGTTTTATTGAAAATGTCAAATATTTGCGTAAATCGAAGAGAAAGTAAATACGTAAGTTGATGCAATATCTACATATGATTGCACGTTACTCTATACATTTAAATAAATTCGATTTCCATGTGTGTCGTGTGTTCGAGTTCGGTGTGAAGTGTCAGGCCTGTTTATTTTTTTCGTATATAGCGGTCACACGAGATATTTCCCTACCAATCATCGGCTAAATGCTACCCATACGAAGAGAATTCTTAGTAGAGTTAGGAATACCTAACTCTCGCTCTAAGTCTGCTGTGACGAAAATTTATCGCTAAAGATAACGCTTTATGAGATCCGATTTCGATGGTTTTTTTGAAAGGAATTTTAAGTTGGTCTCATAACAATTTAGTGAAGATCTGATGAATATCTTCGGTGTGATGAGCAGAATAAGTTCTCAAAATGCAGAAGTATTGTTTGTAGAACTTCTTCTTTTTCTTCTCCCTGCCCATTTCCCAATCACTTGGGGTCGGCGCAGTCCATCTTCTGTACTGCTGAAAAGGATTTGGCAAAAGTTTTACGACCGGCCGTCTGCCAGACGTCAACCCTCCTCGGGAATGCTATTGTCTCTCTTTGTCTGAATGTTATCGCGGAAGTCTTGTAATTATTATGCACTTTCGATTATGTTGTCTTTTAAAACATTTTTTATACTATTACTTAAATTTTAAAAATTTGATTACACAATTTGTAGAACTACTAGTAAATATATGTAGACGCCGACCGTGCCGCGAGCTCGTCCATGGTGAGCGTGAGGAGCTGCGCGAGCGTGATGTCGAAGCGGCGCGCGGCCGGCAGCGGCGGCGGCGCCGGCGCCAGGTACTCGTCCTCGCTGCTGCTCGCGCCCAGCGACGACCGGCGCGGCTTGGTGCTGCGGTCCGCCTGGACACGGTCGAACAAATCTAATTATTGAAGTGAAAACTTCTATAGGCAGGTTTGGATGGGTAGTAAATTCATGTAAGCGTCATCGACATGGTCACGTGACGTGTTAGTACACTAGCGTTCAGAGTTCCGATAGATGTCGAAACCAGATAGGTAGATGAACAGTTTTAATTTACAAATTAATTTAACATCAAACAATTAATTTGAATATCCTAAAATAACAACTGTTTGTTTATAGTTTAAAGTTTTCATTTTTGTCGGCAGTCCTCATTACTGCTTTCTTTCTCAAATAGACTTTTATAAGTACTTTTTAATCGTTGATATTGTCAGTAATCAATATCAATTTCAATCAGTATGTAAGACCGTGATGAATCTTCTACCAGCTCGGAAGACTGTTGTGTTGAGAAGAGCCGGCGAGAAACTCAACTGCTGCTCTTTTTAAATACAATTATAATTTACAATATATCGATACAATAATTATGTTCTTTCACTGTGCGAATATCGACTATTACTAATCCCATACATCACTTTGCTCGGGTTCGTCCCTATTACGTTTTAACGTTTAGTATCGATTTCTCAGAGATGAGATATTTTCCCGCAGTAAAAATTATCCTATATGTTGACTCGGATAATCAGCTATTATCATACAAAATTTCATCAAAATCCCTCCAGTGGTTTTTCCGTGATGCGGTAACAGACAAACAGACAAAAATTCTAAAAACTATAGATGGCCGAATCTATAGTTTCTGTATCGATAATAATGTCTATTTCAATAAGATTTTCTTAAAAAATATTTTATGTACAGATTGATATATATATATATATATATATATATATATATATATATATATATATATATATATATATATATATATCAGCAAAGTATTCCGCGACAGAATAATATGCTTTGCTCAATAATTGCGATATATTGTAATCTACAGCATATTTACATACATATATATCGGTGATCTAGTACCTAGCATGTTACCTACTTACAGGTTATCTGTTGAGTGTTAATGTCAAAAAATTCTGAGTGACAGCTCGGAGTTTCAATAGATACTTAACGGTTAACTCGACCCGGGATACGAACCCAGGATTTCCGATTTCGACTAACAAAGCAATTATAGTAACATAATCTATATCTATTATAATTTATATACAACACGTAATGAAGATCACTGACAACCACACGAGATATTTTTGTTACATACAAAAACAAACAGTTTGAAAACTTAACAACCAGTGACAGATATGCACACACAAACACCACATCCTAACTATTTACAACTCAATCTATCGTCACTGTAACACTAACCGTGGGCTCCTTCTTCCTCGCCGGCTTGGGCAGCGGGGGGGTGTCCTCCTCGTGGTCGTGCGGCGGGCGCGGCGGCGGCAGGCTCACCTCCACCTTCTTGGGGGGGAGCGGGGGCGGGGGGGAGGCGCTGTCCGAGTTCAGCTTGGAGCTGGCGTGCGGCCGCTGTCTGATTGTGCTCGTGTCAGTGCTCTGGAATGGACGATTGTTTTCGTTTTGTAAAACTTTATTGCACAATAAAAATGATAGAGGAAAAAAATATAATTAAATTAATTAATAGATGTGCAAAGGCGGTCTTGTTACTACAAGCGATCTCTTCCAGGCAACCGTTAGGAAAGGATACAAAATAAATGCTAAAAAGCGGAAAGATGCATAAGGTGCAAGTTACTTAAAACTTAATTTAAATACACATACATACAAAGTTATATAGATATATTCTTTATTAATATTATTGCATATTGACAGAGTAACACAGATAATACAGAGACTAATGTGGGCAAAGGTGGACTTATCTCTAAAAGAGATTTTCTTTGATTTAAACGAAAATTTGAAACTAACGCAATACAAATTATCATATCAGTACCGCTTGTAATAAATTCTAAACATAGATGTTATTGGTATTCACCCTTCCATTATTGAAAGAAATGTAAATAAATCATGTTAAAATTATTATGCTATTAAAATTAGGTTTAAAACAATTGAAGGAACGACTTTAAAGAAAAAGCTCATTAAACTATTTAATATACTAGTGATCAAACCTGTCTAGGCAGTCTGGGCGATTTGGGTGCGGGTTCCGGCGGTAGAGAAACTTGCAGGGGTCCGTTAAACACATTCTTGGCTTCCAAACTAGTGATGGTCTCCGGCTTATCCTGAGTCAATTCCTTGCTCAGTTTGCTCTTCAGATCCTCCGTTCTCAAGGAACTTAGTTTTGGGAACTCTTGCATGGTCGTGAAGGGATCATCTTTGAATGTATCAGAGAAAGGGTCGCTATTGTCGAAGGGATCGGTTTCAGCGAAGGGATCGGACGAGAACAAATCGGGTGAGAAATTCGGCTGGGGCTTCGCTATCGCTACCGAGCCCCCGGAGTGCCGCGAAAGGGAGGTCATTGTCGTGGGGGGCCCGTAGGCCTCCGCCCCGTCACTCATCCCCATATCAGTGAGAAGGCTGTGCTGCGGTACGAGGTCTTTGAGAACTTTCTTTGGTGGGTTTTTGAGCTCCTGAAAGAAGAGTTTTTTGTCAACGTAAGGTCTACTCCGGCCTGTGCCGAGCGGGTCGAGTTCCGTGAACACGTCGTACGCTGGCGCTTGCGATTGAACCTGAAACAGGCATTATTAAAACCCTTGTATGGAACCGCCCGGGCCAATGATGTTGCAACGTGACGGCGAATTTATGGGAAATCATTAAAATTTAATCATATTCATAGGAATAAATTTAAAAGTTTTTTTTTTCATTTTAACATACGCAAATCTAGATTCGTCATCACGTCCATATGAAAATGAACATAGAAGCATTACATCTAGTGACTAATAACTACATATAAATGAAGTGTCATATAGTATACATATAATCAAAATATATACTTAAAATAAATAATTATATATATAAAAAAAGAATTAGTACACATATTGAATATTAAATTTTATATACTTATCATACATAAATATTTTTTTACAATATGTTAATATGATTTTCATATTATTAGCTGACTACCTAGCCTGATATGAGGTGAATGAGATGTTTGATAATTAGCAGAAAATGAATGACACGAGTTGAAAATTTAAAATTACCTCCGAACAAAATCGCTTGTGATATCTGTACTAAAATAACAATAAAAAATATTCGTCCAAAAGCGATGAATGTTTCATAAAAGTATTAAATATTTATTTTATAGTAAATAATTATCATAAGAGTTTTTATTGATTTGAACTCATCATATTAATATTAAAAATGCGAAATTTGGTAAATGAGTTTTAAGTGTATTTGTTAATTCTTATTTAATTATTGTTTGTAACTATTTCGGTGGCGTAGTGCCTAACATGTACGGTTGCACATCCGGACGTTATGGATTTGAGTCCCGGGTCGGGACAAGTTTAGTTATTATTTGTTAACTACTAGCTCACTGAAGGCAGTGGTAGCCAAGTGGTAACGCGCTCGCTTGGGAAACCGAGTGAAGCGAGTTCAAATCCCGGGTCTCGCACCTCTGATATTTTCATGTGCGAATCATTTCTAACATGATTACCACTTGCCTTACGGTGAAGGAAAACATCGTGAGGAAACCTGCATGTCTCAGAGAACCTAACAAGTTTTCGAAAGACATGTGAAGTCCGCCAACACGCACTTGGCCAGCGTAGTGGACTATAGTCTGATCCCCCTCGTATTGAGGGGGGCCCGTGCCCAGCAGTGGGACATTAAAAAGGGCTGAATAGATAGAATAGATAGTGGCTCACCCTCGCTTCGCTCGGCTTCGCCTCTAGAAAAACAAAAACAAACCTATCCCACGGGAACTGTATATTTTTCCGGGATAAAAAGAGGCATATATTAATCTGATGTATGAGCTATAATACTGTAAAGTTTCATTAAAATCCATTCAGTAGTTATTGCGTGAAAGATTAATACATATCTATACATCCAGACATCCATACATCCTTACAAACAATTTCTCTCTATCCCTCTATAATCCTCACAAAACATTTATAAGATTATCAGGATTCTTAACAATGAAAATGCTCAATAGATTTGAGAAAAATTGGGATGAAGTTTAAATAAAACTTAAATTTTGAAAACTACTTTTCACAACGAATATTTGACAATGCTTTTTAAGACAATGAAAAGAAAATGAAAAATCTTGAGAGTTATTTTAAAAGTCATAAAAAAACTTTATACTTATATACTATACTTTATACTTCATATTACAATTAACGTTTTATATTTAAATGATAACTTGGTATGAAATTAATTGTAAAAAATTATGTTGTTCAATAAATAATATTTGTGTCATTTTATGATAATGACTATTAAAAATATTTTTAAATTGATAATTTACCATTTCCCTGTCCCATGAGTCATATATGAACATTTCGATTGTTTAACTATTGTGTCTATTTTGCGGACAGTTAAGTTGTTAATATACAATTTACTATCGACTCACCCTCGCTTCGCTCGGGTTCGTCCCTAGGTACGTTTTATGTTAAAATGGATATAGTATGTTATCCTTAAGAGATAGACATATGCCATCGCGGACTTTTCTGTAGACCTATATAAGATACACAATTCCACCACACATTATTTTGTTATATCTCAAAGGGTTTAGGCAGCGTTTTCGTTTACAGTTCCCAGACGTCTTATTTTTTCCGACACCCCCAACAAATATCGTTATATTTTAGCCAATGTATATAAAAACTTAACAAATTATATACTAAAACCTTCCTCTTGAATCACTCTATCTATTAAAAAAACCGCATCAAAATCCGTTACGTAGTTTTAAAGATTTAAGCATACATAGGGATATAGGAATAGAGAAAGCGACTTTGTTTTATACTATGTAGTGATTTAAAAATAGTGACTCATTCTTATTTCGTTCACATCCCTAGTTTGCTGTCATATAATTGCTCCTATAACAATTTTAAACGGTTATAAATTATAATTATAACGTGGAAATGGTAAAATTTTCCACGATAAAAGGTATTTTCGACCGTACCATCTATTCTTTCGACATTTAAAAAGGACAAAAAACTTTCATATTCATAATATTAGTATGGATATGGATATTTTATTTGTTTTTACCCGACTGCAAAAGGAGGGTTATGTTTTTCGTGTGTGAAAATTAGCATTATGCTTTGTGTCTTACATGTATCTATATTTTCTTTAATCCCTTATATTTCCAGTCATTTCTATTCTTTTACATGACGAACATAAATCTTAGAAGTCAGTTCTGCATCAGAATAACATTCAAAATCTTACTTATAAAAATCTTAGATATTACTAAATATACAAAATTAAAGCTATTGATAAACTTCCATCTTAAATAAGGGACGATATTTTGAAGAAGGCGTGGTTGGCGAAGTCCGAATCAATAAGATAAAGTGCGTGACCATGATTGCTGTACAACGTTCAAAACGTCGGGAACCAAAATCAGAACAAATCCGCGAAAAAATACGAAAAGATAGTTTTATTTAAAATGTCAAATATTCGAATAAATGTAAAAAGGTATTATATTAAACTAGCACTGCCCGCAGCTCCGCCCGCGTTCAGATGACCAAAAACCAAATACTTAAGTTTTACAGATTAGTATACTCTTACATTGCAGTTTTTGCATTTTGTCTCAGAAATGAGATATTTTCCCGTGATAAAAAGTATCCTATATGTTGACCCTGATAACCAACTATCACCATACCAAATTTCATCAAAATCCCTCCAGTGGTTTTTCTGTGATGCGGTAACAGACAGACAGACAGACAAAAATTCTAAAAACTAAAGATTCGGCCTCTGTATCGATAATAATGTTTATTTCAATAAGATCTTCCAAAAAATATTTAATGTCCAGATTCGGCTTAGTTACAATTTTATTATATGTATAGATTTATAGATTGATATGCCATTATGAATCAATTTAATTCCTTGTCTAATAAATGCCAATTTCAAATAAAAATCGGTTATTGTAGCAAAGTGTGGTTTATTTTTCGGACACTTCGAGCACGATTCACATCTAGAGTATATAAATTTTCATAAGCCTGAATGCAATTGAATTGTTTTATCGCAATCGACCTCGTGACATCTTTCACCATTTTCATCTATTCCTTATATAATCAGACAACATTTACTTAAAAAAATCATCCTTATATAATAATATTATATCAATTTATAGTGACCTTTTTTGAATTTGTAGTACCAGCGGTCGTGGGTTCGAGCCCCGCTGGGGGCATTCATTGTGTGATGAGCACGAATGCTTGTACTCCAGTAATGGGTGTTTATATTTATAATATGTACGTACATTATACATATTTAAAAGTTATATATGTGTAGTGTAACAACTATCTGGTATCCATAACACAGGCCTCGTAGCTTACCATAGAACTAGATGGCGTTGTGTGTTAATGTACCAACATATTTATATTTATTTATATCTAATACTCACAGGTGGTTCTGGCAGGTCGTCCACCAAGGAGGCGGGTTTCGGTTCGAAGTCCCCGGCCACGGCGGACAGGTCGAAGGAGAGTGCGGGTTTGTTTGGGCTGAAAGCGCGGGGCGGCGCGCGGGCCCTCGCGCCGGGGGGCGGCGGGAGGAGACCCTTCTGGAACAATATGTTTATACAGTACTGACGACTCACCCTCGCTTGGCCCGGGTTCGTCCTTGGGTACGTTTTATTTTTTTTGAACGGAACCCTAATTCTTTTTCTAAAATAAAAGTAGCCTACGTTACTCCCTATAACATCAGCTATGTTCCAGTGAAAGTTCCTTCAAAATCAGTCCAGTCGTTTCAGAGATTATCCGGAACAAACAGACAGACAGACAATAATTTTAATAATGTGTTTTTCTTATAAGAACCGTACCTAAGTATATAATTTCATATTATGCATTTAGCAAAACGCTGTTATTTTGACATTACAAACAGACACTTCAATTTTATTTATCTGTATAGATTAGTTTCTCTAGATGCCCAGAAGTAGCCGATAATGGATCTCAAACGGCCAGTTTTTACCAACTACAATTAAAATTATTATGATTTCTGACAGTAAACACGTTTACCTGCGGTACACTATCGCCGAGGCTATCTATTAGTGAAAAAAATTGCAGTATTGGACAAGTAGTTTCCGAGATTAACCCCTTCGTCCAAACTAACAAACTTTACCTATTTAAATATTAGTGTAGATTTATATTATTATTAAGTTTTATATGTATTTCCTTTGAGTGTATGTAAGGATTTAAGCGAAACACGTTTTATAAAGACGCCTAAGCGTATTCTAAGAGTCGAACGAGCGTCGAATGTACTCAAGTTAAATTAGCCATATTTCTGATTAAAACTACTATTACTAGTTACAACATCACGCCAACAAAATTGAAAATGATTCACACGGCTTTTATTTGACCCAAAATATGCCCCAAATTAAATAAACATGTGAACAATTTTACTTTAATAAAATAGCCAATGGAAGTATTTCTTCTATATAAATAAAAAATAATTTTCGTATGTGTCCTTGTCTTCTAGGGATGCGCCCGAGCGAAGAGAGGGTAAGTCGCTAGTCTATTATCTATACCAATATTATAAAGAGGTAAAGTTTGTGAGTTGGTGACGTTGTATGGGGTAATCTCTGGATCTACTGAACCGATTTAGATGAAATTTGGTAAAAAGATAGTTTGATACCTTGGAAAGCACATAGGATACTTTTTATCCCGGAAATCATCCCTTAAGGGGGTGAAAATGGGGATGAAAGTTTGTATTGGCAAGCTAGGGACGAACCCGAGTGAAGCGAGGGTGAGTCGCTAGTATTTAATAAAATAACGAATAATACTGTTTGTATAAGAATTATACGAGTATATATCTTCATACCTGGGCGGGAACTATAAAGGAGTCTCCAAACGGATCCGTCGAAGGTGTTAGACCTTCGACCTGGGTGAGGCCTCGTCTTAACGAGCACAGCTCTTGTTCTAAGTCCACCAACTCTGCCACGCCACCCTCCGCGTTACTTTCTGGCTTCGTCATAGACAAACTAGACTCTCCTGTCGTTGGTATTATCTAGGAGAAGATTATAATTTGCTTCTTTATTTCATGAAAGAAGGAATATGAACAAACGCACTTTCTTATTTATAATATTAAGAAAATTCACTATTATTTTAAACTAGGGATTTAATCACGCTTCCGTCGAGTACCACCCTGAGTGCCTACATATAACATATTCCTTGCGTAACAACGCAAGTCACTAAATCTAGTACTCGGTATATTGGATACTTGTGTAGATTTTATCGAAATTTCAACAGTTGTTTTAACGTAAAGGAGAAACAGACATACACACGTGCAGTCTTTCGCATTTATATTATAAATCTAAAGAAGTCTAATGACGTTAAAACTATTATTAACGAATTAGCAGAGCTTGTACATTTATTTACAGGTTTTTTTGTCATGTTCCAATAAAATATACTGCACATATGTTCGACACTTGACTTGGTATAATTATTTTAGCAAAAATACCCCTATATTGACTGCAGATGTAAACCACTATCGTTTTTTTGACATACCAACATATTCCATGATAATTATAGTTATTTTGCGTTTGATATTAAAAGTAAAAATATTTAACCTTACATTAAGCTTTAATCCAATGGAAGGTACTATTTTAATTTTTTTTTGTTGAGACATTAACACACAGCACCATCTACTTCCATGGTAAGCTACGAGGAGGCTTCTGTTATGGATACCAGATAGTTGATACACTACACATATATAACTTTAAATACATACATATTATAAACATAAACACTCATGACTGGAGTAAAAACATTTACGAGTATAGTCATCACACAAATGAATGTCCCCAGCGGGACTCGAACCCGTGACCGCTAGCACAGCAAGTAGGGTCACTACAAACTGAGCAAAACGTGTCGTCAATTACAAATTATAAACACAGCCAAATTATATGAATTTAAATTGAAAACTATAATAATAATAATAATAAGAAATTCTAAAAATATAATGGACGTACAATCGTATAAATCATATCGTGAAGGTCGACGTCATTTCTCAAGCGTACATATTTCACTCGGTTGCACCTCACAGACAAACGTTTAATTTTTCTCCTACGCATTGCATTCAACAGCAACGGGGTTTTCGCGGAACAACAATTTACGGAGATAATAGGAGTTTCCTCGACGTAGTGATCCAATTATGTGCGGCATGTCCGAGAGCGGTGTTGATTTGTTATTTGTTTGGTTTTGTCTAACAAAAACTTCCTCTTGGATTGTATAAGATTTACTGCATTTTTATGTAACACTAGTGTCTTGCCCTTGCTCCGCTCGGATGCGTCCTTAGGTGTCTAGCAAGTTCCCTAAGTGTTGCTCAGTCATAATCTATCTGGGTACTTTTAATTTAAATCCATCCGGCGTTATAAGTAACAAACATACAAACATGTCATGTATATCATGTCCTACAGTATCTACGAATCGGCAAAAGGAAAATCTTTAAACTGATATCTCATTTAATATGTCTAATATAAAATCTGAGTCACGGCGTATTGCAGGAAACGCTACTGCCAATTCTTTGAATAACTTATGAGAATGAATGGCATCAATAGTTTCCGATTTGCAAGATTTTATAAACATATTTTTATGATATCAACGTTAATGTCTAAAAGATGACGTCTGTGTAAACAGGTTCGATTCTTGCTTTGTGTAAATACATTTAATGTATAATTACATTCAGAAAACATTTAATTTAGGTTTTATTGTAAGTATCACGCACTGGCTTCGCAGATAAGATGAAACGCATACTTTTAAATCCCACATTATCTTATACAATTGGAATACTAATTAGGAACCTTCTATAGTCAAAGCAAGATAACCCACAAAAACCATCTATACAGATACATAAAATTGAATTGTCTGTTTGTAATGTCAAAATAACAGCGTATTACTAAATGCATATGAAATTATATATATATATATATATATATATATATATATATATATATATATATATATATATATATATATATATATATATATATATATACGGTACTTATAAGAAAATCACTTTTTTTAATTTTTGTCTGTCTGTTTGTTCCGGATAATCTCTAAAATGGCTGGACTGATTTTAACGGGACTTTCACTGGAAGATAGCTGATGTTATAGGGAGTAGCATAGGCTTTTTTTAGAAAAAGAATTAGGGTTCCACTCAAAAAAATTAAAACATACCTAAGGACGAACAATCCCATTTTCCCATTAAAATTTTAAATGTGAAAGTTTGGATGTATGTTTTTTACTCAATCACGCCAAAACGACTGAATGGATCTGGATGAAACTTGGCACAGCGATAGATTATAGTCTGGAATAGCACATAGGTTACTTTTTATCCCGAAAAAATGTACAGTTCCAGTGAGATAGATTTGTTTTCGCTTTTATTTTTTTCCTAGTTTCGATATATATAATTATATATTAATTTATGTAGATATACGAGTGTGAGATTTTGTATTTATCTGGTCATATTAAATATTTTTTCTTACCTTAGACTTAGTGTCGGTTGTAGCACTAGTGGTATGTTTCACAAGGATGCTGATGTCAGTTTTACGTTCGAGCTGCTGCTTGGCCATTTCCACCTCCTTCTTCTTCAATTCGAATACTACTTGAAATAAGTCTCTCATAGCTATAACTACCTGTGAAGTAATGAAAGGCGGAGTTCTTTCAAGCTATTGCTGTTATTCTTTGACTTTTTGAAGCTTGGTTTTTTATGACACATATACCTAATACTTTCTGAGATTTACGCGAATATTTGACAATTTAAATAAAACTATCTTTTCGGATTTTTTCGCAGATTTATTTTGATTTTTGGTTCCCAACGCTTCGAATGCGTTACAGCAATCATGATCACGGGAGAGATTAAGATTTAAGAAGTCTCAAAGGCAACACTAAATAAGATTACTAACAAAACAAAAATTTTACTAAATTCTGATACAAATAATACATTATTACACTATTATTGCTCATTAAATTTAATATAATTTAAATTAACATATAGGAACCACGAATAGATAGCACTTAAAACATCATAATTATAATTTAAAAACGCGTTAATTAATAGTTGTGCAACTCGAGCTTAGTTATATTCGTACGAGTATGAACACTGTAGAATGACCAAAAATATGGATTATTAAATACAGTAGATTTTTAATTTATAAAATTAAATTAACTTCATGTTAAGGCATCCGTGTATCTGAAATCGATTTTACATGAAAAAATCTGTTGATGTTAAATTTTTGAGGTATCTCTTAACTAAGATAAGTTTCTATGTTCAACGTATAGCATGAATTTGAAAATGGCCATTGCATAAAATACCGCGCAAAGACCAATTCCATCACGCTGCGTCACATTTATGGAATACGTATGTTACGTTACCTAAGACACCCTTCTACTGACATAACTAGGGGGGAGGGAATGAGGTGTGACACCCGTATGTCCGCGATATGCAAACAAAAAAAATAGTCTACTTTTTCTTGTCTTGCGGGTGCCTTCTGTTTGAGAATGACACCCATTAATTAACCAAGTATCATCCACGCTAAGTATGCTGATGTCCTCCTAACCGATTCCGGCCACGGCGGCCAATCTCGTTGAGACTAGTCAACTGCGCTGTAGATATTATAGTGCACAAGTGTACGCGCAGACACAAGTGCACTCTCTATTCCTGTTACTCTCATACTCCGGTGGGACGACTGCTCGACACGACCAGTAAGAGTTAAAACGCAGGACCGACGGCTTTACGTGCTCTCCGAGGCACGGGGGTGATACACCGCCAACTTCCCAACTCCGGGCTATCACTGAGGCATACTATACAGAAAGACTCGGTAATTAAACTAGGTCCGACTGGGCACTCGAACTCAGGACCTCCGGGTGTGCAGCCGTACACGCTAGCCACTACACCACCGAGACAGTTAATATGTAAAGTATTCTACTCCCCCTTGAAAGGATACTTCTCCCCTCTCTACTCCTCCCATATTTTTGACGAACGTATTTATTTTACGAATAAATCAAGATTTTACTTATCCTATAGATAATTTCACCGCTTACGTATTAGTCGCAAATCAAAGTTATGTTTTATATAGCATTAATATATTTAGACAATTGGCTGTATCCTTTCTGTTCGTAATGCTCTTGGATTGCGCACGCGATAATGTGATTATCCTATCAGTTTATTGCAGTGACTTAGCGGACTTAAAAAGACAATGACCCCTCCGATACAGCCATATGGTTGAACTTAAACATGTCCGTGTAATCAGACACTACATATCGCACAATACAATAAAGTAATCTAATAATCTCACAGCCAGTCAGGTCGTTGTGCGTTGAGTGCGGTTTGATGCCGGGTTGATAAAATAATTTGGTCATATTAAGGAAAAAGAAAATATGTGGCTTTGCTATCGAATAAAAGGGGTTTTGAATCAATTAAACTATAAAAGGTTATGGATATATATAGGAAAGAGATATCTCTGGCTGGCCACTGTGACATACGAGTATATAGGTATCCATTTATTATGCCAAAGTGATTTTAAAACACAATTTCGTAAGTACCTAATACTAATTTAAGAAAAATATGTTTGAACAGTTCAATATAACAATAACTCACTTGACTAGCTGCTTTATCAGTCTTGATACCAAAAAAGCGGTGGCCTGTGTCTGGAGATCCGAATATGTAGCCGAAAGCGCGGGAATCCGTCATGTCTTGCGCGATGAACGATATCTTGTGAACCGGATGATGGTATAGAGAATCCTAGAAATAAAATTGTTACTAAAACTTAAAAATAGAATTGTTTCTCTTAGTCAAGTTGAAAAC
This sequence comes from Brenthis hecate, assembly GCA_951806755.1. Taxonomy (NCBI): domain Eukaryota; kingdom Metazoa; phylum Arthropoda; class Insecta; order Lepidoptera; family Nymphalidae; genus Brenthis; species Brenthis hecate. The sequence goes on from OX638255.1 coordinate 2,138,903, forward strand.
CTTTGATTGTTTTCTATGAGATTTATCGTTATTTAATTTAATCTAAGTTTGAAGTTTAAATTAAACAATTAGATTTAGAATAGTACATGGTCACCCTATCATTTCGAGAATTGCGACGTGAGATGTTAATAGTGTTTAAACGCCGCACCCATAATTGAAAGGGCTGGGTTTTAATGAACAAAAGACACAACACCCCAGTTTATAGTCTACGATACACAGTTCATTATGGCGCTATAAAATATAAATCAACATTTTCAGACTTTAATTAGATTTAGAAATTCATAGACTTCTTAATGTTAGGGTAGACATACTTCTTCATAGTAGATACTATATAGATATTTATTGTAGGTACTTACATGAAATAATTTATTTGAATTCAACGTTTTAATGGTCGTAAACCATTTAACTGTTACTGCAGTCAGTTTATGTAACAATATCTATAAAAAGGTAAAGTTTGTGAGTTTGTGACGTTGTAGGGGGTAATCTCTTGATCTACTGAACCGATTTAGATGAAATTTGCTATGAAGATAGTTTGAGACGCTGGGAAGGACATAGGATACTTTTTATCCCGGAAATCATCCCTTAAGAGGGTGTAAATGGGGATGAAATTTTGTACGAGGAATCAACCTAGAAACGAACGAAAGTAATACAAATATATATAGAATAGAAAGAATATATCTTTATAGATAGAATAGAATATGTAAACATAATACTGCGGTACAATATTATGTATATCAATTGTTCATGTTTTGGTCAACTTTGTAACAATATAGCTATAATATTAAAGTCTTTCTATTTATAGATATTAACATCACTTTGCATATAAGCGATGCATATAAAGAAGTACCGCTGGGATTTAAATATTTATAAGTGCATAACACAACTTCACCTTTATCAAAAATTTTTTTTTTAGACATTAACACACAGCGCCATCTAGTTCCATGGTAAGCTACGAGGCTTGTGTTATGGATACCAGATAGTTGATACATTATACATATATAACTTTAAATACATACATATTATAAATATAAATATATATCCAAATTATAATAATTTAGTAAATTCAAAATGTTAAATGATTTTATTACACTATTACTTTTTACAATAATAAATCTACGATTCTTATATAAAATAGCTACTTCAAAGTGGCTTCTGGAAATTAACTTGTTTATATTCAACTTACACCAGTTTTATCATCGCGCAGACGAAGGCCGTCGATGGCTACGTGGACCTGTATTCTCTGCTTATGTTCTCCCGCGGCCCGGATCGCCATCTTCAAGTCAGCCAGCGCCTCTTGACACATCCTATCTCCACGCGCTTCCGGCACCTCGAGGACGCCGATTAGTTTCGCACGAAACGAAACGCCCTCGCCGAGAAAGCGACCCGGCTCGTTCTTGTCTGCGAGAGGTTCATAAATGACTATAGAACAACAAGGTTAGCATGTTCTCAGGTAGAATGGTTTTCGGTTTTGTTAATAAATAGAAGGAAAATCTTATAAGCTACAAATTGCGCTAAGTGGTCTTTTAAGGTAGAATGCCGAAATACGTTCAGGATTTTGGCATAATATTGCTTAAGTTTTTAAGTTATTTAAATGTAAATACTCATAACGAATGTACAAAAGATGAGTCAAATTATTTAAATTACTGATATAAGAGTACTGAGTAGGTATTGTTTTGGACATGGACTTGGCAGATGTTCGTTTATATTTTTTCAGATTTAATAAAGGACATTGTTAGTCTGTCTGAATTCTGTATTTCTGAGCGAATTGGCACAGAATACCCATTAAAATTTTACGACTTATTTAATGTTCAGGCCAGTAGTTCTGTCTCTATCATTGTCTGTTCACTTGATACGATTTTACAGCAATTTTATTCTACTAATCACAATAGCATATTCTGCTAAGCACCATCATTTGACCAAAAACTATTTTTTAGTCGTGTCAAATTTGAATGAAGGAAAATATAACCAATTTAAGGCTTCAAAAAATATAAATAAATTTTGAAAGAATTTGCAGACTTGAGGCGCGATGAACACTTCAATAGTTATAGCCTCAGGATCACGAAAGTTTTAAAAAAAAATTTTAAGTGTCATTATTGTTGGGTCACGAGGAGGTGGAGATGAGGTCGAGTGTGAAATAAAAGTTAGCTGTCCTATTTCAGTACTTGTTAATGGTTCACCACGGACTATGTAATTGAATTTCCTGCTTTTAAATTTAGACTGTACAGGCGGGGACTGAGCACTCTGATACCGGAAACTATCCTTATCCCAATGTTCTAGTTGCCTTTTACATCTCCCACAAACATAAACGACACTGAAATAATACTTTCTTAGATTTACGCGAATACTTGACATTTTAAATAAAACTATCTTTTCGGATTTTGTCGCGAATTTATTTTGATTTTTGGTTCCCGACGTTTCGAATGCTTTACAGCATCCATGGTCACGGGAGAGACTGAGGTGTTACATGTCTTGAAGGTATAGTTGTTACAGACAGCCTACCCACAATTAACAAAATGAAAATTGCACCAATTACATTACAAAACGTAGGGAACCAAAAGTCAAAATAAATTCGCGAAAAAATCCGAAAAGATAGTTTTATTTAAGACACTGAAATATTAGTAAAAATAACCACGTTTCGTATGGCGATATACACGGAAAATTAATCTTAATAAAAATGATGTATGGCTGCTCTGAATATTAAGTATGTTCATTGAAGAGTTAAATACTTTTCCTGTATCATGTTTTTATTGATTTAGCTCGTTAATACCACAGTATACAACAGTTGCCAGTGTTTTATGGGGTTTCTTAAGCAGTATCGTTTAACATTCATTATTGAATTATACACATGGTTAGTGTTTTTTATAAAGTTGCATTTAAATTTTAACTGATATATTCATTATAGTGCTATTTTATATGCAAATTGTATTACATACCTAATATATATATTCTATAGTGTGTACTTGTACAGTAGATATTGTGTCATCATTATTTGTTATGATGATTGTAGAGTATTTTTGCAAAGTCCATCGAAAATTCGAGATAAGATGTAAATTGATAAGAATGTAACAGTACTGTGATGTCGTTGTACTGAATTATCTATCTTAACAAATTTGAATTATTATTATTACTTACTCTGAACGATAAAGCATACGATCGCTATAAAAGTACAAAGCTTAAAATAAAATCAGATCGGATGTAGAGATCAGATAAAACAAACTGATACTAGAAGTTGAAAATTAATATGAAAAATTATTAATATTAAAATAATTTCGATATTAAAGGTAATTAATTATATTTCCTAATTATATTATACAAATACCAACATTCAAATATAATACAATTAATGAAATGAAATAATAAAATGCAAAAAGAGAACTAGAATAATAACAACATAGTCTACAAGTCCAGGTCATGGTGAGACATGGTCACACGATAGAGACCAAAAGGGGATCATTCATAGCTAAAAAATCTAACTGGTGTGAAGCGTGAAATGCAATATGATCGCAGTACTCACCGAACTGCCGCAAGAGGTGCTGGAAATGACACACCTGCATTATCCCGAATAAACTGATTAAAGTTAGTTACTCCCCCGCCGCACCACCGCTCCACCGCCTGGGCCCACAACACACCCTCTGTTTAAAACCAGGGTTTACTAATTATATGATATGCCTAGCAGATAGCTGGGTGACAGTTAGTACAGTGATCATGGCCGGATCATGCATGTATGTTAACGAAAAATAACGCAAATTATACAATTTGAAGCGAGGATGCCCTAACTTGTTCCCTTGCGTTAGCGCTAAGCTCTAAATACCGCATGACCTCAAACATATTGGAATTAGAAAAGTCCTGTGAAAGCATTTCGTGACACGCAGTCGGCACTCACATTTGCAAGGGCTGGTTTTCTTACGGAGGGTTTGCATCGGAAAGTCAGTCGGTAACTTGTGATTGAACATCGGGAACTCGCCTTATCGACCTTTCGGCCACACTGTAAAGCAAGTACACTTCGCATTCACTCGCGATTTATGCATTTGATACACTGTTCACAAAGTTATCTAGTCGAATGCAATACACGAGTTCCACTGGGAGATTTATTGATTTTTACGGTGCCATCGCGGCCGGTCCGCGAATATCGTTGCGGCAGAGTAATTCACATCTCGCGCGAGTCACATTTATGCACGCATAATGAGATAGCGATGGTTGCGATGAAATAGAGGATTAGTGTTTATAATAGTTTCGGTTGACACAGGACGTTCCCGGCCCGCTGGCTAGCACATGGACAAAACACGCACGCACATTAGCGTGCGCACCGCCCGTGCCCGCGTCGGTGTGAGGGGTGCGCACACTCGCGCACTGCAACCCTTGATCAATATTCGCCCCCGATCTCTTACAACTTTCATGATCCCGTCAATGAAATTGTTACCCGGCCTATGTTCGGTTCTACGTAAATGCGCTACAAACGGATTGCTATAAACTCATGGAATTGGACTGTTATCGATGTATAAATATTTATTTTGAAAATTTTTCACTTTTCTTTTTTAAATGTGCCGTAAAAAATATAATTAATTTTACATAATCAGATTTTTTTAATTAATGCTCTGTAATAAAATAATGGGTGTATTTAACATATTTTCTAATTATATACTGTTATCAACATGGATGTACAAAGTAATTATCTAAAAAAAAATGTCTTATAGACTTTATTAGAATATTAAAGATTTATTACATTAATTTAGAATTTTAATTTGTGTTTTTTTGTATTAAAAAGAACAAAGTAATTTTCTTTCCTACAATTTAGCAAGTATATAATTATTTGTTATAATATTTCATTATGATAGGCAAGCAACATATAACTCTCACAAAAATATTCAAATATCATATTCCAAGGATTATTACTGAACTTTATTAAGCCCTCCAATTAAAAAAAAAATACCTATGGTTGTTTTAATTATTAGAAATGTAAGAAATAATAATATTATTTGAATATTTAAGCTTTAACAAGGAAGATAAACTTATCTATGCACCATTATGTTGCTATGGACTAAACATATGATAAAGATCAATGTATTTTACTAACAAGCTACTTGATTATATAACAAGTATAAAACTATAAGTTAATTTAAAAGGCATGTTATTTATTTACATAATTAAACATATAATATAAATTTATTTTGCATTGGGAGTGAAACACACCTATTAAATATTATTTTATATCAATATCATTGTCAAGATTCCTAGTAGAAGAAACAAAGGAAGCATAAAGTCTATATCACAAATATCATTAATATAACATGCACAATGCACATGCAAATTTATTAATTAGTTTTAATTGTTACCACATACCAAACCTAAAAGCTTATGTATACTAATATTATAAAGAGGTAAAGTTTGTGAGTTAGTGATGTTGTAGGGGATAATCTCTCAATCCACTGAACCGATTTAGATGAAATTTGGTAAGAAGATAGATTGAGACCCTGGGAAGGACATAGGATTCTTTTTATCCAAGAAATCATTCCTTAAGGGGGTGAAAATGTAGATGAAAGTTTGAATTTGGAAGCTCAGTACATTTTCAAATACTGTTAAAGCAGATATAAATTTATAAAATTAATATGTTACAGAATTAAGGAAAATAACAGATTTTTAGTAAACTGTCATCATGGTCATTTTGAATATCAAATAGTAACTTTTACACAATATTTGTGGATTAAACATAATTTCCAGTTACATGCTGCCATAGATGCACAAAGTACATAGTGATGATGATAGCTTTAAAAATAATTTTCTTCCTAAAAAGAACAATGATAACTTTTTATTTGAACTTTTTTTTTCTCTACAATTAATTTTATCTAGCTCTACTTGTTTGCAACTTACCTTGATTTAACCAAACCAAAAAAAAATACAAGGTCTTAAGATTAAAATGTATATTTCTTCTACAATAATATAATTAAGTTCAAATAATTTGTGTATATAAAAATATTAGGAAAAGGTAAAATATTTTTTAACATGATATTATTTATAGAAGTTACAATAAATGTTTAACTGAACGTCTACGTAAAATGCCGTTAAAGATCTAATACTTACATATCTTAACAGCCATAGCATCTGTTGACTGTTAACTTAAATCTTGTCTGTTCGTAAAAAATATCTGGAACAACGAATATTTCTATTTCACTATGAATTAAACACAAACTGAGTACAACAAAACGGAGTATATTCTGGTCTTGTATACGTTTTTCTTCCACTTTGTGCGTGTAAGTCCTTTAATATATAGCAGTAATCGCAGTTTATAATAAAGTAAAGCGATCAACAACCTCTAAGATCGTCCTTCTCCTTTGACATCAGAAAATGTAAATATTTCATTGTCTTTTGACATCACCGATATGAGAAATTTATGAATTACAGATAATACAAAGTCCATAAAACAAGGTAAAGAAATTAAAAAAATATATATTATACGTCTTATGAATGGACGGTAAAGAGATATTTTTAAATTTAAATAAAATAGCGAATTCTTAAACATTTCTTTTTAATTATGTTTTTTCTAAGTACCAGAAACATTTTAATTTATCAGTTAGTTTTCATCAAAGTTCATTAATATTGGCTTCATCTGTTTCTCAAATGTTGATTTCGTTATCAATTTACCTATTTTGTTATGTCAACAACACTATCGTCTATCAGTGTCAAATGTCACAACTCTTGAACTCACAGATGACACTTGACAGTCAATCATACAAAAATTGTTCAAATATTCACCTGGATTTTACACTTTTAATTTTTAACAATTTTTAATAAGAAAAACAGTTGTTAATCAATACTATGAGTGTCCTATATAAATATAAGAATTTCATTTTTATAGATCATAAGGAATTTATTACAAAAATATACGAAAATGTAGATAGAAATTCAGAAGATTCACAAATAGTTGAAAAACAATGTTTTACAATAACACGGAGAATATTTTCTATTAGAAACAATAAAGAAAAATACTTGGAAACAAAAAAAAGAACACGCGAAAGTGACAAAATTCTAGACGAAGTAAGTAGAAATTAGAAGTAAATAGTGTCCTGTGTCAACATATATATTATAATTTTAATAATAAGACTTACCATATATCTAACAACATAGTGTTTTAGGCATCTAAAGTAAAGCAGATGTACCATGAATTTATTCAAAATATTCCTTTGAGAACAAAAAAGGATTTAAATTCTTGTAACTTGCTTGAAACATCAGATGTAAGAGACCTTGCAAAGAAATACTTTGAATCTACAGTATTTGATCATAATGGGTTAAGTGGAGGAAATAATTCAGAACTTGCTTTAAAATGTAAAGTGAAAGATGATTACTTTCTCTTTCCAAAATACTCAAAGTATGTATCGTAAATGTTCAAATATATTAAATAAATTATGTAGAATTATTAGATGTAAACTATATTACTGATTTCAGATTTTTTTGTGGTTGTGTAAAGGAAAAATGTAAAAATTTGATTGGTAATAAATATGACATAGTAATAGCTGATCCTCCATGGTGGAATAAATACATAAGAAGGTTGAGACATGCCAATGATAAATTAGGGTTTGTACTTTTATTACTATTGTACAATATGTAAAGTAAAGCATTATTAATATTTCATTGCAATTATGGTTTATTTCAAAAGGACAAGATATAACTTAAAAAATGATATTACTACATTATTAATTAAAGTCTCAGCAAGTACTGTACATTTTTTTATGGTTTTCACCAAAAGAAAAAGGAATTGTCTAGAAAAGTTATATGGGCTATAATTTATGAACATTTTGCAAATATAAACATTTGAATTTTAAAGGAAATTAATTTGTGAATTATTTTGAGAAAACTGAGAACCTCTGTTATATTATAAATATGAAAAATATTCAGGCTAATCTCTCTAAAAACGAAGACAACAACTAAAAATCTAAAATAGAAAAAGTAAAAATAACCATAATATTCAAATGCTTTCAGCTTATTTTTAATTAATAGTTAAAAGTTCATCATATAATGATTTAATTAATTATTGATACTTTCATCTCATTTTTCTTTCAGTTATTCAATGATGTATAATGAAGATATAGCCTCAATACCAGTGAAGGAACTTCTTTCAGACAACTGTATAGTTGCTGTATGGTGTACAAATGCACCAAGTAATATATCTGCGATAAAAAACATAATATTTCCAGCTTGGGGTGTAGAATATATAACAACATGGTATTGGTTAAAAGTGACTGTAGATTTAGAACCCCTTTGTGATTTTGGAGCGGGATGCAGAAAACAACCATATGAAAGAATTATTTTGGGAACAGTTGGTAATATGAATGTACCAAAGGATTGCTTAGTCACAAGTATTCCTAGTGCATTGCATTCACACAAACCACCATTATTGGGTAAATACTAAATACACTATTGGATAAATATACTATTTTATTTAGGCACTAAGTAATTATAAGAATTATTTTAACCATCTTATTTTTCTTTGGTAATTTTTTCTCTGTTAGAATTTACATTTCCGTACACTAATATATACTTCATTACAGATTTATTGTCACCATATGTTAATAAAGACAACCCACAAATCCTGGAGCTATTTGCAAGATACCTTCTTCCTAATACAACAAGTGTTGGATATGAACCTTTAAAATGGCAACATGTATCTTTGTATGAAGAAAGCTAATAAACAAATAATGTTATATTACAAAGTTTCATTATAGCATTTATTATCTACAGTACCAGTTAGTTTTTAGTACTAATACCTACTCTGTTTGGTGTGAGAGTAGGTTAATGCCAGATCCACATTCTTGCCAAGTCTCGACAAGCCATTACAAATTCATACATGTGGAGAGGATGGTGCAGCTTGTGTAGGTTTGCAAACGCTCATGGCCATTCCAATAGTGTAGTTTTTACACGAACCATAGTAAATTTTAATTATTACATTAAAAGTCCCAGTGATGCACCCACACATTTGTACATTTGTGAAGGTTTGAAGATTGTGGCAAATGGCAAGAGTTTGGATCCGGCATCACATTGTTCAAAAAAATATAATATGTAATTGTGTGAATATATATTATTTGTATTTCTTGCATGGTAATAAAATGACTGACAGAAATTGGCCACTAATCTCATTGTGACTTTACTGTGTACTGGCCAAATATTATAATGCACAGCTTTGTTCGAGGACTTTGATGCTCTTTCTATTCTTTTCTTCGTCCTCATATTCCAGCGGATAGACAGAGTCTATAGAGTCCGTGTAGTCCATAGAGTCCTATACAATAGACAAGTGATCAGATGCAGAAGGAAGCGTACTTTTATTCAGTTGGTCAATAAATGATTCGGGTTTAAGATCTAGGGATATGGATAGCGATTAAGAAAAGAAAAATGTAAATATAATACTTATTTATTAACATGATAGTTACATTAGACATTATTTATGAATTACCATTAATAACAATGGTAGTTTTATTTTTCTTCTTCGGGTATCCATCAGGATTCATTGTCTGCCATCGCCAAAAATCAGTGCCTGAAAATAAGTTTATTTAACGTTTTTGTTAAGTGAAAAAATATCATACTATTAGTGTAAAAATAAAAAAACTTTCAGTTAAATTAGACTTTAGTTAATAACCACATTATTTAAGACCACGTGTGAAACCACGTATAAAATTTAGTAATAAAAGATAATAATAATGTTTTTCCGAACGATTTCGGCCACGGCGGCCCATCTCATTTAAAACTACTCCTGTCACTCATACTCCGGTCGGAAGACTACTCCACAAGATAAATATACTTGGCCATACCCGGGACTCGAACCCAGGACCACCGGATCTGCAGCGTACGTGCTAGCCACTACCCACTGAGGCAGTTATATCTATCTATACATTTAATAAAATTATAACCAAGCCGAATCTGTACATTAAATATTTATTGCAAAATCTTATTGAAATAAACATTACTATCAATAAAAAAGAAGCCAAATCTATAGTTGGTAAAATTTTTGTCTATCTGTCTGTCTGTCTGTTATCGCATCACAAAATAACCACTGGAGGGATTTTGATGAAATTTATATTAATGCTAGTTAAATATAATTAGGAAGCAAATATAAATTGAGTGATTACGTACACATTTCTTCGACGGACCGTTTGGTGGTCCATCCTAACTCCTCCTTGGCTAGCGTAGCGTCCGCCCACATAGCAGTAATATCGCCAAGTCTCCTCGCAACGTACTTCAGTGGTATCTTAGTGTTAGTGACCCGTTCAAAGACCTCCACTAACTCTTTCACTGATACCCCTCTGCCTGTGCCTAAGTTGAAAACCTGCAAGTTTTATTGTCTGGTCATACTAGTCGGGTATTTTGAAAATTGACGTTTTCATGTATACCTGCTACTACATATAGCTAGAATATGTAAATATAGATGTAGTTACAATCAATTATATTTTTACGTCGTTTTTGCGTCGGGGCTTAAAAAGAAATAAGAAAAAGTTATAAGTTTGACGTGTCTGTGTATGTCTGTCTCTGACATCGTAGCTCCCGAACGGATGACCCGATTTTGATTTTGTTTGAAAGGTAAATTAGTCGGGAGTGTTCTTAGCTATGTTTGATGAAAATCGACCCAAAATTGTCGGGGGTTTTTTAATTTTTAATTTATCATTCTTATGACATTAGTTACATTCTGATGTTAATGGTAAAACTTTAGTAAGTAGGTAGTTCATATAAAATGAGTAAACTTATTTAAAATAATAACTCGAAACGTTAAGCTAAATAGTAAATTACGCTATCTATGCATCAAACTATAACAAATATTAGTGAAAAAATAACCAGTAAATAATATTTAAAAGATTTTTTTATATTTGTATTTTTTTTTAATTTAGTTATTAAACAACGTTAGTGGCATATTTTTTATTATTAAATAAGTATTTTTTATTTAAACACTATGTGCAATTTAAACACAAACCTTGAGTCGACCGTGAGATTCATTTAGCAAATTTAAAGCAGCCACGTGACCATTCGCCAAATCCATTACATGGATGTAGTCTCTGATACCTGCATAAAATTTTTACCTTTAATTTATAAAACGATCATATTATACTACATAATTTTAAAGATTATTTTGCAATTATGTTTTGAGGATTTGACAAGTAAATTTTTTTGATAGCTTTGATCAACCAATTATATAAGAAAAATGAGAATATGGAGGAAAATGTTCAAAATATATATGTACAGAGAAACGTAAACATATAATAGACCCTCACGATTCATGATGACTGCAATGTAATGACTTCATATGAATATTCGTGACCATCTTTCACGCACGAGCAAGGATCATATTAATTCGTCTTAAATTAAAGTGTAGCCATATATAAAATTGATTAAGCATAGGTAAAGTTGTGCTACATCACTAATCACTTATTAAAATCAATCATAATTGCACAATTGAAAATTTCACAAATTCAAATTCGCAAAAAAATCCGAAAAAATAGTTTTATTTAAAAAGAAAATACTGTTTATACGTTTTGTCATGAAGGAATAACACCGCCAATTTCTCAACCCCTGGGGGTTTTATTCACTGAAAATTCCTTGATAGAAATCCTAGTAACTACGAGCATATTTTGGCCTCACCCGGAATTTGAACCTATGATCAGTAGCTAGCGTCACTAGGCTAACGATGATATATTACATAATACATAGTATTTAATACTTATACGTAGATATAATTTTTCCATTAAATAGTCCTAACTTAGTCATAGTAGCCAGTATTAGTTATTTTTTTAAATGAAAAAAAAAAAATCAAAATGTATGTTATACTAACCAGTCCCATCAGGCGTATTATAATCATCCCCAAATATTGTGAGTACAGGTTTCTTGCCGAGTGCCACTTGAGCCATGAACGGCATGAGGTTTGTGAACTCTTTAGTGGGGTCTTCCCCGATCAGACCAGAAGGATGGGCGCCGACCGGGTTAAAGTATCGAAGTGATATTATGTTCCATTTCTGTAAATATGTTAAATAGCTAGAACTATAAAATGGTTACAGGGTAAATTCATGTTACTTTCATGTTTTTAAATTCAGTATAAGTCCTAAAATTAGGTACTTATTGGTAAGTGATTTTTTAAAATTCATTGTAATCCATACTAATATTATAAATGTGGAAGTGTGATTGTTTGTTTGTTTGTTTGTTTGTTTGTTTGTTTGTTTGTTTGTTTGTTTGTTTGTTTGTTTGTTTGTTTGTTTGTTTGTTTGTTTGTTTGTTTGTTTGTCCTTCTTTTACGTGAAAACGGAATGATGGATTAGCATGATTTTTTGGTGAAGATAGTTGGAGAGCTGGAGACTCGGAGAGTGACTAGGCTACTTTTTACCGCGGAAGATCATCTACTTCCCACGGGAAAACACGTTATAATACAATCCAAAAAATATTAATGATCACAATTACTTGAAACTTGATATTAATGCTCTCCAATACAATTAAATATACACGGCATTTTTTGAAATTCATATCATAAAGGGGCAAAAATAAAGTAGGGCATGAAAGTTTGTATGAAGCCTACCTTTTTAGTTTTTTTTAATAGTTTTAGCGCGAGCGAAGCCGCGGGTACTGCTAGTTATTTTTATAAAGATTTGTATTATAAAATATATTGTGCCATAATCTATACTTTTGAATATATCAACAAATATAAGCAAAATGAATTAATAACACGAAACCTTGAACTTCGTCTAAGCTTTATCTGATTTAAAATGACTATGTAGGTCAGTAAAACCAGTTTAGACGCTACTCTCTATTATATTACGATGGCACGACACGTAGCGAGTGGCAAAGTAGTGATTAATTAAGTTGTAGGTATCTCAGAGTGATAGAGCAGGTGTTGTTTCACGATTTAACACGCCAGTCTATTTTGTTTAGCTTTGATTTCTGTATAATCATCATTAAAGAAAACATAAAAGCTATATCATATATGCATATATATATATATATATATATATATATATATATATATATATATATATATATATATATATATATATATATATATTAAAGAAACTAACTGTAAAAGTAGCAAAGTTTTAATTTTTATAAGTACCCACTAGCAATCCGCGCTTCAGACAGACTAACTACTTACTATATTCGGCGACTTAATACCCTAAGGCTAGGGTCTTCTATCATAACGTACAAATACACCAAAACCTATTGTGTTTAAAACTCGTGTAAATAGTACTTAATAAACAACTGGCGACTCACCCTCGCTTCGCTCGGGTTCGTCCCTGGCTTGCTTCTCAATACAAACATTCATCCCCATTTTCAACCCCTCAAGGCATGATTTTCGGGATAAAAATATACCTATGTCCTTCCCAAGGTCTCAAACTATCTTGTAACCAAATTTCATCTAAATCGGTTCAGTAGATCCAGAGATTCCCTGTACAACGTCACAAACTCACAAACTTTACTTCTTTATAATATTAGTATAGAAAAATGCATATTTCAATAGCGTGGTATTCTATTATATGCGACGAAGGAAGAATTTAACCTTTTTTTAGTTACGGCAAATTCTTTCAATTTCATTGACTCATCTAAACTCACCTCATCAGCAGCACTCAAATCTTTTAGCATTTCTTCAATGAAATACTTGGTTCTTCCGTATACATTAGTAATATTGCCTGTAGGATGAGTCTCGGTTATAGGCAAATGTTCCGGCTCTCCATACACCGTGCAGGATGACGAAAACACAATTTGATAGCAGTTGTGAGATCGCATTATCTGTAAGAAGTTATTTACATTCGAAAACCTTTAAATATTTTCTTTCTTCACAGATATAGTTGATTGCCAAAAATACAGCTATCATTTTTCACATTAATTCGCATACCAATTCGATAGATTGGCAATATTAAAGATAAGGCAACGAAAGATTTCATTTATTATTTAAATATGAGACACATTAGAAAATTCTCAAGTAGGTACCTTTAATAATGTCTCTACTCTCTATACATATTTATTTAATTGAATTAATGAATTCCATTAAATAAATAATTTGAAGTGGATTAAAGTGCCTTGTTGATTATTCAAATATTGATTAAGGTAATTTAAGCAATATGACTGTTTGCTTCTGATAAGCAATAGGTGGAAGTAAATATTAACATTAAAACTAGATGTTCCGAACAATGCATTATTTAACTTAAATACAATTAAGGAAGGAAGTTTGGTTACTGTACAAGGCTTATAAATGGATATTGGAGTGTGAGGAAAATGTCTCTTATAAAAATAACTACTAAGCGTTTAAGTCGGTCTTGTATTTTTCAATAAATTAAATTTTATATCAGCTCTTTTAAAATTTTGCATTCAGTTCAAAGTAACCTCTTACCTCTAATAAATTAAGCATGCCAAGTAAATTGTTTTGGTAGTATAGAAGGGGCTGTTGCATAGATTCGCCGACCGCTTTCAAGGCTGCAAAATGGATGACACAGTCCACATCATGCTGGAATGCAATCAAGGATATAAAAATGTTATTAATAAAGACGTAATAACTTGAGATATAATAACATCCGTTTATTTTACATACATGTGCAATCGATACCTTCTATTACATCATAATTGTAGTAGGAACAAAACTGAAATAACCATTGTGGTACCTATAGACTTAACCAAGGCAATATAAAACGTAAAATTCATTAAGCAGGTACTACTTCTTAGGAATCTGGAGATCAATATCAATTAAAATATTTTTTTTTTATCTGAAAACATTTGTAACAAGCCTTTAAAGATAATAAATTTCAAGCTATATTATCTTGAATCACTGACTAATAATATGATAGTAATTAATTCGTTACCTTATCAAAAATATCGTTGATTTGCGACTTGTCCAATAGATCGGCTTTGTAAAATGTGACTGTCTTCCCGGTGATCTGTTCAGCACGTTGTAGGGCAGGCGAGCCATCTTCGTCTCCTACGGCATTAGCGAAGTTGTCTACCGCTACTACCTCGTATCCCGCTTCTAAGAGATCAACCACGCAATGGCTGCCGATGTAACCAGCGCCTCCAGTCACTAATATTGTCTTGAAACGTGGCATTTTGTTGTATTCTGATCTCTAAATTCGCTGAAATAGAAATCGTTCGCTTTAAAATAATAAATAATGAGTATATATGATGGAATTTTGCTGCCAAGCTAGGCTTAGACACTTGAGACAGAATAGGTTCCGTTGGGTTTTATTGGGCTGATCTCACCAGCCAATCGCCTGCCTGTTGCACAGGTGGTATCAAGTATGCGTAAATGCATTTCCTAAACGTTAAAAAAAGGTCTAGACAAACGACACGAACAATATATAAACAATACTAGCAGAATCCGCGGCTTCTCTCGCGCTAAAATAACAAAAAAAAAACTCTAAAAAGGTAGTTTCATACAAACTTTCATCCCCTATTTCACCCCATTTATACGATGAATTTCAAAAAATGCTAAAACACGTATTTCTTTAATTTTTGAAGAGCACTAATACCAAGTTTCAAGTAATTATGATTATATTTTTTGTGTTTTCCCGTGGGAATTAGATAATTTCTAAAACGTATCCTACGTCACACTCCAACCCTCCAACTATCTCCACATAAAAAATCACACCAATCCATCACTCCGTTTCGACGTGAAAGAAGGACAAACAAACAAACACACTTTCACATTTATAATATTAGTATGGATTAACGCCAAGTCTATATTATATACAATACATACTTGAACTAGAATAGAGGGCTTAGCCATGTTACAATCGTTTCCTGTCTAATCTCTTTCTATCATTGGTATCGTGTTGTCGATAGCTACTTTAGAAAACGCAGGTGTGCATTAGAGGCAATAGAATTCACACTGGCAGTGGTCCTAACTATTAATAATGATCGAAGATATGTTTTTAATATTAATATTCTGTTAACAGGAAATACTTTCAGTCTTATATCTAGTACCGTCTAAGCTAGCTTATATTATTTAGTTACTGTGTTTCGTTAAACAATGTGCCATTAGTTTTGGCTCGCCGCGACCCTGAGTGTATCTTCTAAGTCACGTTTTATGGAATACGCAATGGAAGTATGAAAGAGGAAACTGTGACGTCGTGTATAACTACTTCCTTCTTTAGAAATTATAATTTATTCGTTTGAGGAAAATACCAAAGCAAATGGAATCGCAGTAGGTATAGTAAAATAATATAGTTTTAAGGCTTTACCTAACTTTGACAAACATTTTACGTTGGATGGTATGATTTATTCTAAATTATTATATGTCTAACTATAGCATTCCAGTGTCAGTGATGTCTTTTATATTAAACTAATAATTTGGCAGTGATAAAATATGAAAGTAAAATTATAGAACTTGGATTTTTTAAGTTCTTTGTTCAAGATATACACATAAATATAGGTACTAATAGAGACAAAAAATGCTAGTTAGGGCGCGTACACATAGAACGTCCGATTTTACAGGATCCTTTTTAACTGATCCGTCGCTACTGGAGGTAATATTCACACAACATTTACAGGACCAATTTTATTCAGTGTATCGCCTACTTTCTACGGACGATGGACGTTGTCGTGTTGTATTGGTACTGATCGTCGTCTGCGTCGGAGGAAGCCCGGCGTTTATTGGATTACATCCATTTTTTTGCAAAGATTTTGTCGAGGTCTCTTTTGTGCGTCAGCTGCAAGAACACGATCTAAATTATTTTTACTTATTCCGTGAATGACGACATCTACTTTTGTTGACCTTCTTAAAAGATTAGAAAAGGATTTAAAAAAGAAAGACTCAAACTGGAGGAAAACCCCCGCACCCCTGTGCCAAGCATCGCGCGGTTTCGATCCGATAAAACGGGTTAGTATTTCCGTTGTGTGTAGGATTTTTTACTGGATCCGTAATACTGTCATGTGTGTGAACTGGCTCATACAACTACATACGCTAATAACATATACGTTTAAACGGACCTGTAAAATGGATTGCTGTTTTTTTGTCGGATCAAAATTTTTTACTGGATCCGAAATACTGTATTCTGTATGAACTCGCTCGTACAACTACATACGCTAATAACATATACGTTTAAACGAACCTGTAAAACGGACGTTCTATGTGTACGCGCCCTAAGGTTATTTTATGATGATATTTACAGCATCTCATTTTTACTATGTGCGTGAACGGTGTACGGTAAAATGAAGTGAGCCATGGGGAAACCAGCAGTAAAAAGACGGAATGATGATACTGATCACGTATATGTATTTTCTTTCTATTTTGGTATTCTTTGTAAAGATATGAGTCATAAAGCATTTATGTAAAAAACGCACAATACACCATAAAACCTAATATTAATGTAATATCCAGTATTATACACCTAATAATAAATGTAGAGCGATATTTTTTTAAATAGGTAATCAATTTTCATTTGCGAACCACGTGTATTTATTATTTTAATTTGTAGATTTAAAAAATCGATGTTAGTAGTTAGAACTGACGTTGTACTTGATGACTAAATTCATTAAGTGAACTAATACAGATAAATATATCGAAGCCGTAACTTGTAAGGAAAAGATTTTTTATAAGAAGCTTTCAGTCTTCGATCTATGCTATGCATATCGGACTACTATAGTTAATGCGAAAGTTTGTATGTTTGTGTGTATGTTTGTTATTTCTTTACGTTAAAACGGCTGGACGGATTTGATTGTTTAGTTCACATACTCGTATATAGACTTGATTTGGAGCAACAAATGCTACTTTTAAGCGTCTAAGGACAAACCCCTTTGAAGCGAGGTTCCCACCTATAAGTCGCTAATAAACATAATATTAAAAAAAAGGTTTTAAAGCTTTTAATATATTGTAGCAAGATTTATAAAAAAAGTTTAATTTGTGTTGCATAGCGGGCGCTTCATAGTTTAATTAATATAGAACCTTCATAAACCTAAGAACTCTGAATGATCGTCAAGAAAATCTTACAAAATTTTAGTTACGCAAAGTGATAATGGTTTTGTTCTTTAGTAGAAGACCAGTGTTGCAAACGTTTAGTTATAGGTGTATATAGAAATAATATTGTGCCATAATATTTAGTTTAGATTTCTTACATATTATGAATAAGTTCTTTTAGTTAGTAGAATAACAAATTGTTACGTTGAATACTTACTTAATATATGTATTTTTTTTTAATTTTAGTATTAGATACTATTACTGTACTGTATTTAGTACAAATGTCAAAGATTATGGTTTAGAAAGCCCTATTTTCTTACCTCTTTATTTAAAAACCTTTTAATTAAAAAAAATATACGAACTACATATGTAGGTATGTAAAGATAGCAAAAGTTGTACTATACTATTTATACGTACCGGTATCTTCATTTTTGTTTTTCATTTTTTTTTTTTTTTTTCCCGAATGTCCTTTTAACTTAAAGTAAGGATATATATATATATATATATATATATATTATATATATATATATATATATATATATATATATATATATATATCTTATATCATATATATATATATATATATAGTATATCTTTATTGGCTAGGCGTGTAAGAAAACTCATGTTCATTTTTTAAAAATATTAGGATTTTATCAGATACTAGAATTATAATACAGACATACAAGGCTTTAGCTGAATCAATTCTAAGTTATTGTATATGTGCATGGGGTGGAGCTTCGAAACTAAACTTCTCAACCTCGAACGCGCTCAAACGATCACTCTTGAAAGTAGCTCTTTTCCTGCCTTACCGATTCAGGAACATCTGAATTATATAAGAGAGCAAATGTTCTTTCGATAAGAAAACTATTCATAGATCAATGCATACATAGATATTATAAGGTTACTGTTCCACTAATACCTAAAAATAATAAAAGACATGACCGCTGTCCCGGGCTTCCACGAACAAGGGGAGTGTCTTCGGCCCAAAGGGCACTATGATACTATTACTCCATTTATCTATAATAATTCAATGACCTTTATACTGTGAAAAAAATCTAAGCAACTATAAATAAAAGAAATTTTAGAAAGAATGGCTAATTAATCTAACGTATGAACAACACTGAAACCTTGTGCAAGTATAAAAAAAATGATAAATAAAATAATACTAATATATACAAATTGTAATAGTAACATAACACACACAATCATACAAACCAAACCCACTCACACACAGAGAGAACGCACACATACACGCGCACAACACACACACACACACACACACACACTCACACACTCGTATACCACATACACACTGTTTTTTTTCTCTCTCTCTAAAAGCTTGTCTTGTAAGTTAGAAGTAATTTATTTAATTTTTAATATTTTTTTTTCTCTTTTCCTTTTTTTGTTTACATTAACTTACCTTATTATAACGTAATTTCATGCAATGAATATGTACGCCTGATATGGGAAGGTACTAGCTCCTGAACAACAGTTTTCTAGTTCAGGAGTTAGGGGCTGTGTGTATTTGTTACCATTGTGTTGTTTAAATAAAGACTGTTTTTTTTTTTTTTTATATATATATATATAATATATATATATATATATATATATATATGATATATATATGCTATTTTATTTTAGAGGCTTGTCATATAGATTGCAGTTTTAGATATTATTTAATTATTATCGTTGCCGCTAATTATATACACATGTTTTCACAGTAAAAAAAACTTCATACGTCTCGTTATGACAGTCGTCTGGCAGCGTTTCTACGAAATAAAAACAGACTCTATACTTTTTTAACAGACTTCCAAAAAGGAGGAGGTTCTCAATTTGACGGAATCTTTTTTTTATGTATGTTCACCGATTATTCGAAGACGCCTGAACTGATTTGGATTTTTTTTTCAAAGGGTATACTTCCCAGGTGGTCCCATATAAAATTTATCGAAATCGGTCAAGCTGTTTTTTAAAAAAACAACAATATATTTTCTTTTTAATAAATAGTTTAATCGAATGTTATTTAAAAACTTTCTTCTTACAAATTACCTCCTTTTTACGTCTACACTAAAAATGAAAAAATAAGAACTTAAAAAAAACCGACTTCCAGGCACTAAAATGTAAAAAATAACTAAACAGAGGTTTTCATTTAGAATAGATACCTAATCAGATATTTTTCAACCGACTTCAAAAAGGAGGAGGTTCTCAATTCGACTGTATGTTTTTTTTTTTTTTTTTATGTTTGTTACCTCAGAACTCCGTCATTTATTAACCCGATTTGGACAATTTTTGTTTTGTTTTGAAAGGGTATACTTTCCAGATTGGTCACCATTTAAATTTCAAAAAAAAAATACCACCCCTAAGGGTGGCAAAAACAACTAATGATGAATTTAACCTACTTGTAATTGTCATATTGACTTGAAACTTTGCAAGTATTTCTATTTCCGTTGATAGTACAGTGGTTCGGTGTTGTTGACCTGATCTGATGGCAAGGCCAGAAGGTGGATAGGTGGAACTCTCTTCAACGGCTAATAGTAGATACTTTGAGTTTGGGCTTATTTTGTTTGATTTGACAATCCTAACACGTTTAGAAATCCTTACTTTGCTACTACTGTCTACACTAAAAAGGGAAAAATAAAAAAATTTTTACAAAAAATGAAAACCGACTTCAAACAAAAGCACTAAAAAGTGAAAAATAACTGATTGGGTAGTTTTCATTTACTATACATACCTAATCAAATATTTTCGAAGTCCGGTGTGCTTTGCTTTGTATGCGCTGGGACCGATTTCAAAAATATTTGATTAGTATGTATTTAATAGGTAGGCTTTAATTACTTAGCCAAAGCACACCGACTTCGAAAATATTTGATTAGGTATGTATAGTAAATGAAAACTACCAATCAGTTATTTTTCACTTTTTAGTGCTTTTGTTTGAAGTCGGTTTTTATTTTTTTGTTAAAAATTTTTTATTCGAAGTCGGTGCCAGCCTACAATATTTTAAGATATGAATATCTAATAGGTAAATATGTATTTTACGTATCGAAATACATTAGATTTGCTATGCATCGGCTGGCGGCTTTAAAAAAGTTTTTTTATCATTGCAGTAGTTCCAAGCATGTCGACGAGGCACATCCATACTTCCATACTATTATTATAAATGTGAAAGTGTGTTTGTTTGTCCTTCTTTCACGTTGAAACGGAGTGACGGATTGGCGTGATTTTTTGTGTGGAGATAGTTGGAATGCTGGAGAATGACACAGGCCTTTGCCGCGGGAGATTATCTCATTTCCATGGTAAAACACGTTATAAGATATTAGATAACCCAAAAAAATATTTATAGTCAGACTTAGTATTAATGGTCTTCAATACAATTAAATAAATACCGGTTTTAGCATTTTTCGGTATTCATCCCAAAGGGGGTAAAATAGGGGATGAAAGTTTGTATGAAACCTACCTTTATAGAGTTTTTTTTTTGCACTTTAGCGCGAGCGAAGCCGCGGGTTTTGTTAGTAAAGTAGTAACATATAAAGGATAACTTCGTTAAAATTTTAAACCGACTTCAAAAAGAAAGAGGCACTCAATTTGTTTATAATACGGTTTGGGTTCGGTGTATGGTGTAACCAGTTTATTTTTTTCGTATACTATAAAAATTGATAATAGTAAGTAGGTAGGTAGGTAAATGAGCGAGGCGAAAAGCGGTAATTCGTGTTAAAAATGTGTCTTGGAATTTGAGGATGATTTGATCGGATGTATCTATGACATTTATTATGAAATCGTGATCTAAGTTTTTTTCAACTTTTAAGAAAAAATGATATAACATTACAAATACCTATCTAATATGTATAGATTTATATATGTAAGTATCAATTTTTTTTTATAATAAAAATAATAAAAAGTAAAAACCCTTTATCACCTCCAGGTATACAGGTAAATTTCTAAGAAATTAATTAAAATTCTAAGAAATCTATTGTTAACTGACAAGCCGGCGTGTCCGCGCTCGTGGAGGGATTATTGTACACGCAAAAATAAAAGAAAATATACAGTTTATAGGAAAATATACAAGAGGAGGCGTTATCGCTTACATCGTGTACCAATTAGAGATCTTATTAATATTTACATGAATAGTTAGGTAGATTATGTTGTAATGTCTGGGTGGATCATAATTCATATCATACCTAATGGTACTTAAAAAGTAATAATTTTTAATTAACGCGAAAATATCTACAGCCAGAAAAGAATTTTGGTTTCAAATATAATTTAGCACATCTATACTAATATTATAAAGAGGTAAAGTTTGTGAGTTTGTGGCGTTGTAGGGGGTAATCTCTAGTTCTACTGAACGATGATTTAGATGAAATTTGGTAAGAAGATAGTTTGAGACCCTGGTAAGGACATAGGATACTTGTTATCCCGAAAATCATTATTTAAGGGAGTGAAAATGGGGATGAAAGTTTGTATGGGGAATCAACCTAGGGACGGATCCGAGCGACGCGAGGGTGAGTCGCTAGTTTACTATAAGTATAATATTTATTGATTGATAACATTATATATGCCGGAATGTTACTAAAGTTTTGGATTAGATCTTTGCGTGAGAAAATATTTTATAAAATAGATATAAAATCTGGAACAGATAAAAAAGAAGTACCTAGAATATAGTCCTCACGATACTAGTATAATTTAGTTATGACATATATTTTTATGATCATTTACACCTATAGATTATAAGTCCTGGCTAATAAACTACTGTTAAAGGGTTGAAAATATGACAGCTTATGTCTATAAAGATGGTAGTATATAAAATCAAAGATTGTATAGAAAATCACTGGGCGACGTCGGAGGATGCTACTACTTGTTAATTATTTTAACTTATTTTTTTTATATTTATGTTATCTGCTAAGTTCATTATAACCCTAGGATGTACGGATTGTGCATAAAACTTAACCTCTCAAGGTTTAATTATGGCTTCAAAGAGAGCAAAACCTTTTGCAGACGACATTAACCAACATACACTAACGATCGTTGCAGTACTAACGAAACACTTAATAAATAATATTAACAATCTATAAAAAATAACATTTTATACAATTATTTAAAAGTTATATAAATAAATTAATAGAAAAATCACCAATACGCTAGTACTGATTCATCTTAAATAAAAGCAGTCATAATTCACTGATTATACGTAGATTTGTCTTTATTTAAATACAATACAAACCTTAAAAAGTACGAAAAAAATGAATCATCCCAGTGAAATTCTAAAAGAAAAACTGACATGCGTCTATCACCAAACAATTTAACTGTTTCTTTAGACTACAGAGACGCACAGAAACTTTCTCATAACCGTTATTCAAATACCACTTACCGATATTCTTATTTGAAATCCCATTAACAACGGATAATTTAAACGAACATAAGTTTTTTTTTTAAATGCTATCTGTTACTTGAGAATTAGAGATCGCACGGCATATCCGTGCGCACGCGCATCGGACTTTTGTCGACTGTCGCTCTGTCCGCTTGCGCCGGCACATAATGTATTGCAATCTGATGAATATATCACACCGATTACAACCCACGTTTTCAATGGCAATTCCAATGATCGAACACGTCATTTCGCCGACTGTTTAGTGTTTATCATATTTACTTCATTAACATTGGCGAAGTAATACGTGCTCAACTGATACGATTAGAAACCATTCACAAAACAATTGAAGAACCTCATTCCTAACTAATATTATAAATGCAAAAATCTTCTGTTCTTTATACGCAGCAATGAAGATATAGATTAATATAATCGAAAAAATCGCTGATTTTTTTGCGGTAAGTATAGCAAATCTCGCGAAATCAGCCAAAGAAGCCAAATAGAGTAGGGACCTACTTAAAGATGTTCTTGGCTGTTGGTTTTTTAGTGAACCAAGGGCGTGTCATCTCGTTTGTATTTGGTTGTATTATCTTGGTAAAAATGAATTCTGTTTATATTAGTTAGTCGGAGACATACACGTTTCATCCTTGCCGCGAGATGTACATACATTCTCGTATGTATGTTTCCGACTGCATAATAATACTATATACCATCGTGAACTTGTTTTCATCTTTTTAGTTAGCTTTTAATGTAGTCGGGCTTTTTATTTTTATAATATATTTATTTTTTACAGCTTTTTAAGTATTTTAAGTAGGAAAATTTAAAAAATAATGAAAAGCACCTAAAATAATTTTTAAATACCTATTCAACAATACCCCATTTGACATAGTTCGTAGATTTTCATTTTTTCTTTTTCACATTATGGAATCTAGCACCCCCCCCCTTATTTATTTATTTTTTACGTCACCAATCTAAGAACACTTGGACAATGAGACGAATCTAACGATACCTTAATTAAGGAAATCCATCGAGTGGTTTGGAAGATATGAGGGAATAAAGAATATTACAAATAAGCATACAAAGATATGCACGAAAAACATTTATAACCCTTTCCTTACAGTCGGGTAAAAAAAGTTGAAATATCAGTCACAAACAATATTATTTATTAAGATAAAAATAGGGCGATAAAATGTTTTATCGGACAAGTATTATAAATGCGCTAGTTTTAATATGTATCTTTGTTACTCCTTTACGCTGAACTGACTGGACGGATTTGGATGAAAAGTACACCTATACATTATGATAAAATTTTACCTGAGTCGAATCTGTACATTAAATATTTTTTGGAAAATCTTATTGAAATAGTTATTATTATCGATACAGAGGCCGAATCAATAGTTTTTTAAAATTTTTGTCTGTCTGTCTGTCTGGGAACGCATCATGAGAAACCACTGGACGGATTTTGATGTGATATAATAATAGCTGGTTATCCGGGTCAACATATAGGATACTTTTTTCTGCGAGAAAATATCACATCTCTGAAAAATGTATACTAAACTTTAAAACGTAACTAGGGGCGAACCCAAGCGGAACTAGAGTGAGTCGCTATTATGGTAGAGTATAAAGGGGGATAACGCGTAGGCTACATACAGGGAGCAACAGTAAGCCATCTAGGAAAGCGAGTAGCGGAGCTGAGGTATGTTGCTAGAACATAATTAATATAAAAAAATTAGATATAATAAAATAGAGTAAAAATTACATATCGGTGTGATAGTGTGCCACAGGCTCCGGCTGACAGTGACCTCGGCACTAAGTCGCTAACCGCCACCGCGCCAGAGTACCGTAAGATCGGAATACGTCCCCTTTGGACATTGATAGCTCTTTCCTCAGACTACATGATACAATACATCTTACAAGATGTATGTCTGATAATTAATTCTATTATTTTGCCTTTGCAAAAAAATATTAATTGTTCGTCCAAAAAATGGTATGATTTGTACAAAACTTTTTAACAAAAAAATAAAAACCGACTTCAAACAAAAGCACTAAAAAGTAAAAAATAGCTAATTGGTAGTTTTCATTTACTATACATACCTAAACAATATTTTCGAAGTCGGTGTGCTTTGCTTTGTATGGGCTGGCACCGATTTCGAAAATATTTGATTAGGTATGTATTTAATAGGTAGGCTTTAATTACTTAGCCAAAGCACACCGACTTCGAAAATATTTGATTAGGTATGTATAGTAAATAAAACTACCAATTAGTTATTTTTTACTTTTTAGTGCTTTTGTTTGAAGTCGGTTTTTATTTTTTTGTTAAAAAGTTTTTATTTTTCCCTTTTTAGTGTAGACAGTAGTAGCAAAGTACGAATTCTAACGTGTTAGGCTTTTCAAATCAAACAAAATAAGCCCAAACGCAAAGTATTAGCCGTTGAAGAGTTCCACCTATTCACCTTCTAGCCGTACCATAAGATCATGTCAACAATACCGAACAACTGTACTATCAACGCAAATAGAAACACTTGCAAAGTTTCAAGTCAATATGACAATTAGAAGTAGGTTAAATTCATCATTAGCTATTTTTCCACCCTTAGGGGTGGTTTTTTTTTTTGAAATTTAAATTGGACCAATCTGGAAGTATACACTTTCAAACAACACAAAAATTGTCCAAATCGGTTAATAAATGACGGAGTTCTGAGGTAACAAACATAAAAAAAATACAGTCGAATTGAGAACCTCCTCCTTTTTGAAGTCGGTTGAAAATAAAGTACACCTAAAATAACTATTGGGTGTATTGCTATTTTGTATAGGTATACTATAAAATTAAGTATATTTGTAACTTCACAGTATTTACTTTAATTACAAATTAATAAATGTATATATACTACTACTGTAAATAAATGGTATTAATGTGTGTACACAATGCATCCATGAACGAATTGGCTAATTCGATCATGAATGCATCCTACATAATATTTTTTTTAAATATATAAATAAATCATTTTAAAAATTTATAAATAAGATTTTATAATGTTATAAATCGTTTTTTGGGAATTGGCAGACAGTGTAAATTTAGTGAAAGAATGCCGTTTTGATTCTTAGCGCGAAATTCTAAGAATGTAGAGTGCAGTTAGTTTAGATTAGATTGAACGTGTCCATTGCCAGTCTTAGTAAATAAATCATAAATGCCTAATCTATTTATTGAAAAATTTCGAGAAAACAATCACAAAAATTGTTTAAGAATTTTAAATTATTACGAGTGTGTAAAAAATTTTCTATGCGATATTACGTTTATAATATGCAATGCGACTCGATTACATGCAACCCGTATCCTAGACTCGTATTACTCGTTGTACACTCCGATAGGTCAGTGTTCTTTCTGCACATCTGCCTAACCTTGATACATTTATTGCAAACAAGATATCATTTGCATATATTAAGCTTTTTACTTTATATTTTTAAGTAGTTTAAATTATACTACATACTTTCATGTTATGTAACTAGATTTATAAAGTCGGACCATTTTTTTAATACTATGTAGGTACATACATATTAAGTAACTTTTTTTTTACTTTCCTTTTCGTTACAAAAAATTTTGCATATATTATATAAAGCTTTTTTTTAGAATTTCTTCCAACCTTTGATAGTATTTAGTTTAAAATTTTGAAAAAATATGAATTACGAGTACCTACACAGTTTTTTACTTATAGAATGAGACTTTGCAGAATAAAAATATAACAAATCCATTTATAAGTTCTTCATGCAAGTTAGACTCGCATTTGAGGCCAGTTTTTTAGAGCTGTAATTTATAATATTAAATAAAAAAAATAACCAACACAATAACCCATTTATCAAAGCCATTTTAATGAACCTAAACACGATACTTCTGCAGTCTGCAGTATTTTAGTGAGAAGTTGAGTATCTTGCAAATTCCAGGTGACGTTGCAGCATCAGGCCACGGTTACCATTCCGTTACAATGTCATTGAAATGACGGGATGCTATGTTTCGATTGGCTTAGATCTGAGGATGTTGTTTACATCCTTTTACCGTATAGAAAAAAGTTGATAGCCTGCAAATGGATTTTCTTGATTTAGCTAAGAAAACTTTTGATTAAATTACCTTTCAAACAAAAAAAAAACTAAATTAAAATCGTTTCAGCCGTTTGGGCGCTACGATGCCACAGACACACACAGATACAAACGTTAAACTTATAACACCCCTTTTTGTGTCGGGGCTTAAAAAACGAAACCATTATAATTTTGCCTTGTACATATCCGTATGTCACAGCCATTTTACTCAAAAACTATTGGAGCTACAGTGTTGGAATTTAGTAGGTAACTGTATGTTAATCGCTAGACGATTCTGTAGTAAAATATAAAAAAAATAAAAAAATAGGGGTTTCACTCCATACATGTAACTGATGTGTGATTGTGACCCGACTGCGGCGAAACCCAAAATGTTATGTGTTTGAAAAAAGAGTTATGTGTTTGACCTGTATGCATATGTATTATGTACATATGTCACTATGATTCAAGTATGTATGTCCGACTCTATATTTCCTCGTAATTACTAAACGGTTTAACCGATTTTGATGATTCACACGTCGTAAGTTATATAGAAATAGTTAAAAATTAAATGGCGGAGTTTAGGTGCCAATTTGAGTATCTGTAAAAAACTTTTTAACAAAAAAATAAAAACCGACTTCAAACAAAAGCACTAAAAAGTAAAAAATAACTGATTGGTAGTTTTCATTTACTATACATACCTAATCAAATATTTTCGAAGTCGGTGTGCTTTGCTTTGTATGGGCTGGCACCGATTTCGAAAATATTTGATTAGGTATGTATTTAATAGGTAGGTGTTAATTACTTAGCCAAAGCACACCGACTTCGAAAATATTTGATTAGGTATGTATAGTAAATGAAAACTACCAATCAGTTATTTTTTACTTTTTAGTGCTTTTGTTTGAAGTCGGTTTTTATTTTTTTGTTAAAAAGTTTTTATTTTTCCCTTTTTAGTGTAGACAGTAGTAGCAAAGTAAGGATTCTAACGTGTTAGACTTATCAAATCAAACAAAATAAGCCCAAACTCAAAGTATCTACTATTAGCCGTTGAAGAGTTCCACCTATCCACCTTCTGGCCTTGCCATCAGATCAAGTCAACAACACCGAACCACTGTACTATCAAAGGAAATAGAAATACTTGGAAAGTTTCAAGTCAATATGACAATTAGAAGTAGGTTAAATTCATCATTAGCTATTTTTCCACTCTTAGGGGTGGTATTTTTTTTTGAAATTTAAATGGGACCAATCTGGAAGTATACCCTTTTAAACAAAACAAAAATTGTCCAAATCGGTTAATAAATGACGGAGTTCTGAGGTAACGAACATAAAAAAAAAACATACAGTCGAATTGAGACCTCCTCCTTTTTGAAGTCGGTTGAAAAATTTTTCGTTCAAACCTTTTGGAGTGGGGTATAAAAAAATGAAGGTGTTTTTAGAAATATAGACAACTTATATGTTTAAAACATGAATTAATTAGCCACAATTCGTTCATGGTTTAAAAGTAATTTAGAAAAAGCATTTGGTAAATATAACTTCAAATGTCTAATAGAATTTTTCATTAAATGATAAATTAAAAAAAAAAACTTCTCTAAGAATGAAAGTAATTTGAAAAGCATTATGTAATTTTTAAGTACATATTGTACTTACTACTTTAATACATTTAACATGAATTCAAGTAAACTACTAACTTGTTTTCAAATAATATTTAAAAAAAACAGCTGGTTTTGCGTTATTCTTTAAATATCACTTTATAATAAAATTCTAAGTGGGTCGAATCTGTACATTAAATATTTTTTGTAAAATCTTATTGAAATAGACATTATTATCGATACAGAGGCCGAATCTATAGATTTTAGAATTTTTGTCTGTCTGTTTGTTACCGCATCACAGAAAAACCACTGGAGAGATTTTGATGAAATTTGGTATGGTGATAGCTGGCTATCCGGGTCAACATAAAGAATACTTTTTACCGCGGGAAAATATCTCATATTTGAGAAAAAATACAAATACCTACTGCCATGCAAGAGTATACTAATATGTAAAACCTAAGAATTTGGTTTTTGGTCATCTGCACGCGGACGGAGCCGCGGGAATAACTAGTAATTAAATATAATTAATGATGAACGTTCGTCACGTTTTAGTTCTTTTACCTAAAGTTTGTCAAGCTTTTTTTCTGTATTTAAGCAAAATTAGTAGAAAAGTTGTAACTTTGGGTACCTAACTGACGATTGATATTACCTTTCAAAAAGATGTTGCTCATAATAATAGAAATGTTGGATTTCTGGGATCGGTTTTTTTGCATATAGAAACTCTTGCAACTAAAAATCACTTTTTAACACGTTCACTGCGCCATCATTTTGAAAGAACTTTCAGCTGGTGCTTTGGAGACCTAAAAGATCTCGAAACTAGCCTACCCTTTGGTGCGTTAGAGACCTAATCAGTCTCCTAAAAATACAGTTTTGAAAATAATTTATATCTCCCAAAAAACTAATGACATATATTTTGAAGTTTTTGTGGGTCAAGAGAGCCTATTGCTTTACATTTTACTAGGTTCGCACGCAGTTATGACATTAGAATAAACTACAAATACCAAAAAAAAATTAGATATCGATTGTATCTCGTACCGCAACCGAAGATAGTTCAATATGTGTAGTAAGTAGTGATGGGAATAAAATAATATCTCAGTTGTCGATTGAACAAGTTTTATTAAAGAAGATAAACTATGCAAAGTGTTTTTCATTAAAACTTGGTAAGCACATTGATTATTTGCATTGCGCGCAAATGGTAACAATTTTTTTAGCTTTTTTTAGAAGCGTCAGTGCTGTTTAATGTGCGTCGTAATTTTTCATAACAACCCACACGACGTCTTTTTTTGTCGCCACGTTGGAAAACATGATTTGTACATCTTCCTTCGGGGAATTCTGTAATAAAAAGCATTATATTTTCCAAAATTGTAATTATACTGGACAATGCAGCACTATAATCCAGCGTTGATTTTTCATTCTTAGAAATCTCACCAAAATAAAACAATTTTAGTAAATAATTAAATAAAATATATTAAATAAATTTTTTTTTACACTTTTTCGAAACGTGCGCGCAACCTGCCACGTCGACACTAGGACAACACTAAATCGATTCACACAGCGCCCGCGCCGCCCATCCTCCCTCTCTTGCGTCTACGAGGCGTACGATTCCACGAGTATCGACATGTCTCCTAACGCAAGGAATAAAAATAATTATACTACTGTGCGTTAGGGATCTAATCCATCTCTATTTATTTTTTTTATGTCCTCGAATTCACCTTTAGGTAGGAAGCAAATATGTATATTTGTCTTACTCATACTTAAAGAACTTTACATGTTAGAGCCTTTTTTTTTTTTTTTTTTAACGTTGGGAAATGCATTTACGCACGAAGTGTGGGACTCACCGGCGAAGCCAGTACTACCCACTAAAACCCAACAAAGCCTTCCCCCGTCTTAATGGGGCGTCGCAGGATCGCTTACGCATTCAACTACGACGCCCCGACGGCAGGTCTGCCGAAGCAGACCACAACCACCATGGGGTTGCTCCACGGTCCACTCTGCTATCAGAGAAGTACCAGGAGCAACCCGCATGGTACACCGCCCTCCGAAGAAGGCCGCCTTCCACCGCCCACCGAAGCGGGCCACCTCCATGTGCGTTTCTTGGCTTCGCGAGTACACTACTGAGCCCCCCTACCACGACAAGGTGAACGCACGTTGGGGGGATTACATGTTAGAGCCTCCCGCAAGGAGTGAAACAACACGATTATAGTCAACGCACAATACAAAAGTCCTGCAAGAGATCTGATAGATCTCGTAATGCAGCGAACGTGTTAATCAACTTCCGAAAAGGAGGAAGGAGGTTCTCAATTCATCGGAATCTTTTTTTTACACATAAAAATTCTCGAACTTAAAAATCTAAAAGTTGGAATGTATAAGAATAAGTTTTGAGCTCAGTAGCTTAAAGTTAATATTTTTTTTCATATAGAAACGCCTGAACCTAAAAATCACTTGAGTATTATAATACATTAGAAAATAAAAAAAGTGGTAGCTGTTCGTACAAACCGACGATATTCGGACGAATCAACTATCAACTTACACAGGCTGTTAGTTCCGCCGCAAACTGACGCTCAGAGCTACAATGTAGTAAAGAAAACTATTATTATTATCATTATGAATTTTAGTCGGTATAAAAAGACTAGGTGTAATGCCACACCATCTCTTATACTATTAGAACTTAACTTATGGATTGAGGAAAGAAAAACAATGTATATTTTTTTTAAATGAATTTATTCCTTCCTTTATTATTTGACAAATTGTTAACAGAATATAATAATGTGCTAAATAAAACAATAGTACTTTATTTCATTTTCCACGAAACCAATAGACCTCACCGCTAGCACCCTTGCGACTTGGCCAGTGTTTTCATGACATCAAAATTTATAATAATTATTATTTAATATTATATATAAATGTTTAAATTATATTTTTTAAATAAGTTTTATTATGCTATGGAAGAAAGGAAGTCGAAATATCGTAATTCGTTTCGCATAAGCTTAAAATAAATAATTACAACGCCCGAATGTTTCACAAACCGCACTCTTAAAAAACAATACTTTCATGGATATGTTATATAGTTGTAACAAAAACAATTTATTTATTTATTAAATTATAAATATTTATGAAATAAGATAAGTTATGTAATAAATGTCAATTTAAAATTATAATTTTTAATTTTAAAATTTGGCAACTTTGGTACTGCAGGTAACTTAGAGCTATTTAATAAAATCAAACATAAGCAAATTAATGTGTACAATAGAACCCTATATGGGGAATATATAAAGCACACAATAATACTTAGAAACAATACACCGTCATACAAATTAAAACTTAACTTCATGACTAGTCAAACTTAAAACTAACTAAAACTGAACTTTGGTCGTTGTGCCATTTTTTTATGTTTTGATAGGTTTTACTATTTTTTTATATTTTTTTTAACATTTTATTCTCTTAATTATGCAAATAATTAAAAGATACTGTCGCAGTTAGTATTGTCGGTGTCAGTTGATGAATGTATAGAAGCGACTGCGACCTGAAATATAATAAGTTAATATTAAAAAAAATGTCTAAAAACAAGCTTTTATATCATATAAATTGTGTAATGTAATAAATGGGTTTGATTTCATTTAAAGTTTTTTTCATTATTTATTATCTCATTTGTATTTTTCTCAGCAAACCCTTCAATTTGATATCCATATCATGGGGGGTGCATAAAAAAATATAGTCCGCCATCGTTGGGAATCCGCCATGTTGGATTTAAAATGACGTCATTTATCTGACCATGCATTGTCATCTAAAATAAACATGTACCTATGCAAAATTTCGGCTCAATCAGTTGAGGATAATTGCTTTAAAATTCATTTGCAATATTTTATCCGAACAAACATTGATACAAACAATGGAAGTTAAATGAAAGCTTGTAAAATATGGACCTAAGATATAAATATTCATAACACTATTATAATGTAAAAATGTGTTATGCTTGTTACTCATTCACCCTATAACGGCTGGGAGAATTTGGATGAAATACACAGATAGACCATGACCTGGAGACTGGAGTAACACATAGGCTACTGTTAGGCAACTAGGGACGTACTCAAGCGATGTCCCTATTCTAAAATAATTAATAAATTTATTGTTTTAATTTAAATATAAATATCGAACTGTTGCTGTAAATTCTGCATATTTAATATGCAATTTTATATGTATAATAATAAATTGTCTTACATATGGCAACATTTAATTGGTTTTCTTGGCATCTTTAGTCTCCTCTTTGGGCTGTCCCCTGCCGAGCAGCTTGGCGAGCGAGTCCCAGATGCCGCCCATGAATAAAGCGCAGAATAGATTTTCAAATGGCACAAACGGATCGTGTATTCCCAACAGGATGGAAGACAACTGTTCATTAAAAAGAAATATCTATATGTAAACAATAAATCAATGAAAACTTTTTAACTGACTTAAATACTTATTAAAAAACTGGTTCACAATACAAAAATGCTACTACTCATATTTGACTCATAGTTTTAGATATTAGCGCGCGCAAACAAACAAACAAACAAATTCCTCAGCTTGTATACCTACATATTGAAGAACAAAAATATTGGAAATATCATTTTTTTTGTGATTGCAAAGACGACAAGAAGTTTTTTATCTAAGTATCTAATTTAGTACCTACATAAGTATAAACGAGTGTCAAATAATGTTGTAGATACAAGTAATTAACTGAAGATAATATAATAATATTAATTTCATTTATTCTGGCACATTACAATGTTAACTTTTCTAAAAGATTTGAATTATCGTACCTTGAAGTACACAAAGAAGATCACGATGCCGAAGTAGACGAGGGCGTGCGGCGCGGAGATGAGGTCGGTCTTCTTATCGAGCACGAATATCACCGAGGCCACCAGAGAAGCTTTTGTGTAACTGTAATTTAAAATATAAAGGAATTTAAAGAAAATATTTATCTATGAAAGATAACACTTTGTAAAAAATAAATATGTATGTTCCTTAAGTTTGGATAGGTTAATAATATACCTAATATTATGATGGATGAGATTTTAAACAATGATAACTGATAAGTAGTTAATTTACGTGTTTACTAAATAGTATAATGTATATGTACATACTTATCAATTGTCGCAATACTTTTTATATTATATTACTTTTTTATCGTTTTAACGTTTAGCAGGTTTTTCTAAAGATATATAGAGGTTTTAATTTTAGTTAAATAATGACTGCTTTTGTAAGAGAGAACTTATAGTTTTTTACACTTCATTTATCAAGTAGGTAGGTAAAACGAGTGCAAAAGTGAATGCCTGAGTGGTTAAACGACATTTTACTTTCAATAAAAATATATATAACATTCAGTTTAAATGAATGTTGGTAGGTACATTAAGGTCAAAATTATGAATACAAAACAATTTTAAATTTACAATGCTTGCCTATAACTAACCGAAGATATTTATACATTTTTAAATTTAATTTAAAAAATACTATTTTACAATTAAAGAAAATTACAAATATACTTACTTAATTATATATACAAAACCAATGTACAAAAATATATAATTTTTTTTTTATTGTAAATAAGTTACTTACTATTTTTAGTATTATAATAAATTATTTAAACTTACAAGCTTGGCTGCATAGTTTCCATGGCGGTGGGCGTCCAAGCGCCGCGGATGAGTCGCTCGACTAACCTTGTAAATCCAGCGCCGTTTCCTTTGAGTGTACCTGAAGTAAAATTCATTTTTAATAAGCAACTAACTCATTCTTACTTCGTTACATGCTACTTTATCTTTAGTATATTTTTTTTCTTTGTAATATAATACTGATATAGACTTTGCATTTTCCAGCCACTCAACTCTGTCCATAAATCGACTTTCCGCCGATTTGAGGGAATTAATACAAAAATTTACTTAGGTTTCTTTCAAAATTTGAATAATACGAAAATATAATATGTAGCCATGAACGAATTAGAGTATGTAGCGTACTACAATACGGCTGTAATAGTTTCAACTTTCAAGCCACCCGTAAAGAAGAGTTTCGAAAATTAGAACGAAAAATTTTGCGACATTTCAATATTTACATAACATTATTTATTTGAAACTCGCAGAATCCGCGGCTTCGCTAGCGTTAAAACTACAAAAAAAAATCTCTAAAAAGCTAGGATGAATTTTGATAAATGCTATAACACGTTTTTATTTAATTTTATTGAAAAGCATTATTGCCAAGTTTCAACTAAATCTGACCATAAATATTTTTTGGATTGGATTATAACGTGTTTCCCGGTGGGAATTAGATAGAGATAGAGAAAAAGTAACCTATGTTACTCTCCAGCCCTCCAACTATCTCCACACGAAAAATCAAACCAATCGGTTCCTCCGTTTCAATGTGAAAGAAGGATAAACAAACAAACAAACAAACAAACAAACAAACAAACAAACAAACAAACAAACAAACAAACAAACAAACAACCAACACACTTTCACATTTATAGTATTAGTGTGGATTATACAAATCGGATTGAAACTTACCGACAATAACCATAATAATGTAAGCGTTAGGATATAACTTGGCAGCGTGAGTGACTCCGTCGTACACTTTTTTAGCGCGGTATATTTCTTTCATTGCAGATGCTGCTACTTTCACTGGAAGGAACTTGGCCACTTTGTAACCGACGTCAAATGGAGTGTAAAATATCACGTACCTGAAAAAAATATGTTTATTTTATTGTTAAACTTATCTACATAATCTACCTATACATATAATAAAATTGTAACTAAGCCGAATCTGTACATTAAATATTTTTTGAAAAATCTTTTCGAAATAGACATTATTATCGATACAGAGGCCGAATTTATAGTTTTTAAAATTTTTGTCTGTCTGTCTGTTTTGATGAAATTTAGTATGATGATAGCTGGTTAACCGGCTCAACATATAGGATACATTTTACTGCGGAAAAATATCTTATCTCTGAAAAATCTATACTATACGTTAAAACGTAAGTAGGGACGAACCCTAGCGGAGCGAGGGTGAGTCACTAGTATAAAATATGTTTAATAGAAAATTAAAAATACGTTAGACAAGTGGGTACTTTTCAATACAAATATTACAAGAGATTCCGTAGGTATGTCATAGTATATAATAAATACATACATATAGGTATGTTTAAATGATACGAGACAAAAATATTTCGTATCATTTTTGTATGAAATATTTATAGACAAAGCGTAGGTAGGTAACGAAATACATATAACAGATATAAAGTCTAAAGAATTTAGATTATTTTAATTTGTCATAGTCAGTGATGGAATATACTACTTTTTAATTTTATTAATATCTGATTTATGAAATTATATTTGTAAATCTTATAATCCATACTAATATTATAAATGTGAAGGTTTGTGAGGATGGATGGATGTTTGTTACATACATACATCAGAACGGCTGAACGGATCTGGATGATATGTAGCACAGAGGTATTATTTATTATATTTAATTTAAATAGTTATTTTGAACTGAACGAAGATATAAATAATTTCTGATCTGATAGATACTTACGCACACTATTTATATGGCTCGTTGGTCTAGGGGTATGATTCTCGCTTCGGGTGCGAGAGGTCCCGGGTTCAAATCCCGGACGAGCCCGATTAAAACTCTATTTATGGTCCTATCAAATATGTATGAAAATAGAGTTTTGGTACCTATTCAGGTAACCGATGTGTACTTTAAACATTATTTTATTAGAGTATATTTTAATTATTCTAGTTCTAGTATTTACTTTAACTAGAACTCGCCCAGTGGTCGAAATTCGATCATGACATAAAAAAACTAATTGCTTCCAATAAATTATTATTGACAACACGTCCCGATATGCTCGTCAATAAAATCGGTTGACATACGGAGGAGAGAAATGCACTGAATTCTTTACTTTTTGCCGTTTTATTTACGTACTAGCGATTCACTTTCACTTCGCTCGGGTTCGTCCCTAGGTTGATTCCCCATAAAAACTTTCATCCCCATTTTCACCCCCTTAAAGGATGATTTCCGAAATAAAAAATCCTACGTCCTTGTCAGGGTCTCAAACTGTTTTCTTACCAAATTTCATCTAAATCGGTCTAGTAGTTTATGAGTTTATTCGTTACAAACATACAAATATACAAATCTTTCCTTTTTATAATAGTAGTGTAGATATAGAATATAGATAAATATCGCGTGACGCACATACGTGCCAAACAAAAATAATTGCATTGATCATGAAAGCATCATAAAATGTCATATTATTTCCTCTCTAAGAATGCAAATATATATATATATATATATATATATATATATATATATATATATATATATATATATATATATATATATATATATATAATAGATATCTACTTATGTTATTAAGGGATTAATACTGCGTAATGGAAATTAATTTTGAGCGGAGAAATACAGTGACGTGTTTTATAATAATAATTAATTAGCAACTAGTGCTCCTAAGGGGCGTAGCGTGTTGGTCAGCACTCAACAATTGGTGTAAGTATAAATTTTTCCTTAATAAATAAGCTACAAAATGCAACAGAATCTTTCAAAACGGATTGGTAGGTTCATAGTTGAGCAAGTTTTAATAAACATACTCTACACCTTTATAGTATTAGATATATACTCGTAGGAGTACTAACACAAGAATAAAATGACGAACGAGCGATTATAATATTTATTGACACTGGGGAAATAAAATTATAAAAAGCTATTTGCAATGTAATTATAGCATGCGCCAAATAACGTGGCCAAAGATAACGATTGCTTATTATTATTCTATAATCTAGAAATACTTAGATACAGATAGAAAAAAAAAACCAGATAGATCTGGTTTAATTTATAGGCTACTTTAAGACACCTAGGGGTTTTCGCTAGTTTAAAATTAAAAAAGTTAAATGCTTAAAATAGATAAAGACAGCAAAGAGGCTATATATAATATACTCGTATATCTATTATCTGGGTATTTACCTGTATTAGCAAGAGTGTGTCACTGTTTTTAAATTCCGTAGTTAGTTGTGTTTAAGCGGACTATATAAAAGTTAGTAAATGTGTAAGTTTGTAAATGTGTTACATGTATGTTTGTTATATCTTTATACTGATACTGTTGTATAGATTTGGATGAGAACACAGATAGACTAAAACCTAGATTAACACATAGATTACTCTTAGACACTTAGGGTATTTCGCTAGTTAAAATGAAATGAAAAAGTTAAATATTTAAAAATATTTATTAAAAATCACTTCATCATCAATTACGAGAATGTTATATCCCTTTATTCTGACAAGAAAAGTTAAGGATTAATTTAGGTTTATTGTTTAACATATTTCTTACCAAGTAACAGTGCCTATGACCAGCTGCGGCGTGTTTTTGAGCGGCGCAAGTATAGGCTCTCCTAGAAGCCCATTGGCCACCATGCCCCCCGCGAAGATCACGAGCATTGTGGACAACCAGCATGAGAGGGGATGTTTGCGAGAGAACGCTTGCGCCCCTGAAAATTAAGATAAAATATAAATATAAATAAATAAATACGTTGGGACATTAACACACAGCACCATCTAGTTCCATGGTAAGCTACGAGGCTTGTCTTATGGATACCAGATAGTTGATACACTACACATATATAACTTTGAATACATACATATTATAAATATAAACACTCATGACTGGAGTACAAACATTCGTCCTCACACAAATGAATGCCCCCAGCGGGACTCGAACCCGCGACCGCCGGCACAGAAAGTAGGGTCACTACAAACTGAACCAAGCGTGTCGTCAAAAAAAAAAAGAAATTAATTACATAGTTTAATCTTCTCAGTAATTCGATTTGGGCTGGACTCTATAATATAGAGTTACCAATTTATTGCTATTAAGTAATAAAAGTTTCAGGCATCCCACTTAAGTGCAATCATCTCCCAAGTTTCTATGTTCTTTCTATTCTTGTCTAGTTTGTTTTATGATTTTGGTGATTTGTATTTTGTTTTGATGATAATCAGATATTTTTTTATGAGCAATTGTCAATACAAATATTTATTATTACATATATATGTACATATTTCACAAACTCCTATTATTCACCTTCCGAGACTACTTCCACAACTTAAGTTTTGTACAAATATCTGCA
The DNA here is from genome assembly GCA_951806755.1 of Brenthis hecate. NCBI lineage: Eukaryota > Metazoa > Arthropoda > Insecta > Lepidoptera > Nymphalidae > Brenthis > Brenthis hecate. The sequence continues at coordinate 2,177,972 of OX638255.1, forward strand.
ATCTGCTTGGTTGGCAAAAACTACTCTAAGATTTGAATTTGCAACCTCTAGTGCAATAGTAAAATTCAATTTACATAAATTAAAATACTAACAAACTACTTATAAATGTCAAATAAAATAAGAGTTAAATTAATTGCAAAAAATATTTCTTAGCCAACCATTTTATATATAAAAAGGGTGATTTACGATGTTTGCAATTTGTTATTTTTGATGGTAGGTTATCGTAATGGATGTAATGTCGCAGATGTGTCGTTGCGTAGGTATAATACGTACAAAGTAAGTTTTTTTAGGCTAATTTTCCTCATCCACTAATTTTAACGTCAATTATCTGATAGATACATAACATCGATATTAATTTGAAAAGTGCTGAGGTACAAAAAGATTTTTGGTTCCTGTGTTTCTGTTATTAAAAACTAGGTACCATACACTCGTTTCGCTCGGGTGCTCTTTTCGAACTCATAAATTTGTATGTTGCATAATTTTCAAGGGTTTTTGATTTTCACGCTGTATCTAAAATATGCTAGGTTGGCGCTAATTATTTAGGAGTAAAACATACTCTTTACAAAATCCGCTGTTTCAGTGAAAGTTTCATTACAATCGGTTAAGCCGTTTTATCAATTCATTCGATTACCCCGGACAAACAGAAAGACAGACAGACAAAATTAAAAAAAAAGTTTGTTTAGGTTATTTTGAAATCATAGGCAGACACTTTTATATATTTATATATGTATATGTAGAGCATTTACATATAAATTAAAATTTCTATACAACCCATTCTATATAAAAAGTAAAAACTTCTATTACAAATGATTATAACGCATTAGTATTAACTTAATCAGTTTTAAAAGGGTTGGATATGAGTACTTGCTACACACCTAGTAACTAATCGCATCTTTTGTAATATAAACAATAAAAGTTGCTGTTTTAAAGGAAAGTGGCAGAAAATAAATAGGGACATAAATACTTATAATTATTTAATGATAAATTTTATCTATATAAGTACATACATAAAGCATATAAAGCATGGTATAAACTATGAATACAGCACAGCATAAGATTATTAAAATTATTATAAACTTAAAATATTAAGTATTTAATATCGTGTTAGTATAATGTTATTTCCGTGTGAAGGCATTGTAGTGTTATCTATTACAATTATGTCATAAAAAAAGTAAATGGCACGTAATTTGCCGTTTTGTAAGGCTTTATAGGTATGTATGGTAAAAGATATAAGAATTTGTGTACGTTTAATACAAATGATATTCATATATTCAATGATAATAAACATTAAATACCTATGCACGATATATTTGTATATATATATATATATATATATATATATATATATATATATATACACACTTAATTACGTTATTTTGATTTTTAAAGTACTCTCGATTTACCTAAACGGTATTTGTCTCAATTATCGTTTAATTTATTTAAGCAATATGTTACAGTGTTTAATGTTTATCGTTGTATTTTGGCACTTCTGTATATCATATTGATGACGTAGACGATTGAAGAACTTGTTTTTTAATTTCACTTACTAACACCATGGCTCGTTGGTCTAGGGGTATGATTCTCGCTTCGGGTGCGAGAGGTCCCGGGTTCAAATCCCGGACGAGCCCAATCTAATCTTTTTTTTCGACTCTTAACAGAATTATTATTATTAGCTATAGCATTTGAAACTTTAAATTATTTACATAGTAACACTAATTTAACGCAGACAGATTACACCAGCTTCCGACCTATTTTTATTTCAAAGGGCGCCATCTATTTAGACTTCTGCAAATCGTTCATATTCCCCGCCAACCGGCAATATGAGAGGTTCTTATCGTAAACATTTCATTGAAACATAACCTCTCCGACTCTACCAAATAAATAATTATTTTATGCAAAAATATATGCATCGAAATTATTAGCATTAAACAATCATTAAAATCCACGTCAGCGTTAGATAGTAAATATATAAAGATAAAGATAAAGTCGGCCTTTGATATAGAATGTTGCGAAAAGATACGAATATTTTGTCTTAATTTATAACTTTTTGTACTGAAAATGTTCATTACATCTAATAGAATTACTATTTCAATTTTCTAAATGATTATATTTATATATGAAGCTAAAAGTGCGGTTTATTTTCTAACGAAAGCAACTGTTCTATTTATAAACTCTATCGGTGGCTTAATTTAGTTCCATATTATAGGACGATAAAGACGCTATTGCTGAAAACAAATTTGCTGCGACATTAATATTTATTTGAACGCGTAAATTCGCGGGTTTTATTTGAAATATAATTTATTATAACTCTTACCTGCTCCCAAATCTTCTCGCACCGCTAAAGCGCATAGTAAAGAATGCGCTATATCAAAATATGGGTACATTTTCAGTTTTATGACCTGGTTGGCCAGATCTAAGAAGGCTTCGGGATCCATGGCGGTATATTTTTGTGCAGCTTACGATATAAAAAAGGAATTGAGTCCAACTTAACACCGACAATAATGTCACGGTGACGTGTCCGCGACTATCCGCGGACGAAGTAGCCGCGAGACTGACTCCCAGTAGAAAGAGATACTATCGCTTTTTTTTTGATTATTTTGGTCATCTCTCGGACGGAGCGCTTGGAATGTCCCTGTGCATGTTCCGCTTGCTACAAACTATACTTGTCAATTTTTTTTATTTTTTTACTTGTTACTAAACAAAATATTAGGTTTAATATTTTCAATTCGAAGCAATAAGTTTCCGTAGTGTAGCGGTTATCACGTGTGCTTCACACGCACAAGGTCCCCGGTTCGATCCCGGGCGGAAACAGTGTTTTGACTTTTTTTTTCTTAATTTTTCGCTTTTTTATATGTATACCTTTTCCAATTAAGAACTTTTATATTTATATTTTTTCAACCGACTTCAAAAAGGAGGAGGTTCTCAATTCGACTGTATGATTTTTTTTTTATGTTTGTTACCTCAGAACTCCGTCATTTATTAACCGATTTGGACAATTTTTATTTTGTTTGAAAGGGTATAGTTCCAGATTGGTCCCATTTAAATTTCAAAAAAAAAATACCACCCCTAAGGGTGGAAAAACAACTAATGATGAATTTAACCTACTTCTAATTGTCATATTGACTTGAAACTTTGCAAGTATTTCTATTTCCGTTGATAGTACAGTGGTTCGGTGTTGTTGACCTGATCTGATGGCAAGGCCAGAAGGTGGATAGGTGGAACTCTTCAACGGCTAATAGTAGATACTTTGAGTTTGGGCTTATTTTGTTTGATTTGACAAGCCTAACACGTTAGAATCCTTACTTTGTTACTACTAACAAAAAAATAAAAACCGACTTCAAACAAAAGCACTAAAAAGTGAAAAATAACTGATTGGTAGTTTTCATTTACTATACATACCTAATCAAATATTTTCGAAGTCGGTGTGCTTTGCTTTGTATGGGCTGGGACCGATTTCAAAAATATTTCATTAGGTATGTATTTAATAGGTAGGCTTTAATTACTTAACCAAAGCACACCGACTTCGAAGATATTTGATTAGGTATGTATAGTAAATGAAAACTACCAATCAGTTATTTTTCACTTTTTAGTGCTTTTGTTTTTATATTTTTATTATTTTACATACTATTTTTTTTAAATATTCAATTTTAAATTATGTCAGTATAATCGTCTTTAATGCTTATTATGAATTACTTTAGTACACAATTTTAATATTTGTTATATGACTGCAATTAGGCAATAAATATATAGAGAGTAAAGGAGGAAATAAAACACTGTATACAGTTATATAAATATATTTTGAATGGTAAATCCATCAAATATTAGAAAACGCCTTACATAAGTTACGTATAAAAATAATATTAATATTATTATTATAATTCGAGAAAAAGCATAATTAGGAACAGTATTAACAATTTTCTCGTCAGTCTTGTTATTTGTTACACAGCCAGAACTTTGGGAATATTTTAGTTAACAATAATTTTGCTTTTTCCTTCACACTATGAAGTATTATTGCATTAGTTGCCCAAATTGGAAATATATAACAACAAGCTCTCGCCTGCGGCTATATTAAGTATGTACTTTTAACATTATAACAATCCAGGACCCACTCACTATCGAGGTCTTCAAATTCTAAACAAAAATAATGTAAAAATATTTTATAGAAACATGTAGAACCTTTTCACCCTTCAGTGTCTTGTCTTGGCTCTTAAAAAATAAAAATAAATATTCTAAGGTAAAAAATAAAAAATAAATCTCAACATCACATACACAAAGGAGTCAACTACTTTTAAATGTCGCTTCAATTACTTTTAAACGTACTTAATATAGAAAACATTTAAAATTAAAAATATATTATCATATAACCATGTTTTTAGTTCTTATGAGTTACATAATTATTTATAGGACACTTAAAACTAAAATATGAATAACTTTAAACAAAAAAAACACTTTAAATTATTCTAGATTTTTAGCAAAAGTTCCATATACACTAAAAAATAGTACTAGTTTTTTAAAAAAAAACAATGTTCATTAAAAAGGTTAACAAAACAAATTTTAGGAACAAACAAACAGCTGCCAGAAATTAAATTAATATTAAAAAAATCATGTTATAAAATATAAATAGGTATTTTTTAAAGTTTAATTGTGAGGTTGTTTACTATAATAGGTCAATCATAGCCGCCAAATATATATATAAAGATTTTTTTAATAAATATTATATATTACATAACTATATTTTATAAAGTTTTATAAAATATAAAGTAGTTTCTTTAGAAGGTAAAAAAATATTATTTTTTTACCTTCTAAAGAAATTACTTTGTATTTTTAATTATTTGTGAGAATGTAAAAGTAGAAAGAAATATTTCCATTCTAATATTAATATATAATTTATCAATGAATGAATCAATTACATACATATTTGTAATTTTATTCAGAAGGCAAATTTATAACAAATATAAAAATAAAAATATATTATGGCGAATCTCTTATGGTTACTTAAGAGATGTGTATGGAAGTTGGTTCTTTATTTTGAGAATTCTAACAAGAATAATTTAACAAGAATAACATTCAAAAAGTCAATTAAGATATTTCACTACTTTACGTTTCGCATTAATTTTAATCAATTCTATAGCAATCTTAAAGGTTTGTTCATTTTAAGTATGAGTTTTTATTAAAACAAAGACAGATTTTTCTCAAAAATTTAATGTCTGTGACTTTTTTTTTAATTTAATCTAGTTCTTTAAATATAAATGATAAATTATTTATTGAGAAATGCTTATTTTTGTGATGTGTATCAACATATATTTATCACATTCCTGTTAGAAATTTCGTGAATATAAAATCACTGTTGGACACGTCCCTTAAATGCTAAAAAAAGATACTTATTTATGATAAAGGGTATACAAGCGGGTAATATCAAAAGTAAAAAAAAAAACTTACGTGCGAGTTAATTAGTAAATAATTGATGCTTGATGTGATTATTAGTATATTGTGTTTTTTAATACATTAAATTAATTTTATTTTTAAAATAAACGTGATCATTTATATAAATCCTTTTATCAACTAAAAGAAATACAGAATAAATCTGTTTCTATACATAATTTTATGCTTCAGTATAGTAAAAAAGGTGCAAATTGATAATGCGAATTGCATATTGCCTCACAACTGATATGTATTTATATTAATTTGCGTAATATTGTGACATAAAAAGTTAATATCTGTTAATATAGACCAGCCATACTCAACCTTTTTCATAGGAGCCACAAACACGTTTTAGTCTTATGGTGTCGAGGGCCGCAAGCAAAAATTATTTAGATCTTATTGAAAACGTAATCCAAAGTTAACGATGTGGTTACTTTTTTAATATAGATATGTTATAATGTGATTTTTGATGCTGCCGCATACGGCCCGCGGGACGGAGATTGAGTATAACGGATATAGACCATCAAATCTAAAGTTGCTTCCACGCAGGAGTTAAAAAATTTGTTTCATAAAAAAAAAACCATTTTATAACAAAAGTTATTAAATTTATTCTTTATATTAAATGTTTTTTGACATTGCTGCTTGCTTTTTTGCTATTGCTACCAAAAAAATTTGAAGGAAAATATAACAATTTGTAACTTTTGTTAGAAAACATTAAATGTTAGGAAATGTTCTACAACATGTTTCAACTTCTAGCGGTTGCCTGTAAGAGATCACTTTTAGTGATAAGGCCGCCTTTGCACATTTCTTTAAATGTATTTTTTTTGTATGTATCATTTTTATTTTTGTATGCAATAAAGTGTTTAAATAAATAAATAAATTGTTTTATTTGTGTGGAAACTTTGAAAATATCTAATAACAGAATAAAGTATTCGTGTTAAAAAATTTTACGTAATATTATATAACATTTTTTAACTGCTGTATGGAAGCACCATAAGAGTTACTTTTTTGACATTTTAGGATTCACAGTTTTTTTTTCTGGGATATTGCGTAACAAAAATTGCGAAACGTCACAATACTATAATCATAAGTCTACATATTCCACTTTGTAGTATGTATTTAAGAATAAAACATTCTTAATAAAAAAAGACAAAAATTATAATAAAAATATTGTATCAATCAATTCTCACGGTATATTAAATAGATTAACGAAATAAGGAATATGCCTGTTTAAATAAAGCTGTAATTTTTTTATAACCTTTATTACTTCTGAATTAAGCCTATATTAATATTATTTTAATGTGATTCCTTTTGATTAAGAAATATTATTGAAAAGTACAAAAAAAATAAGGTGGGAAATTCAAAGTAGTTGAAACGCAACGTCATTGGTCAGACCGAATGTGACGTCAAAGTCTATAATAACAGAGCACTGTTGTTTGGTGTTTGCGATTGGTACTAACATTCTAGACCTGTTCATTCGTTGATTGCATTGTCGTTATAGACTGTGACGTCACGCAAAGCGCGCCAAAATGATGGGTGTTCAAAGTATCTGTATCTACGATATATGTATAATATTTTTAAATAATTTTTTTATACTAAGTTTGCGTTTTTTAAATTGGTTATTTTTTTCCAATTATATGACGATGTAAGCTATTGTATAAAAAAACACGCATATTCCTATTATCGCAGCATAAATTAAGTTCATCTGTCACATAAAAAATAAGCAAACCAACATTCTTATTCAATATTCACCTTTATCTTATATAACGAATGTAAAAACTAATTCGTCAATCTAACAAAAAAATAGTCACGTGAAAATAAAAGAAAATAAAATATTATCACGACCCCCCAACACTGTATGATATGTCATTATTAACCGATTTCCAAAGAGGAGATTTTGTGTTCGGCCGGTATTTTAATAAAAATAAATTAAAAAAAAAACAGATCTCAGATATTTTTTGTACAAAAATTATGAAGCATAATTAAATAACAATGAATAATAAACGTATACGTAATCTAATATGAGATATAAGCTTACAATAAATTGACGAGTCTCGGGATTACATTTAAAAAATTGAGAGCAACACCAAAAAAAAATCTAGCTCGTGGAATTCAGTTCATTGTACTTCACATATCTGTAATATATATATAAAGAAAATAGTTAATAAAAAATTTGCACCAGTGCATTAAAATCCATACAACTATAGCAAATTTTAATATTTTATTCAGCATAAAATAATTTCAATCTTTTATTGAACGTCATAAGTCGACAACCAGTTTAGAAAGAGAAAGCCTAAAACCTGAGAAAAAATTTCGAAAGCACTAGCTTCTGCCTGTGTCTATAATCGCATTTTTAAACCCAATCAGACAAAAACAATAAAACATTAAGTACCTCCGCTGTATGAGCGGAAACGTAATTCTTCCTTTTTAAATGAAAGTAACTTAAGTTACTTCTTATAACATTGGCTATCTGTCAGTAAAAGTCCGTCAAAATCAGTCCAGCCGTTTTGGAGATTAGCGGGAACAAACAGACAGACAAAAAATTTAAAAATTGTGTGTTTTTTATAAGTACCGTATATAATTCCATATGCATTTAGTATAAAGCGGTTATTTGGAGTTTATTTTATTTATCTGTAGAAAGATGTATGCGATAATAGCGTACAGAAAAAGGGAGTTCAAGCCGTCTTTAAATTGTAAATGTACTGTTCAATATGCTTTTCAATTACAATATGTATGTATTTTTGTGAAATAAAGTATTATTATTATTATTAAATTAATATCACTGATTGATTTGCTGTACCTAATGAGTTATTCTGGTTACACGGATAAAAATAAAACTTATGTATTAACTCTTTCGAAATCCAACTTATTTGATAAAAAAAATTATATTGCGATAAAATTTTAATTAACTAAGATAAACTTTAACAATAAAATAAAGTTAACTTTTACTTTAAATAAAAAAAAATAATTATGTATTATAAGGTTAATAAAAATCGTACCTTTCGATATAAATATGGAATGGTATCCAAGTTGATTCATTGCAGCGGGTCTATGTCTGACAAACTGTAAACATTTGTCACGTTATTATATGTATTAATACTTTTATTAATAAGACATACGAAAAAGACTTACTACCATAGTCTAGATACAGATGTAACGATTTCAGTAATTAATTTTTATTTATAAATCATTTCTATTGTAAATGTCAATGCAAAAAGCCCTATACGGCTTTTACAAAATAATTTGTATTCAGCCATTTTTAACACCCCACTGCTGGGCACGGGCCTCCCTTCAATACGAGGGGGATCAGGCCATAGTCCACCACGCTGGCCAAGACAAAATAATTTAAAACGATAAAATGTTATCACTTATTAAGGTAAGATTCACATAATATGATTGTGTGAAGTTTAATTTATAACGACAGTTTTTTAAGCACCGGATAGAAAAAAATTAAAGGTATGCTCTTTACGAAATATGATTTATGACTGAAACTAAATAATATTTACCTTTCTTCAATAGAAATATTTTTTGGAGGCCGTCCATTTCCTGAAAATAAAAATATATCGTTTAGTAATATAATTTGTAAATAGTTTATATATATTATACCTATATAAACTATTTACAAATTTATCAAATATTCAAATTGATAAAATTGTATTATTGTTCATATTTCATTAAACTTTAAAAATTTTCTTCAATTTATAGCACAAAAAGATAAGTAATTTTTTTTTTTAACTAAAAACTATACCGACTCCGAATCAATATGATTTGAAAAGCATCTACTGTGATTATTTTTTTTGAAATTTATATGGGATCACCTTATTGGCGAAGATATGACATACCCAAACAAAAAAACAATACAAATTGAACATCTCCTTTATTAATTTCGGTTAAAATATTAGTCTTATAAATAAATCTTAATTTTGTGCGTAGGTACTGCTTGTAACAAATATATTATGACTTTTGAGACGTTTAAAACCTCAGTCTCTGCCGCGACCATGAATGGTGTAAAGCATTCAAAACGTCCGGAAAAAAAAACTAAATAAATCCGCGATAAAGTCCGAAAAAATAGTTTAATTTAAATGTCAAATTTTGTTGGGATATGTAAGGACATTTACACACAGCACCATCTAGTTCCACGGTAAGCTACGAGGCTTGTGTCGTCAATACACTACAGATGTATAACTTTAAATACATATTATAAATATAACCACCCATGACTGAAGAACAAATATACGTGCTCATCACATAAATGAATGCCCCCAGCGGGGTGGAACCCGCGACCGCTGGCACAGCAAGTAGGGTCACTACAAACTGAGCCAAACGTGTCGTCAAAATATTAGCGTAAATCCAAAAAAGTATATCCTCACCTATTTTGAGACTGTTCTCACCCTGCCCATGAGTGTGAATTTCATGAATTAAAAAATTAAACGTATCTTCTTTTGCCTCGTGGCTTTTAGAATTAACAATCAAGTCGTGTCTCAATTTGAATATTTCTTCTGATGTCTCATTATCTATATTGTCTATGGAAGGGTATGCGACTTCTCTTTCGCGGTTATTTTTTTCTATTTTGTTTGTGTCGTTAGTTTGGTCATGACTCAACCTGGCCCCATCTTGGTCGGATTCCGTGTGGGAATCGGATATTTCGCTTCTTGGGTTGGTAGCATTTGTTAACTGAAATTAATGAAATGTAAAGTTTTTAGTATATGTTTATCGATATTTAAGCTAAATTACTGTTCCTAACCTAACGATACATTAAAATTATTTATTTATAGATAAATAAAATTCTTTAACATAAAAAATCGAAATAATAATAATTATCATTGATTTAAAAATCTAAACAAAAGAACAAGCTGAAAGTCCATGCTCAAAAGTGAGAAACAAAACCACTTAGGTACTAAATCCTTTTCCTTATGACCTAAGGTTTAGGTACTAAAACTTAGGTGCTTTGAGTGATAAGACCGCCTTTACAGTGAATATTTAACTTGTAGATTTTATGTATTTTTACACTGTATTTCAGTGTAATGAAGGATTAAATAAATAAATAAAAATCCTGACTCCATAAAAAAACTATTAACACAGTTTTAAATCAATACAAATATTAAATGTTAGTGAAAATCGACTTCCGAGATTTTTTTATATATTTATTACCAATGAAGCATTTAAAAAAATATTTTACATTTTGCTTTAATTTTAATATCCACCAATAGATTCATTACGAAACATAAAAACCTTTATCAAAACAAATACTTACAGTATCAGAACAGTCGTCGGAATCTTCGATGTCGACCATGATCTTCTCTACGACGCGCTCCATGCTGGTCTCACTAGTGGTTGGCACCGGGTTCACTTGCTGTCGGACGCGCTTATTGCGTTTTACTACCTGCGAAAGAAATTAAAGGACTTTTTCATCAAAAAAATACCTACATCTGTTTCAAAATAACCCTAAAATTAAAGAACTAGTCCCGCTGTGTTGCTTTCGCCAATTCTTTCAAGGTCTGAGGTTTTTTCTTTCCAAACTGGTAGTACACTTACGACGCGAGCGTTCAATAAAAATTGTAATAATTTAATGTTGAATTAAATATTTTAAATTTTAAATTAAATACTTTAAATTTGAAATTAAATATTTTAAATTTAATTTTTTTGCCAAAAGCAGGCGCTCCATCATTCAACCCTTTTATGACGTCTCTTATGTACGGGATGCCCTCGCATTGCAAGAAGAATCAGACAATAGTCCACCACGCTGGTCAAGTGCGGTTTGACGGACATCACATGTCTTTCGAAAATTTCTCTTATTTTTTAGAGAAAGTAAACGATTTTTATAGCAAAATCGAGAATAGTAACATAAATAGCAAAAATACTGATTCTGACTTTTCATTTTTCTGGGCTCTGGCTGTATAATTCTTTAGTCCTGAGTACTAACCATTATTTCATCGCCATTGCTTAACTGCGTGTTATTGTTTCCGTAGTGTTGTCTTCTAAAGCACAGTGTAAATTCGAACAGAGACTGCAGTTGGCTGAACCAGGATTGATGGGTAGCGGGTTCACTTCTAGCACGCATTATGCGATTGCCTTGGTACTTTAATGTACGGAGATAGCGTCTTTTACTTTGAATGTATGAAACCTGTAAAAAAGAAAAATATATTTTGTTTTTTTTTTTAATGAATTGATTGCTCCTTTGATTTTATGTTTCAAAAGTTATAGTTATTAAAAATGGTGTATATCAAATAAAATTATACATCAATTTGTAAGAAGAATAAGAGTTGCCATTTCTCACACAAAAAAAGCGTGAGTAAAACGAAATATTCAGTTTATTTAAAATAATTCAAATATTCGCGTAAGTCTAAGAAACTTTATGTCAAATCCTTTCTCTAGTGAGAGAAATTCAGATTGACACCTTATTAAAAACCGTCATAAATAAATCCAAACTCACATCTTGATGTATCTGTAGTTTTTTAATCATTATAATTAGGGCGGAACGTGAGCTTAGCCCTGGACTAACACTTGTTGAGGGTCAAAAAATGGCAATCAGTTTGTGTGTGTGTGTGTTCCCTTTTTAACATCCCACTGCTGGGCACAGGCCTCCATTCAATACGAGGGGGATCAGACCATAGTCCACCACGCTGGCCAAGTGCATGTTGGCAGACTGCACATGTCTTTCTAGAACTTTGCTATGCTTAGACCTGCAAGTTTCCTCATGATGATATACCTTCACCGTAAAACAAGTAGTAATGATGCTGGAAATGATTTGCAAATGACAATATCAGAGGTGCGAGACCCAGCATTTGAACCGGCTTCACTCGGCTTCCCAAGCAAGCGCGTCACCACTGCCTCAATCAGTTTAATTAATTATAATTAGTACAGTTGTCATTTTGCCTTCATAAAATCTATATTGATAGATGGTACTACACGAAATTAAGATAATGATTTGTTTTTGTTCTGGTTAATTCATCTCAGGATTATCAGGCCAACCTTTTATGGACTTAATTTTTTATTTTATAAGTATACATCGTTTCAACAGGGGCCCCTATTATATCATATCTCTGGGCTGCAGCCCAAAAAGTCTATATATATATATATATATATATATATATATATATATATATATATATATATATATATATATATATATATATATATAGATACGCCCCTGATTATAATGCTTGGGCGACACAAATTTTAATGTTAATTGCATCATTAGACACTACATTGTTGTAGTCACGACTTACAGACTATTTTTGCGATGGCATTCGCAAAGACGTTTAGGCATTAGATGATAGCTGGCCTAGAGTGTCGGTCTTTTTTGGCATCAAAGAGATAAAGCGTGTTATTATTTACTTAAGTGGTCACTCACCTTACGTTTCGAGCTGGGACCACACAAGGTTATTGCGTAATTTACAAATTAAGGACTTACTGTGTCAAAACAGGCGTCTATGTACGTAGTACGTCTTAATTTATATAACACAGATATATTAACTAGTGATCGCACAGTAGTCGGTAATCGACCAAATTAATTAAGTTTGAAATTCATTGAGTTTCTTTTGACAAAGTTACATAAGAAATCTGTAATCTTCCACAAAAAAAATTGACAAAAATTTCCTCAAAAAGAAGATTTTTCCAAAGTTTTTAAATCCAATCTGTAGGTAGGTACTTCAAGAGTGTAGCACTTTTCAACTTTATATATTAGTACAAAATTGATGAGTGCCATAGGCTATCCAACGTCACACTGAAACCACTATATCCATACCAAATCTTACAACATACCCTACTGTATGGCCAATATTTTTAAGAAGGAGAAACAAAGTTTTCTCTTATACATAGATACTTACCACATCAGCAGATCGAAGGGGAGGTTTCCCACGCATTAGATTTATCAGAGAAATGGACTCCCGTGTCACACGTAGTATAGCGAGTAAGGCAAGGAAAAATACCCATGGTAATGGACGGACTAGTTCTGGTTGCGGCCTTTCTTCTTGGTCCACTTGAATAAAAATGTTTATATTAATTTTTTGTATTATAACTGACCAACCTGCACTTAGCTAGCGTAATGGATTATGAAGTATTGGGCAGTCGCTTGCCCAGCAGTGGGACTTTTAAAATAAAGCTGAAGTACAAGGTTGGATGATACACAGTAAAACTACAATTTATTTGACAATTGCCTGACACTCCAAAAATATTATCATTCGTGTAGTAAAAACTAAAAGAGAAATAAAAAAAAACAACATTAGTCAATCAAATATTCCTGATTGGAAATGCTAGTAGCGAAAAATCATCTACAAAAGGAACTATCCAATTATGGTTACAGCATCCGTTTTTTTATTTATTTAAATTATATATTTATAGCCAATAATAAATTCAACTTATTTTTATTACGAAACTTATTAAACTTTGCCATAAAAACAATAAAATGAAACATAAAAAACAGTAACATATGTAATATGTATATTTATTTATTTATTTTGTAAGTTGGAAAACAGACAGCATATATAGGCATAAAATGCAAAATACATAAGAAATAATACACTTAGCCAATAAAGTTTCCACTTATACACAATTATAGCAGAGTAAACTTACTAACAATAAAATTAAAACAGATACAAATAAAATGTGTAGCTACAAAATAAAAAGAAATATATAACAATAATATTTATCAAACTCTAGTGTTTTTTTTAAGTTCAGCAATACACATAATTTTATATTCGATACATTAGTATTTGTAGAGTTAAGTAAATTCATTTATAATTCAGCCATTGGTCGTTCAGAGTTAACTAACTATAATAGTTGTTATTTTGTACGAGTATATTTGATATATTTATATAATATTTTATATTACCATTAAAAAAATGAAACAAATTATCTGTAGTAAATAGTACCTACATGGTATGTTTGAATTGCTATTCTAAACATATAATAAAATTGAAACTAAGCCGAATCTGTACATTAAATATTTTTTGGAAAATCTTATTGAAATAAACGTTAATTATCGACATAGAGGCCGAATATATAGTTTTTAGAATTTTTGTCTGTCTGTCTGTTACCGCATCACAGAAAAACCAGTATATAGTATATATGTAATATATGTACCAGTATATAGTATATATGTAATATATGTAATGTATATATATGTATATAGTATGGATATCCCACGGGAACCGTACATTTTTCCGGGATAAAAAGTAAACTTTGTGCTATTCCAGACTATAATCGATCTCTGTATTGAATTTCATCCAGATCCGTTCAGTCGTTATGGCGTGATAGAGTAATAAACATCCATCCAAACTTACGCATTTATAATATTTATTATGGGACATATATATTCACAAATACTAGTTTCTGTCTACGTCTCCATTCTCTTGGTGGGATCGTCGATAAAATGTACAATTGGTAATCTAAATCAGAAATTTCTATAATTTCATTCAAACCCATTGAGACTTTACCGAGACTAATGAAGTAACAAACACACTCATATTCATATCTAATCACATACCTATAATTTCAGTAGGTAATATAAATACTGACATAATTTTATATACATCTTATATATAAAATTTCCATGTCACAATGTTTGTTACCGTACTCCTCCGAAACGACTTTACCGATTTTTACCAAATTTTATATGCGTATTCAGTAGGTCTGAGAATCGGCTACTATCTATTTTTCATACCCCTAAGTGATAAGGATAAGGGTGGTCCTCCCAGACCCCACCCCAGGGACGAACCCGAGCGGAGCGAGGGTGAGTCGCTAGTAATTAATATAAATTATAAAATACACATACACGGAGGCGGCACTGCCCATCTCGCACTCTTCTCCACTATCCACAGAGCTCGGTCCGAGTATCTGATCACCGTCTGACCCACGCGGTAGCTCGCGGCGCGCTCCGCTACATTCTGCAGCACCTCCTTAGCGAACGACACCAGTTCCATCACTAAAACTAAACATTATTCATTCAGGTTAATCTACAGTCTATACTAATATTATAAAGAGGTAAAGTTTTAAAGTTTGGATCTCGGAGGAGTTAATCCCTCAACGACCGCGGACACGCAGGCGTTACAGTTAACAATAGAATTCTTAGAAATTTAATTATTTTTTTAGAAATTTACTTATCAGTTTTTTTATAAATTAAAATGTTTTTAATATTTTAAATAAAA
Source organism: Brenthis hecate (assembly GCA_951806755.1). Classification (NCBI taxonomy): domain Eukaryota; kingdom Metazoa; phylum Arthropoda; class Insecta; order Lepidoptera; family Nymphalidae; genus Brenthis; species Brenthis hecate. Next base: position 2,193,541 of record OX638255.1, read on the forward strand.
CTATCTTTTCGGACTATATCGCGGATTTATTTTGATTTTTAGTTCCCGACGCGCGACGTTTCGAATGCTTAACAGCAATCATGGTCACGGGAGAGACTAAGATTATAGACGTCCCAAACACATACTTGTTATAAACAGTGCCTACCCAGTTCGAGACGTCTATAACCTTAGTCTCTCCCGTGACCATGATTGCTGTAAAGCATTCAAAACGTCGGGAACCAAAAATCCAAATAAATCCGCGAAAAAATCCGAAAGGATAGTTTTATTTAAAATGTCAAATATTCGCGTAAATCTAAGATAGTATTATGTTTTTAATATTCAGATCAATAGTCTTTAATTATTTGTTATATTATTATAGATTGAAAATAGCTCAACGTGTGTATTCTGTTCAGCTTTGTTAATGCTAGAATTAAAATAATACCTAAATAAGAGTAAATCACTGTATGTCATTGATTTTTCTTTTTTTAATCAATATTAACTATTAACATTCTAAGGTCAGGAACAAGCAAAAAATAGATGACAACAAAATAAACACCAAATAAATTAAAAAAAAATACTCTACAATTATATAAGTGAGAACGAGAGAGACATTTTGTATTCATATGCTTTCCTTAAATCTAAAGTTTTGCTCAATACATTGTTAAATCTATACATATAATAAAATTGTAATTAAGCCGAATCTGTACATTAAATATTTTTTGGAAAATCTTATTGAAATAGACATTATTATCGATACAGAGGCCGAATCTATAGTTTTTAGAATTTTTGTCTGTCTGTCTATTTCCGCATCACAGAAAAACTACTGGAGAGATTTTGATGAAATTATCACCATATTGGTGATAGCTGGTTATTCGGGCCAACATATAGGATACTTTTTACCGCGGTAAAATGTCTCATTTCTAAGAAAAAATACAAAAACTGCAATGTAAGAGTATACTAATATGTAAAACCTAAGAATTTGGTTTTTGGTCATCTGAACGCGGGCGGAGCCGCGGGCAATGCTAGTCTTAAATAAGCACAACATTCAATATCCGTCATAAAAATAAATGTATTGTGAATGTGATCAACGTACAAAGATGATCCAACCTCGCGAGCGTGATGTCGCCTTCCCCGATTTTACAATCAGTCTACAAAGAAAGAAGAGCAATTCATTCATCAAGCTATGTACGTACTACAGTAGGACATATTGTAGAGCGCCTCAATGGGTGGGAAAATATTCTACATATAACATGGCATTTATTCATATTTGTTTTTAGAGTATTTAGTTCTTGTGTATAATTATAATTAATTACCTACATAAATATAAAAATATTATTTCTTGGAAAAAGCTTGTTCAAAGGAGGTTTTTATCTTTTATTATTCATAAAGTATTTCTCCGTAATATCTTATTTTTCGCATTAAATAGATCATGTTAGATTAAGTAAATCCATTTTTATACAGTTAAAATTAAATATTAACTCTTAGAAAAACACGTGTAGGACAAAAAAAAATTTAAGATTTCTATTTAAATACAATTCTTGAAAATTTGTAGCCATATACTTTGCTCGTACAATAATTAATTAACTTTAATTAGGTGAACATTATACGGTGACCTTAACCTGCAAATACGAAGAAACAGTAATTTATATAATGTATAATTTTTTAGTTCATAAGCAACATATTTTTTTTTAGTTTTTTGTCGGATTGTTTACAAAATTGGTCTTTCAGAAACATTCGAATGAAAGATTATTATATAATCAGTATCTATGTTTACCCTAAAGGTATGTTCTAAATATTAGTGATAGAATTTTCGAGGTTTGGAGATTCTCATTCAAACTTACAAACTTTATTTCCTCATAAATTTAGTGTACCTAAATTTCTTTTATCTATACTTAATTTTATAAAGAAGTAAAGTTTGTGAGTTTGTGACGTTGTAAGGGGTAATCTCTGGAGACTGGATCTACTGAACCGATTTAAATGAAATTTGGTAAGAAGATAGTTTGAGCTCATGGGATACTTTTTATAACGGAAATCACCCCGTAAGGGGTTGAAAATTTGGATGAAAATTTGTATGGCCAATCGAACTACGGACGGACCCGAGCGAAGCGAGGGTGAGCCGCCAGTTAGTTACAGAATAAGATTATTAATCACGAAGAATAAAATAAAACCGAGCTCTACTGTAACTATAATATATTATATTTATTACTAGTGACTCACCATCGCTTCGCTCGGGTTCGTCCCTAGGTTGATTCCCTATACAAACTTTCATCCCCATTTTCACCCCCTTAAGGGATGATTTTCGGAATAAAAAGTATCCTATTACCTTCTCAGCGTCTAAAACAATATTCTTACCAAATTTAATCTAAATCGGTTCAGTAAATCCAAAGATAACCCCCTACAACGTCACAAACTCATAATTCCCAAACTCACAAACTTTACCTCTTTATATTAGTACCTATAGATAACAATAAGTAGTCAATTAAGCCCATGGCTAATTAAATGATAAATACGGAACCCAATTTGCTTAATTAACTGAATGATAGGATTTATCTACTGAACTTTTGCTCAAAACATCGCTCACGCACATTTCTTGTCGAAATTAATAAATATATTGTACTGAACTCTTAAAATTTATGTTATGTATTGAAATATAAACAAATTATGATTATTTTAACAATCAATGCATTGATTTAAAAATCATATTAAAAGATTTTTTTTTCTAAATTTCTATGGGAACATTTTCGAGTTACATAAAATCTATTCATTTAGAAAAAAAAACATTATTGTTCCTATCGCTGTCGTTGAACTTGAAAAGTATTTGTTAGTGCCGCAGGGCTAATAAATTTAATGTAATAATTGTTAGCGCGAAAAGAGTTCTATCAGGATTTTATATAATTAATCATAGACAAATAAATAAAATACTGACTTATTCTTAACTCTTCTTTTAAAGCAATAAAATTTATAGTGTCGTACTTGGTCTGCCATCAATCAATCAATCAGGAATGGCATAATCTTAACAATAATCATGAATATTAGTAAAAATCTGCGATAAAAAGCTTGTAAACAGTAAACGTTCAGTACCATTTGACATTTCTAGATTTCTAGATACCTCACTCTACACTAGCGCCATCTCGCGGCGAATTCAAGCTCGGTAGCCCCCATTGAAAATTCCTTCTATTTTTAAAATGAACTTTAAACAATATTTAATTTCAGGTTCGATAGCCAAATAGTAAAAACGGAAATCTTAAAAATTCTTCCGTTCGTAAAATTTTCATATTTTACATATTATAATCCATATTGAAAACTATAAGATACTTATCAATAATAACTCAAGGACTACTCTACATAATGATATTTTAAGAGTAAACTAATAAAATTGTTTAGCAAATATTATGTATGTATCTACCTACTTAAATAAATATTAAAGTTAATTTTAATTTGCTTGTTTTGTTTTTTTATTGACGCAGAGGTCTAAGTCCAGCGAGCCTAAACATTAATAATATAAATGTATTGTATATAAACAATAAAAAAAAATTGTAAGTTGGTAGTGTATGTGTATTGTACTTTAGTAATTTATATCAAAAAAATGTCAAATTTTATAATCAGTGAGTTTATTAATTTTAAATCTATATGTATTAATATTATAGATGTGAAAGTTTGTGAGTATGGATGTATGTTTGTAACTCTTTCACGCAAAAACTACTGAATGGATTTTGATGAAACTTTACAATAATATAGCTTATACATCAGAATAATACATAGACTATTGATCCCGGAAAACTGTACGGTTTCCGTGGTATAGATTTGTTATTGTTTTTCTAGAGGCGAACCTGAGCGAAGCGGGGTGGGACGCTAGTTAAAAAATAAAAACGAAAGAAAGTAAATAATGCATTAAAATGAAATGTTAAATACATTTACATATGTATATCCACGGTAATTTGTTAACTGTATAAATGATTACCACTCCAAAGTGTTATCTTAAAGTTTACATTAAATTATTTTACTTACACACACAACGGTGAAAATTAAAATTTAATATGATAGCATTTGAAATCCTATTTTGTGAGTTTTGGAGTTAGGAATTTGGTTACCTCAGTTTTCAAACAGCTTTCACTCTCGGCAATAGCCATAATAAAAGTTAAAATCATGTAATTTAATATAAAACATAAAATTATACTTAGATATTTTTGAGCAATATAATTCAACGTGCCGACTAAATGTTAGGAAATATTAAATTGCATCCCAAGGTTTGTTGTCGCTTTTTGATTGATGGCCAAGGATGTCAAAGATTTCCGCATGTAGACAGACATTCAGTTAATGCTACTACGTTAAAAAAACCTATTCAAACTGCCCACCACATCGAGATAGAGCGACGTGTCATTATCAAGTTTCTTATTATATTTAAATACCTACATACATTTATTGTATTCTCATAACATCATCTATACAAATAACAAAATTCTAACTGAGTCGAATCTGTACATTAAATATTTTTTGAAATTTCTTATTGTCATAGTCATTATTATCGATACAGATGGCGAATCTACAGTTTTTAGAATTTTAGTCTGCCTATTTGGGAACGCATCTCAAGAAAACCACTGGATAGATTTTGATAAAATTCGGTATGATAATAGCTGGTTATCCAGGCCAACGTATAGGATACTTTTTACTACTATCTCATCTCTGAGAAATCTATACTAAACGTTAAAATGTAACTAGGGATGAACCCGAGCGAAGTGAAGGTGAGTTTTAATAATAAGTAGTAAGTATTTCACATGTAGGTATATCTACACTTCACTAGTATTATAAAGAGAAAAAGTTTGTAAGTTGGTAAGTATGGGGTTAAATCTGTCAAACTACTGATCCGTATTTAAAAAAAACTTTCACTAATAGGAAGCTACATTACCAACAAGTGCTATACGATATTTCTATAAAATTTGTTTATTGTCAGAAATAATAATAACTTTAACTGAAGTAGGTAAAAAATTGTCAAGTAAACTCAAGTAAATTCTAATCGAATTTTATACTAAAGTAATGCTACAAATTTTACGGCCTCACTTTGGATATCTTGTGTCATATGTTGTTATCTCTCCACAGAACACATGAACTCTATCCACTCTACTCTAACCAATCTATTTATTTTCGAAGCTTATGCTAAGCAAATTGTCGTGAGGTTGAGTCGCTAATTTTATGTATTTGTGATGTACCTATTTTAAAAATTTTTACAGAAGGTAGGTTAAGAGATACGAGGTGTGATCAAAATGGTGACTTTTTATTTTTATTCAAAAATATTTATTTAGTCATCAAAATTTAAGTTGTCAAAGTAATTCCCCTCAGATTTAATACACTTGTGCCAGCGCTTTTTCCAAAGCACTTTTTAGTATGAGCTCTTCCAGCGACACAATCTTTATCTCCTAAATCGTTGAAAATCTCCGTCTTTCTATGGGTCTATTCAGTTTTGGGAACAGGAAAAGTCGCAGGGGGCCAGTTATGACCCTTTTGGGCAAATCAAAATCATCATTGAATAGATTCAACAGCTCCCGAGCGATGCTTGAGCGCCGGTCTTTTTGGTCAAAACTAAGCAGTTTCGGAACAAACACGTCTCATTTCCAAAACATCCGTAACAATTGCTTGGCATGAACTAAACAAGATGCTGACATCACCAGTAATTTCTCTAATGGTGATTCAACGATTCTACAACACTATTTTCTTTAATTCTACAACGTTTTCATCAGTTGTTGACGTGCTAGAGCGTCCAGACGAGTTTTATCATTGACATCTTCTCGGCCTTCTTGAAAGGCTTGTAATTTTACCACTTATAATTTTTTTTTATTCAGAGAACACTCATATGCCACTGTCAACATGTCAAATGTTTTAAGCACTTAACATTTTTTCGACTCATTTTTTTCAATTTAATTCATTTTTTTCGACCGCAGAAAATCGCCGAACACACAGAACACGTTTATGCCTCGTTTCTGCCTTTCACAAATAAACAGAAAATTCTACATTGCTGAAACTGTGAACAACAACAGAACAGGAAAAAATAGAAAACAAAAATTGACCATAGATAAAGCAAATTTCAAAATGTCACCTTACCTTTTGATCACACTTCGTAGGCTCGTATACATAATTGTAAGAGAAGCTAACTTCAGTATATATATTAGGCACAGTCATATAATTATTATGATACCAATGTGATCAGTGGTATAACACAACATTTTAACTCATTATCACGTTAACTACTTAATTGAAATTCGATTGAACACATTAAAGTACTTTTATTATACGAAAAGTTTTTAATTGGTTAATAGTTTAAGGTAAACGATCAAATAAATATGCAATACTAGCGGCTAACGCTCCTTCACTCGGGTTTGCCTAAAAAGGAAAACAAATCTATCCCACGGGAACCGTACATTTTCCAGAATAAAAGTAGCCTATGTGCTATTCCAGACTATAATCTATCTCTGTGTTAAATTTCATTCAGGTCCATTCAGCCGTTCTGACGTGATTGAATTGAATTGAACAAAAATCCATCCAAACTCCAAACACCTATATTTTTATATTTATGATATTAGTAAGATTATGCTCTTGAGAATTTTAGAATATCTATTTCTGGATCATTAGTTCTATGTATTTATTGTGTCAAAATATTTGTAATAAATATGTATATCAATCAACATTCATCTCTATTGAGAGATTTATAACATTGATATAATCAAGAAAAATACGTTAGATCGTACAAGTTGTATAAAAATTTATATGGAATAGTTTTTCGGCACGCTCGGCTCAGCTTGTAGTGAGTAGTGACCCTACTTGCTGTGCCAGCGTTCGCGGGTTCGAGTCCCGCTGGGGGCATTCATTTGTGTGATGAGCACGAACGTTTGTACTCCAGTCATGGGTGTTTATATTTATAATTTTAAGTTTTATATGTGTAGTGTATCAACTATGTGGTATCCGTAACACAAGTCTCGTAGCTTACCATAGAACTAGACGGTGTTGTGTTTAATGTCCCAATATAGTACTTGTAATAAAACTAGTCGTTCTTAGTGTGAGAGGGGAGGGGGAGGGGGCGTGGCTTAAGCGATCCTGCGACGCCCCATTAAGACGGGGGAGGTTCTCTTGGGTTTTAGTGGGTAGTACTGGCTTCTCTAGCCAGTGAGTCACATCACCTGTATGTATGCAGATGGCATGCATAAATGCATTTTCCACCATTAAAGAAAAAAAATATCGCCAATAGAAAACGAAATATGTATATATTTAATATGTAATTATTAATCTTTAACTGCCCCTGTGGTGTAGTGGCTAGCATGTACGGCTGCACACTCGGAGGTCCTGGGTTCGAGTCCCTTGTCGGGCCAAGTTTAGTTATTGAGTCTTTCTGTATAATAAGTCTCAGTAACAGCCCGGAATTGGGAAGTTGACGGTGTTTCACCCCCGTGCCTCGGAGAGCACGTAAATCCGTCGGTCCTGCGCCTTAACTCTCACTGGTCGTGTCGAGTGGTCGTCCCACCAGAGTAGGAGAGTGACAGGAATAAAGAGTGCACTTGTGTCTGCGCGTACACTTGTGCACTATAATATCTCCTGCGCAGTTGGCTAGTCTCAATGAGATTGGCCGCCGTAGCCGGAATCGGCTAGGAGAACATCATCATCATTAATCTTGAAATTTATATGGAACTATTTTTGAGGTTTCATTATTATCTACTAAAAATTAGCGGTTTATCCTCGCTTCACTCGGGTTCCCCATATCTACCCCACGGGAACCGTACATTTTTCCGGAATAAAAAGTGGCCTATGTGTTGATCCGATGTATGAGCTAGATATATTATTGTAAAATTTCATTAAAATCCAATCAGTACTTTTTGCGTGAAAGTGTATCCTCCTCACAAATTTTCGAATTTATAACATTAGTATGATAATGAAAATAATTTCATAGTTATATATAAAAGTTCAATTCATTTATTGTAAGTTCCTGCAATATGTATAATAAGCAATCACAGAGACATCGACTTATTCAATAATGGGTTCAAAAAATTCGCTCACCTATTAAAAAAAAACATAAATTATGTTAATGTTTAATATTCTTGCTTTTTATTCGATTTATTCCTGATAATTTTAAGTTCAGTTCGTTTATGTTTTAGTGGAAACTACATTGGCTTAAGATTTTTGTTTAGAAGTGTTTAACTAAATTTTATTAACTATACGCTGTATGTTTCTGAATGATAAATAAATAAAATAAATAAATAAATAAATAGTTGGTAAAGACATCGCGTTAATACACATGTAGGCAAATGCACAGATCGATACAAATGATAATTTCAGAATTTTGAAACTTTCTAGCGTAGAACCCAATTAGAATAAGAAATCAGTTAAATTAATAACAATAGTTTTTAAATACTTCCATTCAATAATGCTATTATATTAATGATATTATAAAATACTTACGAAATATTGATAAAAGTAATGTAAAATATTGATTTACGTATTCACAATCAATAAAACTTCAAGGCAATACTCGATGATAAACAAAACAAGTCACCTTTCCAATATACTATATGACACGACAATAAGGCCTAAATATTATAATATATCGTTCACTGGTAGCCGATATCAGTAAAAACATTAACTCGTATCAACACTTTTCCTTTGCACACCGATATAGAAATACGGCGCCGGAGTAAACATGCGGTCCCCTCATCCAATCATACTAATTAATAAGAAATGATCCACGTCCATCTGTATATTTAATGTTCTTTTTTTTATTTATTTAAAACTGAATCTACGAAAATTGATATTCTTGTATAAAATGAACGCTGTAATGATGAAATGAGATGCGAATATATTTTCAACTTATTTTTCTACATTACTCACTTATTACTAATTCAAATTAAATTTACCTTTTATTCTTATTATTAATTTGAAAAGCCTACTGCTATCGCCAAGTGACGTCGGGTAAATGGCTTGTTCAGAGTAATTATAAACAGGGTCAAAGGGCGTAGGTTAGTGCAATCATAGTCAGATATCGAGACAGCCAAGACAAATATGCAGTGACAAATTATTTAATAAATATATACCTTGTAAATTTGTTTGTTTTCTTAAAATATTGGTTGCTAATTGTCTTCATTATTATTTCTAATATTTCTACATTTTATAGGATAATTTTACTGAAGTTATTCTTGTGTCTATAGGACTATAGTTCAATGATAACATTTAAAAAAAAATCATAAATACTTTTTTAGCTACTTTAACTGAGAATTATTATAGTATTCAAACTGTGTACTAACTACAAAACAAATATAAATTTACTAAACTATGTATATGTGAGATTCCTGTTTAAAAAGTAGATTCTGTTATGTGCAGTACATGCAGCCAAGAAATAGAAATAATTTAGTTTTTTTAAATATATATTAGAACATGAATTATATTTACTTTTGTAATTTATTCTTTATTAAACACTGGCAACTTAATCAATTTGCAAGGTGCCTGTCACTAGACTGTGTTACTCCAGGTCAAATTCTATGTTGTGTCTACTAAAATTCCAAATTGATTGTTAGTGCCTGTCAAAAAACGTGTGCCTACCTACTAGAAACAAACTCACCACTTTCAGAATTTTATTATTTATATATACATATTACCACATTAAAAAGGAGCAGAACATATGTGTATATATAGTAGAGATGGGCCGACTATGAGTTTTGCCGACTAGCCGACTAGTTGGTTGGAAAAAAGGCAACTAATTGGCCGACTAGTCAGCTTAGGCGATCATTGCTTTCCGCGATGTTTGTCGCGTTTCGCATCCCTTACACGCGTCGCGCGTAGGGACATATATGTATGAAAAATTTTGGTTTATTTTGAATTTTGTTATTTGTGATTTTATTTTTGAAAAATAAAACAGTCAGTGAATAATATAGCTAAGACAGTTTGTATTAAAGTAAAAGTACGGTGTACCTACATAATAGAAATTAAGTCATGTCATACTTTCTTAAATTCGCACGAATATTTGACATCTATACATATAAATAAAATTAAAGTACAAACAGATGTTTGTAATGTCAAAATAATAGTTTTCTACTAAATGCATATGAAATTATAAGATACGGTACTAATAAAAAAAAACAATTTATAAAATTATTGTTCCAGCTAATCTTTAAAAAACGGCTCCCGATTTTGACGGGACTATTCATTAGCAGATAGCTGATGTTATAAGGAGTAACTAGACTACTTTTACTTTAGAAAAAGAATCAGGGTTCCGCACAAAAAAATAAAACCCATGAAATTGAGAACAAAATCGTGCCTAGGGATGCACCCGAGCGAAGTGAGAGTAAGTCGCTAGTTTCAAATAAAAGTATCTTTTTGGATTCTTCGTGGATTTATTTTAATTTTTGATTCCCGACGTTTCGAATGCTTTACAGAAATCATGGTCACGGAAGAGACTACGGTTTGACACGTCTTAAAGGCATTATACAGTTATTACAGGCAGTGCCTAACCAGTACCCACCAAATTACAAAATGAAATTTAATGAAAGAATGTTTTTCATTAATAATAATCCCGCTTTTTTAAAAATAGTAATACAAATAATGGGCCGACCAGTCGGTACTTCTGGCCGACTAGTCGCCGACTATAAATGTGGCTGCATAGTCGGCTTTCACGACTAGTCGGTACATCTCTAGTATATAGTATCATAGAGTATTATTGTAATTTATAAGATTTTAGTAGAGTAAGTGACTCAAAATTCCAATAAATAAAAAATAATAAATTTAATTTCATATAAACAAATAGGAAACTAATATTCTAATCTCACATATTTTTTTATTTTAATGATAAAATTATCAAATATGTGTTAGGTAGTGCTTATTATGTGGCAAATATATAAACATCATTAGTCTTACATAAACTAATGACACAGAGTAAAGGTCAGTTAAATATTGAGTAATAGATTTGTAAATCTAACATTTATTGCTTTAAAAATATATAATAATAGTTTGTTTAGTTAAAATCAATAATATAATACAAACCTATGAGTAACATTTAATATATCAATTTAATAAATAAAATATATAAAAAAATAAGTGTTAGTTTTACATATTTCATTTGACTGAACCATTTGATAAGTAAAATATTAGATTGTGATGTGTTCTAATTATTCTTTTCCAATTGTAATTTTCTAAAGAGTTTTCAAGTAGCTCCTCTTTTAGATACTAAATTATCTACTACCACTACAAACAAAAATATTTATCAATACATGAATTATAATAGGTATAATCATATCAATTAAAATAATTATCAAATTAGAAGCAATACATACAAATTGATATGATATATAAGTACAAAACTGGGAAACTTTTTTATCTTATTATTCACGGACTTTATAATTTTTGAATAATTACCTAAATATAATTAAATTTGAGAAAAAGAAAAAAATAGTCAAGTAACAATTTTAATGGAAATTTAATTAAAACGTTTCCTATTTAAATATAAATAATATGACTGAAATATGATATTTAATTACAAATTTAAATTTATCTTAGCTGCATTCAGAATTCAGAAATTGTTAACTTTGTTTTTAGTAATAAGCTATCGTTAAATATTATTATTTGTAAGATTTATTTAAAAAATATTTAATATGAGATAAATTTATACTAATAAAAACTTACTCGATACGCCGCTAACCAAACTCCGATACACACAGAAAACACTTATTTACTGTAAATTTACAAAAATGTATTCATAAAAAATACGACTACTCAACAAGGTTCTACAGTTCACTTTATACTAGAGTGAGAGTCGTCTACAATTAAATAAAACCGCGATAAACATTTAATATTGACAATTAACTCAAAATCGACATTTTGACGTCTGCGAATTGCGATCCTTGGGCTTGACAAATGTGAAATGACTTATGAATTGACACATGACATTTGACAGTATTATCAAAGGTTACCAGCCTTAGCTCCCCGTATTCATAAAAACTTGAAGCAACGCTATTTATTTTATATTTTGAACTTAGAGTAAAATTTGGCATTACACTTTAAAAAAGGAATGCGGGCACTATTCTAGTCACAATTCCACGATCATTACTTGTACAGTACCTAATTATTAAGTGAACATTTGTATGATTATTTATATATTTAAATACCTGGTGAGTGTGACACAATGGCTGCAGGTGACATCATCATTATCAGTGTGCAATCACTGTGCATATCATGTAGAATGTAACGCAGTCAACTTTTAGAATCGCCATATCTTAGGAATGTTGATAGTTAGGAAAAAAGAATTATGACCATTTTTGTAGATAATTTATGATCTACAATTTTTGTATGAGTTATATTTCTGATAAAACTTAATGTTTCGAGAAAAATCCAAAAAACCAAAAATGTTCAACTTTGACCTTGAATAACTTTTTTAGCACACATGGGATCGATGGGAACTTTTGACACTTTATTTCGAATTCAAGGTATCTACCAAAATTCAGCTCTGTGGAAGTTTTGTTATTGGAAATGTCTAGTTGGTCAAACTATAAGAGACAAATACGTTGTTTCTTATTTCATTTATGGGCAATGCGCATCCTCAAGAAAATGAATTAAAATTGGAATGTTACTGAAAAATAATAATGTATTAAAATATATTATGATATCCTATTCCTTAAGCTGCAACTCTTACATATATGTTATAAAAGTAAATCTTAAAATAAAAGTAATTCATAACTCTATTTTTCTAGATGATATTTTTTTAATTGAATTATAGCATCCTTGCCACTATTCCACGCAGACATAACTTGTACAGTAATAACTAAGTCTACATTTGTTTTGTATATATAATCGAGTATATTTGTAATATTCTTTATTATTAATAAATAAATAAAAAAAATAATTATCCAAAATATTAATTTCCATATAAGTATTGGTACATTTTAAATAATTTTATTCTTATAATGTGCACGTATAAATAGGACTGAAGAACTATTACTGTTAAATAACTACTGTTTTTGTTAATTCCAAAATCACTAAGGAAAGGCTCATATAATACATATAGAAAACCTGTACGCATAAAAAGTTATTTTTGATGTGGAACATCTGTTGATGCGCCTTGGCAGTATAACCGTGTGACGGCAAACGGTGGCGTGACGATGTCATGTTATCATGTCTCTTCTACGACACCGCTCTCGACTCCCTTGGGCGTGTGCGCGCGTATACTATACACGCTCCATTGTAAAACAGTCTCTATTAAAAATACTTACATAATATTTATATATTAATAATAACTATATTTATATCTATTTAAAACGTACCTAAAGACGAACCCGCGCGAAGCGAGGCTAAGTCGCTAGTTATAATTAAATAAGAAAAATAAATTGATTTTATTATCGAAACTATTTTTTTTATTTTACTCCATATTTCATTAAAGGCTTTTATTAAATATGAAGTCTATTATTGACATAGATGTTTCACATCTGCCGGGCCACATCGTTTTCTTTTTAAGTTAAATATCCTACTCTATACTTACTCGACAAATCTTTAGTAACCATTCTATGATTCCACATTTATTCTAAACTAACGACTCGCCCTCGATTCGCTCGGGTTCGTCCCTAGCTTGATTCCCCATACACACTTTCATCCCCATTTCCACCCCCTTAAGAGATGATTTCCATGATAAAAAGTACCCTATGTCCTTCCCAGTGTCTCAAACTATCTTGTTACCAAATTTGATCGAAATCGGTTCAGTAGATCCAGAGATTACCCCCTACAACGCGAACGTCACAAACTCACAATCTCACAAACTTTACCTCCTTATAATATTAGTATAGATTTAACCTCATATTAAGTCATGCCATCCGACCACTGCCCAACCGAGTCAAAAATAAGCAATAGTGATAAATAGTCTGGACCGGCAATCGAATTCAGGTCAATATTTTCGATAATACATTATACTATTATTTTGTGCTGGCAATTTTACAAGCATAAGTATCGGGCATCGGCAAAGAGACAAGAGTCTTCTGTCTTGTAACTTGTTCATAGAGAAATTTTTACATAAGGAAGTCTTGTTGTTCTTGGTCTATGATAGGTCATTGTATTTCAGAAAAAGTGAATTGTGAATTTACAATCAACAATGGTGCCAGTGCATTTGGCGCTGCGCGCCAATATTTTATAGTTATGACTTGTATATTTTAACGACACACACAAATTGTAACCTTACGTCTTGTAATATACGTTGAGTAATGAGTTTCCAGTTTTAATGTAATGATTCTCATAGTGGTCATACAATTTTGAGTATGTAATGTTGATCAGAATTGGTAATGGAATCTTTCGAAGACTCTAATTGCCGTTCAATGAGCGATAGTTTTTCCTTATATGAGCGCTATATGAGAAGTTTTAATGTTGTTGATAATTACGACAATAACGATGAGGAAATAAGTGAACTCTCAAGCAATTGTGATAGTTCTAATAGTGGAGGTAATATTGATTTGTCTACAGTTACACAATCCAAAATAACAAAACAAAATGATAACCAGTTTAGTAAATCAGAATGCAGTCCTTTGCACCTTATAAATTATAATTCTGAAAAAGTGTTGGATTCCGAATTTGTCAAAATCGAGTCACCGTGTATCTCACTCGCCACTTCGTCAGAAACCTCATCTGCAACGAACCAATGCTTGAATGACAAATCGAATATCGCTGATATACCGGTGATCTCAGAAGAGTCCAAATCTGAAGGATTCAAAACTATATTTATAACCTCAACAATGGAAAATAGTAACAACGCGGTGGATAGTGTCCCTATGTTTCGTGACGTAAAAGCAAATGAGAGTGTTTTCAAATTGCCTATCAGTGAACTTTCTTTTAATGGTACAATCTTGAAGCATGTTCAAAAATTGAAACCCATTGTAGACCCTATTACTGCTTTGAGTACTGTTAGTAGTGTGCTAAACATAAATGATGAACATGTTCAAACAAATTCTGAAGTAAATATGTGTGCTGAAAATAAAGGATTTGATTGTGTAAGTGATAGTGAGGAAAAAAATACCTTAGACTCAGTAAAGATTGATAAACTTGCAACAAGTAGTGGATCCCAATATGATGAAGATACATCTAAGAAGGAACCAATCGCTGATGGCAGTTCGAAATGGAACTTGGATCAGAGCTACTCATCTCTTGAAGCATCCTTTGACAGTGGTATGCGTTCACCTGACATGTTTTCTGATGAAGATGCAGAAGAACTTAGTCCACAACCAGAACCATTCTGGAATTTTTTTAAAGACTTCGAAGCCTATGATAAGAAAAAAGTTAGAAAAATTGAGGTTAGTCCTTACTTTTATGTTAATTCTAAGAAGCCTGTATAATAAAATTATTCATTCTTATCTTACATATCTTATTTTCAGGAAACACTGCAAGGGGTATTACCTCCACCATCTGTCACAACTTTAAAAACTGATGTAACACAAATGCTTAAAAAGTATTATTGTTTCTTGCCAGCATTTAATGGAGAAGAAAATTTAAATATTGAAAGTAATTCAATGACACCAACTAAAAAAGTTTCATTTATTAAAATACCTGCAGAACCTGGAGTCATGGATGATTTGCAAGAAATAACAGATGGTGCAACACTGAAATCTCTAAAATGTAACTTGAATAATGCTAGAAAATCAGACATGGAAGCTAATACAAGCTTAACTGATAAAAGTATTGATTTGAAAATGTGTACAGAAACCGAAGTCCTAGAGACGGGTTGGCCAGATATATTAAAGTGCAAATATTATGATGTCTAGTAAGTAAATTTGATAATTTCTTCTTATTGGCTATTTCATATCACATTATTAAGTAATGATATCATATTTACTAAATTGAACTTTAAAGAATTTCCTTTAATGGAAGTTGGGGTGTACTTAATTGATGAAGTCAAATGACAAATTTTGCAAGTTTACGCTTCATATAAAACAGTTCTTTGTTATTATTTAAATATATTTCAACATTAAAAACTGCTTTCATTATTTATATTTATTTATAAACTTATAGTATGCACTTGTAGTATGTAGTAGGGAGACAGCTTGCACCAGAGTATTTTTCTATCTGTGAGATTAGTTGCAGCACCCTTTTTTTTAATGTTGGGAAATGAATTTACATATGCCACCTGTATACATACATACAGGTGGTTGTGACTCACTGACTAAACTACCCACAAAAACCCAACAAAACCTCCCCCGTCTTAATGGAGAGTCGCAGGATTACTTAAGCACTCAACCACGACGAACCGACGGCAGGTCTGCCGAAGCAGACCACAGCAGCCATGGGACTACTACACTCTGCTATCAGAGAAGTACCAGGAACAACCCGCATGGCATGTATAAAAAGAACTAAACTGCTACTGCTAATATTATATATTTAATATAAATAGTATAATATACTTTAACTTTTAAGCTAAACTTGTTTTAATAACTTAAACCTAACCTAAGTCTTCCTTTCCAGTTACAATGTAACTGCCTACTCTGAAAAGTTGGAGCAATTGATGCAGCGTTATGGAGAAAGGTTTATAGGAGCTGAAACTGATACAAGTGTCAATATTTATTCTGGAGGTCTCCAGTCTCCAAGCAGTGCCAGCAAACGCAAAGCATTAAGACTGAAGTAAGTTTGCTTATATATATATACTAGCGACTCACCCTCGCTCCGCTCGGGTTCGTCCCTAGAGGAAATTTAGGTTTGTATGTATTTTTTAATGCCGAATCATAACATTTTTTTTTGGGTGGACCACCCTTATCACTTAGGGGTATGGAAAATAGATAGTAGCCGATTCTCAGACCTACTGAATACGCATATAAAATTTGGTAAAAATCGGTAAAGCCGTTTCGGAGGAGTACGGTAACAAACATTGTGACATGGAAATTTTATATATTAGATATAATTTTTTTAATGTTGAAATTCGAGTCACGGACGAAAGCTAATACAAGTTACAGAAGCTTATAGATTCTTTCTAAGATTTGTCAATAAAACATCTTATAGCTAAATTTAAAAATCTATTATCAAAAAATGTTCAACTGTATCTACATCATAGATAAGTATATGTGGAAATAGGGCAAGTTGATGATACTCCACGATAGAGATCCACGATAACAGTCATATTAAAAAACACTATAGCAAAATCACTGTACCTACTGTTATGTGTTAAAAAGGTACTTAATACGGTTTTTATATTTTAGTAAATGCTACTCGATATCTTCGTGAAGTATGAATCGATTTTCACCCGACTACGGCCCAAGGGAGGGTTATTTGTTTGATTTGTATGTATGTAGTGTGTCTGATCCTGTTGCCTAGTCATTACTAAACGGCTCAACCAATTTTAATTATGCATACGTCGTTAGATTCGCCTTGATAACGCGAGTGTTATACTCCATATTATGGATATTATTAAAAATCCGAATGGAGAATTTCAGGCGCCAATTTTTGTTCCTTGAAAAAAAAAAATTATATGTTTAATAATATTTTAATCTAACATTTTTTTTAAATGAAACTCTAAATGTATAAGTGGCGACTAAAAAGTTGTGACTAAAAGAAATAATTATAAAACTAAAAAAACGTGTGTATGTACTTATGTACGCACGTAAGAAGTTAAACTTCTTTGGCGTAACAGAACAAAAATAGCTAAAGATTTCATCCCGTATGTCACAACTGTCTGTTTGTAAAAGAAATGATAAATTAATAAAAATAAATATTATTTTTTTATCTCCACTGATATAAAACACGTGTTATATATTTATGATTATTAGAGTAACTGCTTTGAATATAGTTATGAGTTTTTACGGGAACCGGAGTGACAGTTATCAGCTAACTTCATCATGTCGATTTTTGGCTGCCGGTGTGCGCGCGCATCGTAAAAATTTTAATATCATAATTTTTTCCAAACGTGTCAAAAGAAGTATAACTTTAAAAACCTGACTGCGTAAAAAGCGAACTAAAAAGAAGGGGAAAAGATAACGAAGAAAAATAGAATTTATACAATTGGAGACATTCATACATTTTTTCTCATTGCTGCGAGTCTAGCTAAAGTAAGCTTTTCACGCAGTGGCTATTTAATTTTTTTATATTTTTTTCTTTAATGAACGAGGTTATAGGCATGGTATCTCAAGGGTGACCACATCTATACCTCCATATAATAAAATTTTACTAAGCCGAATCTGTACATTAAATATTTTTTGGAAAATCTTATTGAAATAATATCTTATTCTTATAAAAATCTTATTGAATCTTATTGAACATTATTATCGATACAGAGGCCGAATCTATAGTTTTTAGAATTTTTGTCTGTCTGTCTGTCTGTCTGTTACCGCATCACAGAAAAACCACGAGGGATTTTTATGAAATTTGGTACGGTGATAGCTGCTTATTCGGGTCAACATATAGGATACTTTTTACCGCGGGAAAATATCTCATTTCAGAGAAAAAATACAAAAACTGCAATGTAAGAGTATACGAATATGTAAAACTTAAGAATTTGGTTTTTACGTCACCTGAACGCGGGCAGAGCCGCGGGCAATGCTAGTATAATATAAATCATAAATAATCTACGTGTAAGAGAAAAAATAAATTAAATGATTTTGAAGTCGGCGTGTATTTTTAAGCAAAAAGTAATTATTAGAACCTTAAAGTCAGATTTACACGGGCTTGGAGGCTTGAAGCGACAGAATAAGATTTTTTTTCTTTTACAGACGATTGGTATTATCGAAAGTTTCTTGTCAGCACTGACTTGAATTTAATAACTGTGTGCCTACTAATATTATAAATGTGAAAGTGTGTTTGTCGATTGTTCCTTTTACGGAAAAACGTTCGATGTGATTTGTATAGAGATATTTCATGGGTCGGAAAGTGACATACACTATTTTTTTCGGATATTGATTGAATGATGGCCAGAGTGTCACGCGGTCTATTACTCAATATTTTCTGAAGGAAGTTGATGGTGTAGTTTTAGTGTGACCGAAGTGATTGGGCACTAATAATGTAACCTTCTTTACAAAAAAAAATCCTTCTAATTTACATCTGATAAGTAATAAAACTGGCTATGTGCTAATAGCATTCGCATCAAGAATTTTAATTTTTAACCATTACTGAACATGTCCAGTGATAGCATGAAACATTAATAAGCTAATCCATTACCTACCATAAAATGTGAAGAGCTTGGGTTTTGCCAATAGTTATATTCATATAATTTCTGTAAATTATAATATAGTAGTAAAATGCAGTGGTAGCTCTGTGGTGCTCGCTTGGGAAACCGAGTGAAGCGGGTTCAAATCCTGGATTTCGTACCTTTGACATTGTCATGTGCTAATCATTTTCCAACATGATTACTACTTGTCTTACGGGGAATGAAAACATCGTGAGGAATCCTGCGTGACTAAGAGAACCTAGCAAGTTTTCAAAAGACTTGGGCAGTCTGCTAACCCGCACTTGGCCAGCGTGGTGGACTATAACCTAATCCCCCTCGTACTGTGCCCAGCAGTGGGACGTTAAAAAATGCCTGAATACACTAATATGGTGCTTAATCCACAACATGAAATCATTTTTTTCTTAATAGAATTACAAGAATTATACCATTAAGCCTTAGAATCTATGCATTTTAACTTCTTTCAACATTGCATACCCTATATCTTATTCATCCATATCTATTATATATCTTTGCAGAATGGCCCAAGCAAAATCACCAGGTAGAAGGCTGTCTCATTTAGCACGTCGACGACAGGCGTTCTGTAGCGCGGCCACTATCAACGAAAAGGCGCAAGCGTCTACTGCTAAAATGGTCCTTATTGATAAGAAGTAAGTGTTAGAAATAGTATTTTTTAATGTAATCGTATTTAGTCCAGCTTTTTCGAATTTGATATTTTTTCTACTCTAATTATAGATATGTTAATATTGGCAATTGTTTAGTTAGAAGTTAGTAAATAAATTAGCTTAATATTCTTCTATAAATTTACCAACAAACTAATGACAATTTTCGTTTAAGTTTCTTCCCACACAGAAAGCTTATCAACTCCGCTGAAAGGAAAAGTCCTAGAACTCGACGGACACCCGGTAAGAAGACGCCATCACGGAAGACTCCCGGGAAAAAGACACCAGCGAAGACCCCGAAGACTAAAAGTGGGGGTTCAAGCAGAAAGAAGGCCATGCGAAGACTATTGATGGATGATACACTATCAAAAACACAACCTAACCTCAAGAGGGCGTTATTTATTAGTCCAGAACATAGAAAAATTGAGCCAGCACCGAGCTCCTCAGTCCCACACCAGGCTATGAAATCCAAGCGAGCTTTATTTGGATCCCCAGTAAGACAAGCTGAGACAAAAAGCCTAGATGGTTCTTCAAGTGATCAATTCTTAAAAAGAAAACGAGATACGCTCGACGATACGCCCGAAACGAGTAGAAATAAAATAGCTAAGAGTTTGTCCTTTGGTGGTGATACAATAAATTCGTCGCAACCTATCACGTTGCATCGTCGCGCCTCTGAAATATCTTCAAGGAATATGGCTGAACTGAATGAAACTCACAAAAAGGTAATATACGATTTCTAATTATGTAGTTTTAAATGAATTTTAGCAATCTCTGGAGATATTGTTTTTTTAATACTTTCTTAGATTTACGCGAATATTTGACATTTTAAATAAAACTATCTTTTCGGATGATCAATAAATCCGCGAAATAATCCGAAAAGATAGTTTGATTTAAAACAAGATTTATTTTCATTTTTGGTTTCCGGCATTTCGAATGCTTTACAGCAATCATGGTCACGGGAGAGACTGTATTTGTATTACATATATTTATAAACGATATCAGCTGAATATTGTTGTATGGTAACATTGTTGGCGGTCTTGGCGGTAAAATGGTCATGAAATCGAAAATTAAGTATAGGTGGTTACCAAATCCATCCTCACAGACATACATACATTACATGATCTGCGTGTCGTAGATATTAGACTTGAGTGAAACTAGGAATGAACATAGTTAGCTATCCTTATATTATTTATCGATCACTAATAAAGAACTAGATACACAATCCCATGCAAAATTTCTCTTAAAACTGTCTCGTTTAGGTAATTTTAGTTGAAATACGTAAATATACAAAAATGTGAATTCAACCTTAAATATAATGTTCAAAGTTGTTTTCACATGTAAAAAAAGCAATTTACGACCGAGACTCGTTGGTAAACATACATCATGACAAATTGAACCTTACATGCATGTTTTAAAGTCAGAATTACACTGTAAGAGTACTTACAATTGAGACGCTTTATAACTCTCGCTAGTTATTACGACTTAATTTAAAAACTGTGCTTACGATGGTTTCTTAACAAAATATCAGTATTTAGAATACAGTGGTATCGATTGTATAATATTTATACTTACCGAAATTATGAAACTCCATCATTTTTTAACGTCCTAGATGTGTAATTTTAATCTATCCACCAGCACACTAGCGGAGCCGCGAACGCACTAAGTATTTATTATAACTTCAAAATAAATATTTTGTATATATAATTAGTAATTTGTACTTACCTTTCATAAACATATTTAATAAATACTAGCGACTCACCCTTGCTTCGCTCGGGTTCGTCCCTAGCTTGCTTGCCCGTGCAAACTTTCATCCCTATTGTCACCGCCTTAAGGGACGATTTCCTAGATAAAAACTATTTCACTCACTCACTTTTCATACCATGAGATTTAAAAAAAAACTTATTTTAGTAAAAAAAAATTTAATTGTCTTCTATGCTAAGCTTGTCCTGACAATAACAAACACAAAAAAAAAAGAATTATCCTTTTTAAATAAAACTATCTTTACGGATTTTTTCGCGAATTTATTTTGATTTTTCGGTTTATTTTGATTTTGCAATCATGGTCACGGGATAGTAAATCACTCGAAACGTCGGGAACCAAAAATCTAAATAAATTCGCGAAAAAATCCTAAAAGATAGTTTTATTTAAAATGTCAAATATTCGCGTAAATCTGAGAAACTAAGAATTATCCAATTTGCTGCGGTCGATCGGAAATTATGCGCGTACATACATTTCGGTGATTCATTTTTATTCATAAAGATTTATATATTTATTCCAGAAGCTTCTCTGGGCGGTAACGGAAGCGCTGCGGCTGCACGGCTGGCGCATGTCCTCGCCAGGGTTCCGGGAGAAGGCGTCGTCGCTAGCGCGCCTCACGCGCAAGCTGCTGGCGCTCCCGCAGCACGCGGCCAAGCTGGCCGCGCCCAAACTGTCCACTTCTGATACTATGTTTAAGTGAGTTGTTTTATACTTAGAAATATTTGTTTGATACTATAGTTCATTGATTAACTTGTAAGTCCATAAGATTTTTTATAACTAGCGATTTGTAAGGACATCTCCTGCTCAATATGGAATTTGTCACGATTTCAATCAAATATTAATGATATATTATTGACTAAAGCATTGGTTATTCCGTCATGGAATACTTTGCAATTGTGTGTGACTAATTTTAATTGACACTTACATAGAAGAAGCACATGATTTATTGTATTGCAAAATTTTAACTAAAGATAACTTTTGCAGTCAATTTCTGTAGATGTTTATTTATATTTAAGCAAATAATACATTCACTTACTACAATCACATACATATTTAGATTTAAATCAATTTAATTTCTGTAAATTTTAATTATCAATCTTAAAAAAGAAATCCGTATTTAATATCTATTTTGTTATATTTATATTCTAAATATTATTCCAGACTTGCTCGACAATATGTGTTCGCAATAATCCAAGGGCGTACAGTAGAAGAGTGCTTCCGAGATGAACAAATAAAACTAACCAATGAGAGCAACAAAATAACCGGCTACATCTCAGCTAGCGCCTACCAACAGATAAAAGCCAAACAGACCACATCAACCTTCACATCTCAAATAAAAGAAAATTTCACTAGTTCCATAAAACAAGAACAACCCAGAAGTGGATCGAAGAATAT
This sequence comes from Brenthis hecate, assembly GCA_951806755.1. NCBI lineage: Eukaryota > Metazoa > Arthropoda > Insecta > Lepidoptera > Nymphalidae > Brenthis > Brenthis hecate. The sequence goes on from OX638255.1 coordinate 2,216,479, forward strand.
ACTACAAGATAAGTTGGTAAATATCGATTCTAGCTCAAATAGTAGTAGCGGTTTTAGTGTAGATAAAGCCATTTACAAATCGAACTCCATGCCCTCGTTCGAGGAGGCCGCTAAAATGAGAGCCAGACGACAGATCAGCTTTGATAATGTTGATTTTCCCAAAAGATGATTTGAATGCTGATTTCTTTAAAATTTATGTGGATTTTTTGTCGTCATTTAAGTCAGTTTTGGGATTTTAAATAAAACTTATCTGTTCGGACTTTCTTCGGAAGGGAGAGAGTGGTCTCTCCCGTGACCATGATTGCTGTAAAGCATTCAAAACGTCGGGAACCAAAAATCAAAATAAATCCGCTAAAAAATCCGAAAAGATAGTTTTATTTAAAATGTCAAATATTCGTTTAAATCTAAGAAACTGTTCAGTTTTGGGATAATGATATAGAGTTCATTGTATCATTTTTGAAGTTATACTTCTTTTGGCACGTTTGGATACAAATATAAGAGTAAAATTTTTACGATGCGCGCGCACACCGACAGCCAAAAATCGACATGACATACGGGACATACGGGATGAAATCTTTAGCTGTTTTTGTTCTGTTACGCTAAAGAAGTATAACTTCTTACGTGCGTACATAAGTACATACACACGTTTTTTTTAACAATGACAGTTTTGGTTTGCTTACTAGTATTTTAGTTGTGACTTCATACATTTATTGGAAGCTAGTTAGAAGTATCTTATAATTTTATTATTAACCTGTAATAAATTCGCTCATTTAAAAATTTATATTAATTGTTCTTTAAAGTTGAGTAATGTTCGCAGCTGCAAAAATTAGATGACTGATCTTTTCTTAGTCGGAATGATTAAAGTTTCAGTGGCACGTTAATTCTTGAGGTCTTGGTTGTTATCGTTGGTCTGGTCTAAAGCGTTCTAATAATCATATTATACTTGTGATTTACCCTCGCTTCGTTCGGGTGCGTCCCTAGGTTCACGGATTTGTTTATGCTTCGAAGGGTTTTTTTCGCGGAACCCTAATTCTTTTTTCGAAATAAAAGTTGACCAAGTTACTCTTTATAACAACAGCTATCTGCCAGCGAAAGTCCTGTCAAAATCGGTTCACCTGTTTCAGGGATTAGCCGAAACAAACAGAAAGACAGACAAAAAAAAAATTTTTTTTCTTATAAATACCGTCTATGTATTATATCATATGCATTTAGAAGGTGTTATTTTGACATTAAAAACACACTACAATTTTTTTAACTGTATAGATTATTTGTCAAAGATGTTTGTTTGTTTTTATGTTGGTACTTGATATTTCTCTTAACACTTTACCGATGTTAATGATTTAGTCTTCATTTTGAAGATGTTTTCAGCTAATGACGAAAAATCTTTTTGTTTTGAAAATATTTTATATAAACTCATATAAGCATGTCATCTGTTGATAATTGATTGATTATTATACTTTATATTTGATATTTTAAACCAGTAGACCCAAAAGAGGCGTTCTGCGTGTACCATTTTTTTTACAATGTTTGAGCTCATAAAAATATTATAAAAAAGCACTTTCAGTTTTTCCCAATTTCCCCGCAAATTTTTCAAATTCTAATTTAAAATAATTAGCCACATCTGACCAGCCTTTCTCAAGTGATGCACTTACCCATGAACGTAATTTAAGTTTAATATATAGAAAAACTACCGATTAAAATCCGCTTTGCTCAGGTGCGTCCCTACGGTAGCTTTATATAAATAGTTAGCCAACTATATTTAATTATTGTTTTCGTGACTTTTTCCGATGTTTTAATAGTTATTCTGCTATTCGGGGTGGAAATAAATCCATGAAATAAAACATCAAAATCGCACAAAAAAGTCTATTCTTGAGTTATAATGATATAACTAACCCGTCTTTATATTTATATATATATATGTATATATATATATATATATATATATATATATATATGTGTATATATATATATATATATATATATATATATATATATATATAATATATATATAGAATAATTTCTGATTAGCTTCTAACAAATGGTAGTATTATTTATTTCAAAATTTTACAACTAAAAGCTTATTCATGTAATCGGCTGAATTTACTTCGTCAAGCATTTTATGGGTTCATATTAGTCGAGATTCGTAAGTGCTTCCTTTTGTTGATTTATTTATAGTATAGCTTTATATTGTATAGTGTAATTTAATAACCGGGTTTGACAGGCCCCTGGTTCCGCTAGGTTTCTTTTAAATTTGACACATACATATTTTGTATGTCCCTTTGCTCATGGAGGGATTGGATGATATTTATGTAGATTACATTAGAATGTCCAAATTTAGGTTTGTATGTAGTTTTTAATGCCGAATCATAAAAAAAATATATTTTTATTTGTCCAAAACATAAAATTATTTTTTTTTGTCCAAAACATAAAATTAAAATATTTTGGAGTGGATCACCCTTATCACTTAATGGTTTGAAAAAGATTTTACGTCTTATTCTCAGACCTACTGAAAGTCATAAGAATCTATCAAGCCTTTTCGGAGGAGTTTTGTTACAAACACTGTGACACGAGAATTTTATATGTTAGATGTAATACATTTAATATGTTTAATGTGACCTTGTGAAAATCACCTAATTAAAATATTTGAATGGCCTCTATAAGTATTTAGGCAAAAGTCGAACCGCTGCACATAACGCAAACGTGAGTTTTTTCACCACTGAGCTATATGGTTGTTATATTATCTGTTGACAGATTTTTTTACATTTTTAGCTGAATCATACAGATTGCATGTCTTTACATAGTATTTTTTTATGTAACACAAGACAAATTAAATAAACTTTGCTTCGCATTTTTTATATATTTGCGATAAACTTTAGTTTTTATACTTTAAGAAACATTAGTACTTATTTTTGAAATCAAGCTTGAAGCAACCATTTTTTTATTATTTACCAAAAGGAAATTTTGATAATCCTAACAAAAATTCTATGCTAATGTAGTATCGACTTTATTGTAAATGTAAAAAAATTTTCGTTGTTTGACAATATATAATTTACTAGTACGTGTGACTGAAAATTAGAAGTAATTTCATATTTCTAAACGAAAAAAAAATGGATATTTTACTAACAGGAATTAAAACATTATTTTCTTTAATTTTGTTATATATATTTGGAAATGAATGTACCTACTTATATTAAATTATATTTAATATTAATTGTACTACGTTTTAGATTTCAAGAAATAAATAACATATAGTACTGCCGTCATAAAAAGAAGGCCGCAACTTCGTCAAAGTTGATTTCGAAATATTTGAAGTTTTGACTTAATACTTAATAGTAGTTTAGACGTAGTTACGATGAAAATGGTTATGGTATCTCCGATTCATAAGAATTAGAGCTTTATGAGTCAGACTATCAAGTAGCATTTTTTACTGATTCCGAGTGTGCATTTAAGTAATTTTTGACCAAATTGTTAGCTAGGGCCTTCTTTATTATGACGGGCAGAGTAGGTTTTGTATTGATGTAAATTTCTTATTGAAACACATATGTAATACCTTTCGATGATGCTTTCTGTTTGAACATCCTAATATTAATATTTTCCATAGTTCTAAATTTTATATACGCTGGTTGTATACAATGTGTGTAAGGTATTTAAAATTATAATATGTAAGTAGTATATTATAAAGTAGGTAATGTCGTCTCTTAGGTAAATTTTCGAACTGAAATTTAAGTGTGGACTCAAGTAACTTCTCTTTATAAGTGTTACTATCCCTGAGTTTGATCTCAGATGTATTTGTAAGCAATAAATTATTTTCCCTGAAAACTCATATATTGGTTTTTATTTAGTTTTATTCCTATTGTATAATGAAACTAGTGGATACGATATTAATATTCAAATTTGCCACATTGAAGTGATGGAATTTCTAAAAATCATGTTTTTAACTAAAAAAAATCTGGATATAATTTTTTTGTCGAAAATCGAACCCACGATATTGGTAATGCTAGCCGCCATCGACATATACTATCGTTAGTTATAAACTAATGAATAAAACTTTTTTTTTTCACAACTACACAGTTAATTCATTTACGATAATTTACATTTTTATCTGACGACATTTTGCATTTCACAATTCGCTACACATTTATAATTTTCAAGTGGCATACCATAGATAAAAAAACAACGTATTAAAATTAATACTGTTCATAGGAAATCTATTGTTCAACGATTAAGATTGATGATAACTTATCAGTTTATTATTAATGCTAATTGCAGTGCTATAATCGATTATAGTACGCTTTAAAATTTATATAAAAGTATATAAAGATGGGTATATGTCAAACTAAATATCCCGGTTTAACTCAGGATATTCTCGAGGACTATGCTGCGTTGACGTTTTTAAGTAAGGGCGAAATTATGCAGTAAGTGTAATGTTTTTGTTACAATTGTTAGTGCTTTTGTATGTATAATTGTATGTTGTGTTAATATACCTAAAGAATTTAGTTGATTAATATTTTAAATAAAACTATCTTTTCGGATTATTTCGCGGATTTATTTAGATTTCTGGTGATTTGGTGACGATCCTGTGACCATGATTGCTGTAAAGCATTCGAAACGTCGCGAACCAAAAATCAAAATAAATCCGCGAAATAACCCGAAAAGATAGTTTTATTTAAAATGTCAAATATTCGCGAAAATCTAAGAAAGTATTATTGATTAATATTGTGAGGAATAGCGAAAATAATTTTTAATTTATACTAATATTATAGAGGCAGAGTTTGTTTGTTTAAACGCGCAAATTTAAGGAACTACTAATCCGATTTGAAAAATCGTTTTTGCATTAAATAGCCTGTTTATTGAGGAAGGCTACGGGCTATATATCATCCCGGAAAAATATACGGTTCCCGTGGGACAGATTTGTTTTTGTCTTGTTAATATGCGTATAACTAAGTCTTTACAGAAGAGTGCATGGCAGATTAGCGTATCTTTAATTTAATATTGTATCTATAATGTAACTTTTTGTTTTCATATAGTTTAATGAAAAAATTCTACTCCATTGATCCTGAGAAAATTGATGCGAATTATCATCATAGATTTCACAAGGACGATATAATAGAAAAGTTTGATGTTTTAAAGGTGAGTTGTAAATATAAATAAATCTTATATTTTTAAATAGAAATTCGTTTATGAATGTAACGGGCTGCGGGCCTTCTTTTTTTATTATGATTCATAATATATATTTCAGAATAGTCCGTTTCAAGATCGCCTATTCCGGGTGTTTTCATCTCAGAAAGACGACTGTTTTTCATTCGAAGACCTATTAGATTTATGTTCTGTTATGAGCCCTGAATGTCTTCCTGAAGTAAAAGCGTCATGGGCTTTTAAAGTTTATGGTAAAGTATAAAATACGCTATAAATAATATGAAATAATTAAAAAAAACGGGCAAATGCGAGTCAGACTCGCATTAAGCTAGATTAAAAAAAATCATTTGGAAACATATCAAATGGCGTTTTAACGTTAGTATAGATTTCTCAGAGATGAGATATTTCTATCATCATACCAAATTTCATCAAAAGTGGTTTTTCCGTGATGCGGTCACAGACAGACAGCCAGACAAAAATTCTAAAAACTATAGATTCGGCATCTATATCGATAATAATGTCCATTTCAATAAGATTTTCCAAAAAAATATTTAATGTACCTACCTACCTACGGATTCGGGCTCGGCTTATAGTTACAATTTTATTATATGTATATTGTATAGACTTTAACACCTCCAAGTAAATTTCTAAGAAATTAATTAAACTAAGAAATCTATTGTTAACTGTAACGCCGGCGTGTCCGCGGTCGTGGGGGGATTAAAGACATTTCTAGAGATATTTCATACACATATGTGGATTTTAATTTTTTTACACGCAGTTATTTGTACAAAATGCCACCATTTTTTTTTATAATTTGATGAAGGGGATTATTCCGTTTAGCCACCAGCCGTTTATTATTTATTATTATTATTATTATTTTTGGGTTTGGTGCCGAGGTCGGCCCTAGCTACGTCGACCAGTTTAGGTCCATTGTAGCTCCCTTTATAGTGAATTCAAAGTTCTCCGCTTAGTCCTGTTGACTCCAGGAACTTCCAGATTTTCTGAGCGGGGAGCATCTGTATCTCTTCCGGTTGCATAATATGCTGCCCTAGATAGATACTTCTGCGGTGCATGAGTGGACCGCACGAGCAGAGGATGTGCATAGCAGTTTCCTCTGTCTCATGGCATAGTCTGCACATTGCGGTCCGACTGAGGCCGAGGGTAAACATATGTTTATTGAGTTTGCAGTGACTAGTAAGTATTCTGGTTACTGCACTGGTTTTATACTTGTTGAGTTGAAGCAACTCTTTTGTAAACTTTTTGCGATATCCCTTAATTAGCGCTTTAGAGTGTATTTGTCCAGAAGTGGATTGCCACTCTTGAAGTGCTTGGCGATTGCAGTGAATTTTGAGAATTGAATAGGCATGTTGTTTTGCAATACCACAAAATGGTTCTGGGCCACATTCTGGGGTTTCAGCGCCCCTTCTTGCCAATGCATCAGCCTTTTCGTTCCCATCTATGCCTGAGTGACCCGGGACCCATCTGAGGGTAACTCTGTTGGATGTGCCCAGGACATTCAGATTATCCATACAGTCTTTGACCAACTTAGAGTTGGTCTCAAGAGAATCTATAGCCAGAAGTGCTGCTTGGCTATCTGAGTTGATGTAGATATTTTGGTTTCTAAGCTTTCTCTCCAGGATTACTTCAGCACATTTGTTAATGGCGAAGACCTCGGCTTGGAAGATGGTGGCTTCCTTGCCCAGATTGACACTCATGTCAAATCTAGGCTTAAGGCCATAGATACCGCACCCTACATCAGATCCTTTCTTGGATCCATCTGTAAACCAAACATGACTGCCCTTTTTGTGAGACTCTTGGTTTTTTAGCCACATGTCCCGGTTGGGAAGATCTATTTGGTACTGTTTTGCGAAGTTAAACTCTGTATTCATGCCATCGACTGGCATTTTCAGAGTTTTGTGTTCGAATGTCAACTCTTTGAGTTTGTTCATATATTGCGATTGCAATTTTACATTCGATTGTGTACAGAGCCTGTAGAGGCAAGATTTAGCTTCTTTTTGCACGTGGAGATATAGCGGAGCTATGTCCAACAAAGCATTTAGAGCGTCGCCTGGTGCCGAATGGAAGGCTCCCGTGATGATTAGACATGCCATCCGTTGTATGCTGTCTAGTTTACTCATAGTTGTCTTTTGTTTGGTTTTGTTACACCATACGACTGAGGCGTATGTTATAATCGGCCTTACCACGGCGGTGTACATCCAGAGAGCCATTTTGGGTTTGAGGCCCCACTTGGCTCCAGCCATTCGACAACATATCCAGAGGGCCATTTTGGCTTTTTTTATAATGTTGTTGAGGTGAGAGTTCCAGGTCAACTTTTGATCAATAGTGACTCCAAGGTACTTTACCTCATTTGATAGGTTAAGGGTTTTGCCATTGAGTCTGAGTTCAGTCAGCCTTTCAAGCTTCCTTTTCCTGGTAAATGGTACAATAACTGTTTTATCAGCGTTTATTGATAATTCATTTTCTCTGCACCACCTTGTGATGGTATTGAGAGCTCCTTGTAACCTGGTGGAAATTGTGTTCAGGCAGGGACCTCTTACTACTACAACAAGGTCATCTGCATAGCCCTGTGTATCGTAGTCAAGATCTGCCATGATTACAAGTAGTAGGTCTACAGCTAGTGTCCATAATAGGGGTGAAAGCACTCCTCCTTGCGGACAGCCTCTTGTAGTGTAGAAGTTGTGCGAGTGTTCGTTTAACGTAACTTTCGCACACCGGTTGGAGAGCATATATTCCACCCATCTGGTGGTTGTGATATCAACACCTTTTGCATTTAATCCTTTCAGGATTGTTGCCGTAGGTGTGTTATCAAAGGCCCCCTCAATGTCCAAAAATGCACATAGAGCTGTCTGCTTATCCTCTAGGGACCTTTTTGCCTTGTCGATCAGAGCTACTAAGGCAGATTCTGTGGATTTACCCTTTTGGTAAGCATGTTGGTTGCAGGAAAGTGGTCTAGCCACAAGATACCTAGTTCTAATGTGCTGGTCGATTACTTTTTCCATTGTTTTTAGTAGGAAAGAAGTAAGACTAATAGGTCTAAAGGATTTGGGCTGAGAGTAGTCGTTTTTACCGATCTTCGGTATAAAGGTAACCTTGACCTTAGTCCATTGTTCTGGTATAATGCCCCAAGCAAAGCTTGCTCTAAATAATTTTACCAGATGCGGGATAAGGAGTTCCATGCCCTGTTGAAGCAGAGCTGGAAAAATTCCGTCTTCCCCTGCTGATTTAAATGGTTTGAATTTTTTCAAAGCCCATATAATCTGGTTAGGCCTAAAAATGGTATTGGCCATCTTCCAGTCGCAACTATTTGCCCTGTGGATGTAGTTTTCCTTTGGGTTTGATTCACTGCCGGTGACAGGGTACGATCCTGGGAAATGGGTTGCTCTTAAAAGTTCCAGCGTCTCCATCTATGTGGTCGTGAAGGAATTGTCTCGCTTTTAGGAAGGAATTGTCTCGCTTCGCTCACCAGCCGTTTAGTGGATATTCGAAAATTGTGTGTCCCGAGTATCTATTCTGGATAGTGAGCAGGGTAGTAAAGAAGAATTTGGGTATTATTTATTTTTACAGCCCTTTATGGACTTCAGGGTGGAACTAAGGATTTGATATAAAGGGTGTCAAGGTTTGTGACCAGAGTGGGTCAGGATTCAGGACTCAGGATATTTTGACACACGATTTAAAATAATCATTCGCAGATTCTCAGGTTGGCTAAACGGAATAACTCCCCAAAAGTTTTATAATAAATCTTATCAGAATTTTATTCCTTTTTTAGATATAGATGAAGACAATGCTATATCAACCCAAGATATATGCGATATTTTGGACAGACTTACATGTGATCCAGATAATAGTGAGGACCATCTGGATAAAGAATCTAAAATGGAAATAGCGAAAGGAGTATGTTATTTATTTATTATTACGTTTTTATAAAGATCGGGCAAGGGTTCTAAATGGCACTGCCTACAATGTCGGAGATTTTGGGTTCGATTTCTAAACAGTTGAATATTTGCGGTGATCATAACATATATAAGTTAGCTTAATTATGGCATCTTTTGCTAAGTTCAGTACAACTCCGCTGTGTTCAGAAGGAAAAGGTAAGCGCCACGACGCGAAAATTCGTGTTGTGATCGTTTTGACTTACCCACAAAGCGTTGTGACACAAGTTACAACAAAGTTTTTTTCGCGGAATGATCATTTTTGGTTTTCGACCATTCATAATATTATGTTTGTTGCATTAGGTACTTACTGAGATGTCACAAATTTATTTTGTTTATGCATTAAATCGAAAAGTGAATACATTGATGTATAGAACTCAGGATACCAATACAATTAGCTTTTCAAAAATGTCCTGAAAGAAAGGTGCACAATTCAAAATTGTGCGCCTTTCTCAATTAGTCTCCAAATGTGTGAGCTACTGAGTCTCATATCATTTTTAATCAGAATTTATGATTTTTGGGTTTTATGTTCGGGTTCTCCCATTACGAAACTTAGGATACAATACTAAAGTCGCATACAAGCTGAATAGTTGTTGGCAACTCGACGTTCGCACATCAAGTTACTGAAAAATAGCAAAATGCATCATTTGGTTTGTGTTTTATTTAGGAACGGACGTATTTTTTCGAGATGCGTAGGAGACGCGACGCGCGGACGCGTACGATACCGGTAGCGTAGTGTGCTATACTCTTTGGTAGTGTGCGAGCACCGATACAAATGTACCTATGTGAGATACTCCACGGTGATTAGTCTTCGGGACTCGTAAAATACTAGATACAGAGATAAAATAATAAATATTACCATCTTATTAACACTATTACAAATATTAAAGTAAACCTTTAATATTTATTTTCAGATAATGGATAAAATGAATTTGGATAACAGTGGCAGTATCAGTGTGAGCGAATTCAAGATGGTATTGTCCAGAATTCCTGAATTTTCATCATCGTTTTATTTTAAATTATAATACCATTATAAAATCTAATTTTTAACAATAAAGTTCTTATAATATTTCATACGTTTTAGTTTTTTTTATTTTGAATATAACTGATATTTAGGTAAATAAGGTATGGTTCAAGATTGCAGGTTTTTTTTTAATTTTCGTCAAATAAATAATTAAATATTTGTATACCCATCTTTATTAATTATTTCAAAAGAGTGACAATTTATCTTACAAAAGCTTTGCAGGCCGCTTTATTGTAACGTCCTGCGAGAGTGCGATCAGGGAGTGAGGGGAAGCCACTCGTCCGTCCCGCGTCACTTGGCAGTACTAGAGGCTGCTTGTATTTGACATGGTACATTGGGAACGATAGATATGTTCTGTAATAATTAAACTTATGTATTTTTTATTGTTATTTGTTGCGGTTTCATTATATTTATAAGTATGATATAAAAAAATATAATTAAATAAACGGTTATTTATGAATTGTGATATTATCAAGCTATCGACAAGCCAATTTAAAAATAAAATAATTAATACTTTCGATTAGCGCGAATATTTAAAATAAAATAATTGACATTTTTCCCGTAGTCAGAAAGGTACTTGCGTAGAATAATAATTTATATGCAATTTGTATATTTTTAAACAATATGAAATATTCATTAAAGTTCATGTCGGACAGTGTTATCGTCAATACGTAGTTATTTTTACGAAGTACATAGCTACAATTTATTTAACTTACGGCGTCATATCAGGCGGGCATTGCCACAAATATTCTGGTTCTTTAAAGTATAACAGGGGATGATGGGCTTTTGCGTAACCTCGGTAGTAATCTCTATGTCGCTGGCATGCCTTAATAAACAGATAAGCAATCAGTAGCAATATTACTAGTATGTCATTAGAAAGCAGTTAGTTTTATTGTGCAAATGGGCATGTATATTATCTTCACGTTAGAGAATAGATAATGATTTCTTAGGCACATAAGTAGGTACTTCTTTGATTTTTCTCTACATTTATCATTCTGTTTATAATTACGCACGTTTGTTCGACGATACTGACCTCTGAACCGAACCTTTTTTGATTAGATAGAAAAAAGAACACACGATCTTTAAGGTTCCTATGACCTTTCCCTACTTAGTATTCTAGCTTCCAAGGCAGACTGAATAACCCTGCCAAGGTTCACTATAATATATCTTTTACTCATACTTTCCATGCGCAGACATCATCCTAGTACTTATGTTATTTTAACAATCACAGAACCACCATGCTATGTATCATCATTACATGGTGGTTCTAGATTAAATTAATAATTTGACAGATTCCGGGAAGCGAAAAATTTATATTTATTGTTTACTAATCGACAGCAATATAATATGACGAGGGAATTACTTTCAAAGAGGTATCTACTTAAATGTTTTTTTTTATACTGTTATTATATACGTAAATATTTTTCCGCACTACCTCATAAAATGTTTCAATTTCGTCTTGCCTTCCGTTATCAACGAAGTAGATATCCATGTTTGATGTTACCCAAAAATAGTATTTATCTACTTGATGAATACGAATTATTTACATTGAATTTTGAAATATTTATGAAATATAAATAGTGCTTAGTCAATAATGAAATTTGTTTATGGCGCCTTTTTATCTTGATCACAGATAAAGAATTGCTTATTGCGCAGATTATAGAATATTGTTGTGACTACCATTTGCTGTATCTGTTTTTTAAGGTTTGTCTTGTTTCGATAAATTTTATTAATATCGGGGAAAATTATTTAGCGATTAAAGAGGCACAAGATTTTAACGCGCGAGGAAGTTTCTTACTTTAACTTGCGAGTACAGGACGCTAATACATTTCGATACGTAAAATACATATTTACCTATAAGATATTCATATCTTAAAATATTGTATATAGGCTGACACCGACTTTGAAAATATCTGATTAGGTGTCTATTCTAAATGAAAACCTCCGTTTCATTATTTTTTACATTTTAGTGCCTGGAAGTTGTTTTTTTTTTAAGCTTTTATTTTTCCATTTTTAGTGTAGACGTAATAAGCAGGTAATTTGTAAGAAGAAACTTTTTTATAACATATTCGATTAAACCATTTTATTTAAAAAATATATTTATTGTTGATTTTTTTAAAAACCGCACGACCGATTTTCATAAAATATATATGGGACCACCTGGGAACTACCCTTTGAAACAAAAACGTTATTCATAAAAAAAAACACGATAAAGTATTTTTGATGTTAAAAAAATTTTTTTCCGGTTTCAGAATATTTCCGATTAGTACATCCCTAGTTTTCTTACCATTTGCTGTCGTCTTTACGTCTAATGCGGAGAAATGTCAAAACAATATTCTCTAAATTTTGTTTTACCATTTTTACTTATTGATACTTAACTACGATTTCATATTCCTAAGTATATTTTCATAAAAACTGTCATTAGGATAGTAAAAGAGGTTATTTGAAATACACGTGAAATCTAGATCAAGCCCTCTTTGTTATTTTTGGTATACTATTTTTGTCCGCTCTACATTCGCTGATTCGGTGCATTGGAATATATTTTGACATCTACGAAAGAATGTCTTCTTACAAGGTGAGTAATTTTAGCTTAATTGCTTATATCATTAAAGTATAATTAATGCGGCAACACATATTTCTAGTCCACTTCTTTCAAGGTATTCGACGTTAAAGTTAGCTATATACGTACACATGTGTAACTTTTGCAGTAATTTATTCATTAAGCGAATACAAATACTTATATTTCTTTAGTTACCTATATATGTGATTAGCAAGTTTTAAAATTCACACATGCTGTTAATTATATATTTCCTCTATAGCAAGTATAATATTTATTTGAAATTGTGTGATTAACTGAAATAACTACAGTTGTTTCAGTGTTTATTTTGAAATTGACTATATAACTTTATACCCAATACAAAGGATAAACAGTTACTATAATTTTAATATTTTGATAATAGTTAATTTAAAGTTTCTTAGCACTACACTAGAATTGTTACAAGTTACTGTATAGAAAAATGTCAATATTATAGATATTTGTGTTTGGTTTTAAAGAAAATAATAATTAATCAATAAATTTTCTTATCAAAATCTTAGAATTTGTAAGTCTGATTAGGAATGATAAAGTACAAGTTATTTATGGTACCATTGCTGTGCTCTGTTGAAAAACTCCAAGAGAATCCCATCAAAAGCGACAAAAGCCACATAGAAACCAATAAATATGTATTGGTTTCTATGTGGCTTTTGTCACATTTGATGGGATCCTATTGGAGTTTTTAAATAGAGTGTTTACATATTTCATATATTTAATATTAAATGTCTAATGTTAGATATTGTGTCCTATTAGTTACTGTTAATATTAACATTCATTACTGTTAATACTTATATTATTTTTTTATACATTTGTTACATATTTCTACAGAAGCTTTGGTTGTCATATAGTTAAATATATGTAGGATCCAGGGATACAAATAAAATTGTCTATAACACGCCAACTATTTATTTTATTCAAACTAGAGAAAACAATGTTTATGTGTATTGTCATGCCACCGTTATGACAATAGATCCTCCGTTTATTTTATTCATCTTTCATTACATTGATTTCTCAAAATCACATCATATGTTTCTTCATACTTTTAAAATACAATTTTACACATACTCATCACACAAAACCCACATATATTTCATTGGATACAATATGAAACTTTCATTTATTTTCAATATGTTCTGAATTATTTTAAAACCTTTTCAGTTATAAAACAATAAATATATTAAAAATTCATATAAAAAAAGTTGAATAAATGTTTATTTTGTACATTGTACATATCAATAAAATCCAATAAGCATGAATCATACAGAAAAGTATTGTACTCGTTATGCCCCAATGGCTACTGATACACACTGATAGGCTAAACCTCATTTATTTGCAAACTACAGATGTTAATAATAATCAGTTGTCATGGTTACTATGGCTTGCATCTGACTCACTTTGTTATGGTAACTATGTTATCTATTGAATATTTTTTTGATATTGAGTTTTGATAATAATATTTTACTGAGATATCAATATTATTTTATGTGATCATATATTAATTTGAAATTCTATGTTGACCTAATTAAGTCTAAAAGTAGGTAACTACAAAAGTAGTATAGCATTAAGCGAATGATTGCAAAATTAGTAATATTTTTTATGGTATATACAAAAGATTTTATCCTTACTAATGTTATAATTGTGGGCCAGTGATGTTTTACCCAATTTTGTTATTGGTTATTGTAAAAAAGTACTTTGAGTACTATCTACTTGTCTATCTACTTTAATTATAGTATCTTCTCTAAGTATTTATTCCAATTTAATAAATGATAGATGATGGAGTAAAAAGCTTTTAATCCATATGTTTTGTTTATGGGTTTAAGGTGTGCCAATCTAATAAAACACATGCCAACTTGAATCATGTGGGTGTATAATCCTCTTTGAGTCTCTATCCGATCTCTATAATAATTTAAAACATAATTCATCATACTATTTATACTTCTTAGTCATATCTTAAAATTTAATCTTAGAACATATTTGCTAAAAGTAAATACTGCTTGCAGATTGCCTTAAAAAACAAAAAAAAAAAAATATCTTAAAATTTCATGTAATATTCCAGTATTCTATCATTAAAGTACCTGTACTGTGATGGTAATGAATTCGTGCGTGGGCATGGGGGACACGGTGCTGCGTGAGCGGTTGCCAATATTATGGAGACGTATTGAGGATGCGCACTACAGTTACCTTGAAATCGACGATAGCCCTGAAAAACTTCAGCAGAAGAAGAAGCTTGAAGGTAATCAAAATAACATATTATTCCGTTTTATTTTGTATGTTGGTGGTGGGAAATAAATATAAAAGGATCTAAACGTGCTTTTTTGTTTTGATTTCCAAAGGTTTGTTTTTTCAATTTCTTAAGGTTGATTTGTTAGTTGGACTAAGGCGTGAGTTCGGCTCGCTAATATACTACTATTACTGTTGTCACGTACAACAACGGTACATTTTAACGATTAATATGTGATAGATAGACTTTTTTTTAACGTTGGGAAATGCATTTACGCACGAGGTGTGGGACTCACCGGCAAAGCCAGTACTACCCACTAAAACCTTCCCTCGTCTTAAAGGGGCGTCGCAGGATCGCTTACGCATTCAACTACGACGTCCCGACGCCAGGTCTGCCGAAGCAGACCACAACAACCATTGGGTTGCTCCAAGGTCCACTCTGCTATCAGAGAAGCACCAGGAGCAACCCGCATGGTACACCGCCCCCGAAGAAGGCCACCTCCTACTGCCCACCGAAGTGGGCCACCTATGGGATAGATAGACTATATATTATATATTGCTCATAGCCTTCCTCAATAAACGGGTTACCAGGTACAAACGGGTTATAAACGGGGTTTCTAATGCAAAATGAATGTTTAAAATCGGATTAGTAGTTCCTGAGATTGGCGCATTCAAACAAACAAACAAACTCTGCCTCTTTATAATATTATATGTTATATACCTTATAGTATACATTAAAGATATTCTTAGTAATAATCCATAGATAAAAAGAAATGTTTGTGTAACACTGTTGTATTTTTGAAAACATAAAGATATTGCTGCTTTTGATTCTTTGGTGGTCTAGATTCGTCATCCTCCTACATCCAGACATTGTTTATACTAATTATCGTATTACGTAGTTCCATACGTTTTAGATACATAAATACGTAGTTGGCTAGTCTCAATAAGATCAGCCGAATGCCGATGCGACAGGAATAACTTAAAATATTAGTAAATATGTATATTACATATAATTTTGGAGATAATTTTAAACATTATAATTGTATGTCTTTTTTAAAATAACGGCAACTTCGTAAATAAACTTTTCAAATATTTTAAAATTGTTTATTATTATTTTTCTGTCTATTTTTCACACGTCTGTGATGTTAGTTGGCATTGTGTGATACATTTAATTAAATTTTACTATATTTAGCAAAAAACATTGCTTACAATAATATATCTCATCTCATTTCAGGATATATTCTCGAATATCTCACACTAGTGCCTCACGAATGTAAGTTTGGTTTAGCAGAAACAGGCAAAGTGTTTCAGCGGACGATCAACGAATTGCCAGAGTTCAGCGCGTACAGAGCCGGTATAGGATGGGCGGCCATTGCCAGGTATGCCGGCAACCTCCTGGCACAACCCTGGCGGAAGGAGTATAGGGTTATACGAGTAAGTATTGAGGATGTTTTTTAATTATTATGAATGTCGATGATTCAGTCTTTAAGTTTTTTTTTATTTAAAAAATGATGGCTTACGCCTATCTTTAAAATTGGACTTTATAGTTTTTAATTAAACAGCATCTCATTTATAGTATTCGGAAATAAAAATGCAGTCAGTATAGTATTTATTTATTTATATGTTCCATTGTCAAACAGTGGAATATATAATTGTCCACGCGTTTCAGTTAAGCCGATTATGAAGTGCTGCTAAAATTTAAATATGTACGGCACTCCTTAATATTTTCACACGAAATTATAAGCAGAAGTTAGTAAAACAAACCTATTTTATGAATAATTGCAATTGGAACTGTTTTTGACGTTTTATTGGCAGATTTTTTTTTTCAATTATTATTAGGGCTAACGTGTGTACATATTTTTTTAAATATTTTTACAGTCGCCGTTATATTTTCTATATTAGAAATTTCATTTCACAAAGTCGCTATAATTTATTAATTTGTCGCATGTTACTATTTTTCTATTGAAAACCAACACTAAGTCGATAGTCTGGCATATATCTGTTGCCTTGGTTTATATTTAGCCGTAAAGCCACTTAGAGATTAATACTCCACTAAGTAATTGTATCGATTTTAAATAATAAATAACCTGCAATCTCGCCGTATTCATTGTGAATGCATCCGTGTATGACTACGTATCTATTGTCGTCGTATTGTATACTTAATTTTGATTTCAATCTATCCAATAAACCGTATAAAACAGCCCAACTCTTTATTCTACGAGCTCCTTATACATCATATACTAGCGATTAACCCTCGCTTTGCCCGTGTGCGAAGCTAGGTACGTTTTAATTTTTTTGAGCGGAACCTAAGTTCTTTTTCTAAAATATCAGCTATCTGTTAGTGAAAGTCCCTTCAAAATCAGTCCAGCCGTTTCGGAGATTAGCCGGAACAAACAGACAGAAAGACAAAAATTTTAAAAGTTGTGTTTTCGTCTAAGTACCGTATACGCATTTGTTAAAAAGCTGTTATTATGTGCTCAATATAATCTTGTCATTAGCGATACATACTCGTTTTTCTCATGAATGTGTTTCTTTCAACTGCTTCATAGCCGGCTTTAGTTTCAGATGTTTTTACATGACGATGTACTGTTGAAGTAAATTCTAAATTGATTATTTAAACAATTGTGGAAAAGTTTATTGGAATATAATAAAACTAGCGACTTACCGTCGCTCCGCTCGAGTTCGTCCCAACTTACTTTTTAAAATTTAGTATAGATTTCTCAGAGATGAGATATTTTCCCGCAGTAAAAAGTATCCTATATGTTGACCCGGATAGGCAGCTATTATCATAACAAAATTTCATCAAAATCCCTTCAGTGGTTATTCCGTGATGCGTTCACAGACAGACAGACAAAAATTCTAAAAATTATAGATTCTGCCTCTGTATCGATAATAGTGTCTATTTCAATAAGATTTTCCAAAAAATATTTAATGTACAGAGGCTCAGTTACAATTTTATTATATGTATAGATTTGTATAGTATTCGTTTAATCATTTAAACTTAACTGAACTGTTAGTATTTAAAATTGGAATGACAATACAACATTTTGATATCATTAAACTGACTGCTCATCAGATCAGATAAATGAGGACCAATACTATGTTGGTATAGAATTTGATAGTAAGGGTACTTCTGAAATATCAATAATGATTAAAGATGCGTATGTCACTTAAGTAAGATATTAAAGACAGTGGTAGCCCAGTGGTAACACGCTCGAAATCCGAGTGAATGGGTTCAAATCCCGAATCATTTCCAACATGATTACAACTTCTTTTACGGTGAAGGAAAACTAGCAATTTTACGAAAGACATGTGAAGTGCAGGTTCATTTGGCCAGCGTGGTAGACTATGGCCTGATCCCCTCGCATTGAAGGGAGGCACGGTACCCAGAAGCGAGACGTTCAAAACAGCTCAATATATGTCATGTCACTCAAGTGAGATATTAGTTTGTAATCTTAACTAATGTAAGCGTCTTACTCTAATAAGAAATATAATTTTCAGCTCTACTCAGGTTTCTACAAACACGAAGTAGAATCTAACATGGTGGGCGCAGAAACAATGCTGCAGGCGATGGGTTACCGCGCGGTGGGTGCGGGTCGCCTCGCATTAGATGGACCCGTGTGCCCAGATATGGCCGCGGCTATATCTAGAGACGCTATTATAGCTCATTGCGAGTGTCAGGTTAGATGTGGATTTGTTGTTTAGTCTTATAAAATACTTAAGTAATAAATAAATACAGATTTTGATAATAAGAAAATTAGATAACAATATGAAAATTGTCATCTTTGTTTTTCATAGAAAGACACATTTTTTTTAATATAAATCAAACACACACACATACACACAGTCATTACTCATTATATTTATTAGATAGTGCTGTTGCTACAAAAAGAACCAAAACATTGGATATAAATAAAAAGTTTAGTTTACTATTGTTATATTCTATTGTACAATGTTAATAAGTTACTAAAATAAAATGCATTAAAATTAGGAACGAAATTTAATGTATATATTTAATAATAACATATTTTAGGATTTAGGGGATTTTTTATTAGTCTACGAGCGACCGACCCTTGATTTGCTCGGGTGCGTTCCTAGGCGCCTAACAGTGTGCCTGGATATATCTATCTGTATACCAAGTTTCATCCAAATCCGTTTAGCCCTTTTAGCGTGAAGACGTAACAAACACATATACACAAACTTTCGCATTTATAATAGTAGTCTAGTACTAGTATATTAAATTACTAGAGTATCACCCTCGCTTCGGGTTCGTCCCCAGACAAAAACAAATCTATCCCACAATCTATCCCACAAGAACCGTACATTTTTTCGCTATATATATATATATATATATATATATATATATATATATATATATAATATATATATATATATATATATATATATATAGCCTTATAAAACGGGCTGTCTAATGCAAGAATTCAAATCGGATTAGTAGTTTCTGAGATTAGCGCGTTCAAACAAACAAACTCTGCCTCTTTATAATATTAGTACAGATAACAGTAATTATAATTAATAGTAGTGGTCAGACTTCAACTGCTTGTCATCCACAGATAATGTCGCAAATATGGGAAGCTGTGTGGAGTGGTGGTGCGCGTGTGTCGTGGGCGGAGATAGCGAGGGAGAGATCCGCACACGTGGCCTCAGTGACCGCGGCTGCGGCTCGCCTGAGTGGTTACACTGATGGTATGCTGGAATTGTGATACAATGTTATATATGTTAGGTTATAGATATATACGGCTGTAGAGCAGCAAATCCTGGGTTTGAGTCCCGGCGTCGAGCCATGTTTGACTATAGAGTTTTTCTATCAAGAAATTCTCAGTAAGAAGTTAGGAAGTTGGCGGTGTTTCGACCTCGTGCCTTCGAGAGCACGTAGTGTGTCGGTTCTGCGAATGATATCGGACCGGTCGTGACGAAGCATCGTCCTAACGAACTTTGAGAATGAAAGCAATATAGGATGCATTTTTTCCTGTGCGTTTACTATTATGCACTTAATATCTCCTGCGGAGATGATTAGTCACGTGTATGCTAGTTATCTTATGGTATACAAATTATTGTGTATATAAGACTTCTTTTGTAGGAAAAGTCGTTTGTTTTTAATAAAAATGCAGTTATTTCAATTTTCTGTTAAATTCACATCAACAAATCAACACTTTTTTACAGATGGCGATATTTATACGAACGTACCTGCAACAACATCAGATCCTAATCGGAGGCTAATAGACTCGCAATATCAAGTCACACCACAGTGTCACTGTTCAGAATCTCTAGAAGAACCTGTTCAGCCTGTGATAAATCCGTACATGATGTCCAATATGGTCCCACCACACATGATGTACTCCATGCAACACATAAACCCCGATATACCAGTGACAGTGCCTCAATGTAACCCAATTCCCATGATGACCCCTTATGGGCCTGTACCCTATTACTACCCTGTACAAACACCATACATGATACCTACCCCCGTATACGCTCCAATAAAACATGCGACAACCATTCAAGTCAATGGATATCCAATGCCATACAGATATCCATCAGTACCGACGGCCCAATTAATAGAACTAGAAGCGCCCTCTTTATACGAAAATGGTAAATTCGAAAGGCATGAAGATAGGAGTCATAGAAAAAATATGCACACAACAAAACGTACCTCGAAGTCGGCTTTTAGTGATGTGTCGATACCGAGCTTGCCTAGATCCGATACACAGCCAACTTTAAGTAAAGCAAAAGAAGACGGTATGGGTACGTACGAAAGTTGGGACTATGTGTTTCGGAACTTGTCAAGTAAAGAGCAGGACGGGGATAGTAGAAGTGGTTTTTCACAATCGTTGGACAGAGATTCTAGAACGCTTGACAGATTGGATAGAGAAGAAAGGAGATCGAAATATCAACCAACAACTCTCGATTTGGAGGATGGTCTACAAGCGTTAAACCTTGATAGATCTTATGATGAAGAAATATACAGGACAGCAAAAGTAAATGAGAATCTAATGAGGTTAAAATTAGAACAGGAACAGAAGAAGGCTAGGCAGCTAGCAAAAAAATATTCTGATGAAAGGAAGCCTAAGAAACCTTTAGAACCCATTGGTAACCCAAAGGCAGATGGTCTAGTCACACAGAAGGTGGCGCCAGATAAAGTGAAACTATTAACTAAGAAGGAGATAAAAGATAGAAAAGATGTAATTAAACAACAGAATTCGGTGAACGGTTCTGTGCCAAATACAGCTGAAGTTAAAAAAGTGAAAAAGCCAAC
Organism: Brenthis hecate; assembly: GCA_951806755.1. NCBI lineage: Eukaryota > Metazoa > Arthropoda > Insecta > Lepidoptera > Nymphalidae > Brenthis > Brenthis hecate. The sequence goes on from OX638255.1 coordinate 2,237,679, forward strand.
GAAGCTAGTTGCAGTTGAAGTGGATAAGACGAAAACCAAGCCGGTGGAAAATGGAGTACACAAATCTGGTCACAGCTCCAAAAGTACAGTGGGTAAGTTACATTTTAATCGTCTTGAGATTAGTTTTGGGTAAATATAAAATAAAAAACATTGTTTATTTTTTTATTTTTCTAATGTTTGGTTTTATTAGGCTAGTTTAATGGAGTCTTTAATTGTATTATGAATCATTATTATATTTAAAAAAAAAATACACGCGATCGGAGTAAAACTTCTTTGGGGCTGTGGCAATTAAATTAAAACAAATCAATATGTAAATACAATAATAGTATTTTATAAAATTATAAGTAATAAATATTATTTTTTATAAGTGTGTAATAATTATTATAAAAATATAATTTTATTTTTCATTATTAATAGTAAATTAGATTGTCACTTTCGCGACACTCATTTTTCCAATTAGTCCAATCGGAATCCGGTTTGGGAACAAAATATTGAAAACCTGAAGTTCAGTGTTTTAAGAGAACTTTTGCATGGGATCGTGTATCAAGTACTTTGATCGATGCATAATACTAACAAATGGTTTATTTTCAGCACCCACCAATCACCAAGCGAACTACGACATAAAAGCGCAGCTAGTGGTTTCACTCGACGAACCGGATTTTATACGACGATCGCCACCGAAAAATCAAAATGGCGAACGTGAAAAGGACCGTGAACGCGAACGTGAACGTGAACGATCTTCGAGCCGAGCGAGCACCCATGACACCAAAACCGACAAATGGCAGTGCGGTACGTGCACATATCTTAACAAACAGTCTGCAATAGCGTGTGAAATGTGTGGAAAGTCTAAAAAGGGGCCAGAAATTGAACCCCTTACCTCCGGTGGACGAGAGTGTCCCGTGTGTACACTAGTCAATAAGAGAGACGCTACTACGTGTGACGCGTGTGCATCGAGTCTAGAACATTGCCCTACATATATATAAATTCTATATATATATTGGACTATACAGAACTGAGTGAGGCTAATTGGACTATTTTTTTTGGACTAAATGCTTTTTTTAACCGAGTTCCAAAAAGGGTGAATTTCTATGTTTGTCTGTATGTTTTTTTTTATTTTTTTTCCTTTCAAGTGAAGGTAAGACTGGTAACTTGCTTATTCGAAAGTATAGGCTTTATTTGTTTTATTTTATTATGTATTTTGAATATCATATTATAGCCTTAGCTATGTATATAGCAAGTGACGTAGGCCTATGTAACTTTTTAATTTATTACATTTAATGTGTTTGTATACGTTATGAAATGACTTTTTTTTATTAATAATATTTAGAATAGAACATTTTTTCCTACAACATTATGTTTGTTTGTCCGAATTTTAATTTTCGTTTGACCATGTCAATTATATAGGACATTCCTACCATATATAGATATTAATTGGCTCACTAACTTAGTACAATTGAATAACATATGATAGACTTTTCCACAATATTTTTTATAACACAAGTTTATTTTATTTAACCTTGTAAGGCATGCCATAGTCCAGGAGCCCTTAGCATAAAGGCCTAATCTACATTTTTGGTAATAACTTATGTATACATCATTGTCTGTAATTCTTACAGTTTTACCAATAAATCTAATATTTGCATATATTTTAACAAATGTAATGTATATATATATATATGAGTATGTTATTTATTTTATTATTTGACATGATTATTTAGATAACCAGCATAATTGACTTTAGGAAAAAATAAAAGGACTTTTTGTTTTAATAAAAAAATAATTTACATCATAATTTACGTATTTAAATTAAAAGAGAACATTCAAATTTAAAGTTTAGTAAACAAAAATGAAAATCACTATTTTTGCTGGGGCATAATGCATGGGGCAAGTTATTGGGCATCATGACATTGGACATATGGGGCACTATATGAAGAGTTATGACAGCGGCATTCTTTACAAGTTTAAATATTCATAAATATCTACTAATACAATATAAAAATGTTATCTAATCTAATAATTACTATAAATTATATATATATATATATTAACAAAATAGTTGTTTGTACAGGCCTACATATGTACAATGTTTATGTAACAGCCCTATTGACATTTTTTATCTGTTTAGATATTCACTTATTTTATAAATGAATAAAATAAAATAATAAAGAGTATTGTAATGATTTAAAGTCAAATCAAATAAGGTGTTTTAATTCGATTTTTAATGTTTCTTCCTAGAGTACATTTGAAAGCTCTATTTTAAAAGGAAAATATCTTAAATGTTATTGCTACATTGTTAATATGGTGAAAAAGTATTTGTACTAAATAAATAAAATTATATGAACTTATTGTTAGATTAATTCATATTTTTGAATTTATTTCATTATTTTTATTGCATTTGCTCAGTTTTTCGTTTATAATTAACTCAAGAGAGTCAGATACAGGTTGGATCTATTTATATGTTATATTGTAGTATAACTTATGTTATTTATAACTGGCTTTAACACAGGGTAAGAAAATAATATATTTGGTTTTTGTTTTTTTTAATTATTATATTTATTGGATACGATTCTAGGATATACCTTCTAGAATGTAGATGATTATATGTTTAATATGTAGAATTATTTAATTATCGGAAAGTATAGATGGATAGGGTTATGCCAATTTATGCTTGCTTTTGAACTTGACAAGGTCAATTGTAAAAATTTTTTTATTGAATAATAATGAATAAAATATACAAATGATATATATTAATTTTATAAAAAAAAAATAGTGCGTGAAATCTTTTAGCGCGATCGAAATAAAACTTCTTTGGCGCTGTGGCAGATATGATAAATAAATAAATATAAAAAATAAATAAATATAATATTTTTTTATGAAATTAATAATAATAAATATATAATTTTTATGAATAATAGTAAATTATTATAAAAATATAAATATATATTTTTTAAATCAATATATGTATGTAAAGTCGGGTTTGTTACAACATTTATAACTCTAGAACTGCTGGACCGATTTTCATAGTTTTTGATTTGTTAGATTTGTCTCCGCCGCGAATAGTAGAATCAGTTTTAAAACATCGGAAAAATCTACGAAAAATAAATTTGAAATAAAATCTATTCCGTACTAAGCGTCAAAATTAAAAAAAAACGTGAAAAATAAATTAGACTCACTTCCGCGACACTCATTTTTCTAATGTATTGACTTACCAGTCAGTCACGCCTGAAGAACTTTTACTTCAAAAACAGTAAAAAATAAATATAAAGATTTATTTATTTAAAATTTATTGAAATGGAAATAAGCAAATGTTGGCATAATAATAAATTTATTCTAGATATAAAATCTTAGAATCGTGCCAATTTTAGATATACATATATAATGTTAAATTTATCATGAAATTGCATTATCATCATGGTGTTCAGTTATTCGCCTTCAAAATGCTTTAATGTTAGTCGCTATACGACGTCTCGTTTTCTTTTTGTTAATATAATATGAATAATATATAAAATTATTTAGTATTTGTATATAGTTGTTAGAATCTGTAAATAACTAGAAATTAACATATATATATATATATATATATATATATATATATATATATATATATATATATATATAAATATAACTTGTCATTATTATTGCATAGTAATGATGTAATTAAATATAGGAGTCATCATTGTCGGTGCATTTGTTAAAGCTATAAGTAATTTTACTGTCACAGTTTACAAAGTAACGACGTGTCATGCACTGCGAGAGTGAAACATGTTGTTAAATGTGCTAAATTTGAATCTTTTTAAATGTAGATTATATTATATATTTATTCAATAGAATATTTAATAATACTTATGGTTTATTTAAACAAAAAAAAAAAATTATATTATATAAATAAAATTTGTTATAAGTGTTGAAATACTAAAGCATAATTTATTTTGAAAATCATTTAGATACTATTTTAATGAACTAACACTAACAATGTGTTTCTCTCTTAATTATACGAATAGCAGTCATTTTATAGTGTAAAGCACTGAGGACGTGTATTTTTTTAAAAATAATGTAGATTTTGTGAAAAAATTTTTAATGAATATATTCGTGCTTTAGATTGAGTTGCCTTCGTTTATTGGATGAATGATAACTGAGACGGTATTCTGATAGAAGAGATTATGTATTAAAAGAATAAATTACTATTGTTTTACCAAAAGCTTTGTTTCATTTTTTATCCCATCATTAAGTATGACAAATTAAAAAAAATAATTAACGGGGGGTTTTAGTTCGAATAGATACCTAATCAGGTATTTTAGAAGTCTGTGTTAGCCGATACAAATCAGAGCACACCGTCTTCGAAAATATTTGATTAGGTATCTATTCTAAATGGAAACTCCAGTTAGTTATTTTTTACTTTTTAGTGCCTGGAAGTCGGTTTTTTTAAGTTTTTACTAGTTCTCGTCCGCCTCTTCGCTCAGGTGGCATGTTGATTAAATTATTCGTGAACTACTTACGAACACGACTATGGCCATATCCTTGCATTGAGGGAGGATCTGGGGGCGTAAAAAGGATGAATATTCAATTTTTATATTATATATCTCAAAGTCGTTAATACTAAGTACTTATACTTATTACCTGTATTTGAAGATCTAAGATTATTTAATTAAATATTAATAAAGGAAATATTCCTTTGCAATCTTACTTTTAAGTGTTACTTGAAACTATTCTGTAGGAAAACCGCAAAAATATACGATTTATTTTTATCGATAATACAACTGTTTACATAAAAATGCATATATTATTAAAGGTTATTATGTAATTAATATACAAGTAAACGATTCTGAAGAACTATATTAATAGTTAATAGGAATTTGTAAACTCTTATGCGGCTTTCCTTGTTCAACATATGAGCTAGAATGCATAGCATAATATTTTAAGTAGCATTTTAGGTAGCGCTATTGATCCCCTCTAGCTTTGATAGCTCTACTGATATTTATAAACTAGCGACTCACCCTCGCTTCGCTCGGGTTCGTCCCTAGGGTATGTATACGGCTTCCCTATTTGAATCGAATATTATTAAATTTTTCATTGGTTTTAATTTTTGTCGCGGGACCCTATTTTTTTTTCTAAAATAAAAGTAGCCTAAGTTACTCCTTATTACATCAGCTATCTGCCAGGGAAAGTCTCGTCAACATCGGTTCAGCCATTTCAGAGATTAGCCGGAACAAACAGACAGACACAGACAAAAATTGTAAAAAATGTTGTTTTGGTATATGTACTTATTTGGTGTGTGTATTCATCCATATGCATTTAGTAAAAAACTGTTATTTTGACATTACAAACGGACACTTCAATTTTATTTATCTGTATAGATATACTAATATTTATAAATATTTTTATTTATGTGAAAAAAAAGTTTAAATATACTACAATAGGTACTCTATCTCTAAGCCATTTTTAAAAATGTGTATTAAGAAGTTGAATTCTCATGATTATTAACTTCTAATTTAATAAAAAATTAAAGAAAAATGCATTCATTTTTTTATGCATTTCCATTAGTATTAACTAAAGTTTTTAATTCTGCATAGAAAAAAGCCGGTAGTCTCTTCAAAATGAAGCCACTCACAAACATTCAACCTGATTGCTTGTGTAGTATTATGTGATCACTATCAGCACAAACCAAAGTGCTGATTGTGATCATCTTTAAAACAGTAGTTTACGACACATTTTACGAGCGCAGGACTGGGAAAACGCACCATTCAAATTGCAGGACAATGTAGTAATTAAATTATGTAAACACTAGCGACTCACTCTCGCTTTGCTCGGGTTCGTCCCTGGCTTGTTTTCCCATACAAACGTTCATCCTCATTCTTACCCCCTTAAGGGATGATCCCTTCCGGGATAAAAACTATTTTACTCACTCACTTTTCATATCATGAGATTTAAAAAAAACTTATTTTAGAAAAAAAAAATTTTTTTTCATTTACAAAACTTCCTGACAAAACAAACAAACAAAAAAAGAACAAAAAAAAAAAGAATTATCCAATCTGGTGCGGTCGATCGGAAGTTATGCGCGTACATACATTTCGGTGATTCATTTTTATTTATATAGATTAATTAACCAACAGTAAAAATGAGGTGGTTAGTAATAATTTTAAGTTATTCGGATCTTGTTAGTATGTTTTACACCTGTGCCTTCTTTTACTTCTACCGTCTACAATTTTCTATAACTTTCAAAGAAAAAAAAGTTGGTTATCTCGTCAAAACGAAGCTACTCATGAAAACTTAGTTTGATAGTAATCATTTTTTTAGGGTTCCGTACCTCAAAAGTTAAAAAAAGGAACCCTCATAAGATCACCCTCTTGTCCGATTTTCTCAGGAACGTGTCCTAGCAAGTTGAAATTTATACGAGATACTGAGGTCTATTAGGTGTATGAAAATCAAGATCCTGAGTCAACACGATAAAAAGATTTGGGCAAATTTAGATTTTCGTGAAAACTTGTAAGTACCAAAATTTACCTTAACTTTCCACTTTTTTTTATTTTTCAGAATTTTCCCTTACTTGTGCTTAAGGCCTTGCTTTTAACAAAAATGGACAATTCTAGGTCAACCGGAAGTACAGTATAGGTTTTGGGTCGAAAACGTATATGGTAGTTCCCGTTGACCTAGAATCACGAAATTTTGCCAAAAGCAAGGTCTTACAGCACAAATTAAGGAAAAATTTTAAAAATAAAAAAAGTTGACAATAATTAAAGTTAAACAGATTTTCTACAAAGTACGGAGTCCTCGGTGTGCGAGTCCGACTCGCACTTGTCCGGAATTTTTTAAAATGGCTTTAAGGATCACTGACTAGTGACTACTCATTTTATTATGATTAACATAATCAGAAAAAACATAATTTTTTTCACAGCACTATTTTATGAAGCTTGGTTGAATCTAATGCGAAATGATATATTTTAGTGCATTTACGAGTATATTCAAAAAAACTTGGATTGTCAAATGGCACAATCAAAGCAAAGTTATTTTTGGAGTAGCTGGATACAAGTTTCAGTGACGTAAAATGAAGTGAAGCACACTATAAAAGCTTAGACAACACATACTACATACATACATGTACTATTACATATTGTGATTGTCATTTTGTTCTATAATATTCAATTAACATTAACATCTTTAATAGTTATACGCGTTTATAACGCACAACCTGTTTAGAATTATTTGAAAACGTCATATTTAATTATATTCTTTAGGGCTCATATGAGGGCTGACAGTAATATTATATTCATATTAAATATTAGAATATAATAATAATTTAGACCAAACATTCAGTGTTTTAGTTTGAAGTTTGATTTTAGAGCCCATTTGATTTAAAATTTTGCTCTCGTGCTTATAAAATATGTCCTAATTTATGTTATTTAGGAAAGATAATTTAAACACTGTTTACATAATTTTTATTTTTATTTAATTTTAACGTTTATAAATATCACAATGTTCTACTTAAATAATAACCTAATAGTGTCCTTGGCTGTATCCTCCATGTCCATGTCCACCATGGCCGTAGTCTCCACCATGGCCGTAGTTTCCACCGTGGCCATAGTTTCCACCATGACCATAGTCTCCACCATGGCCATAGTCTCCACCATGACCGTAGTTTCCACCATGGCCGTAGTCTCCACCATGGCCGTGGTCTCCACCATGGCCGTGGTATTCACCTTGGCCGTAGTTTCCACCATGGCTTCCGCCGTAACTACCATCACCATGACCATGTCCGCCTCCGAAGCCCTCGTCTCCACCGAAACCTCCGTGGCTACCGTGGCCAGTGTTATGGCCTCCAAATCCTATGTCGAAACCGAAACCTCCGTTGTTACCCTCATGACTACCACCGTGGACTCCCTTAAGGCTTTTACCCTTAAGGCCTTCATCGATGCTTGCACCGACGCTTGCACCATGTTCTTCACTAATGCTTCCACGAATGTCTCCACCGATGCTTGCACCTTGGTCTTCTTCACTACTGTCTTCAATGATGTCTGCGCCTTTGTCTTCATTAATGCCTCCACTAATGCCTGTATCGATGCCTGCACCGTGTTCCTCACTAATGCCTCCACCGATGCTTGCACCGATGCCTGCGCCTTTGTCTTCACTTATGCCTCCACCAATGCCTGCCACGATGCCTGCACTGTCACTGCCTTCAAAGCCGCTGTCGTGACTTTCATGGCCATGTCCGAATCCTGCACCAATACCAGCGCCGTATCCTATAAAAGAATTTGAATTTAATTGTACAATACTTAAAAATTACACACATATACCTAATGTTTAAATTTTTAATGGTCTAAAACTAAATTATAAATATCTCTATCGCGAATGTAAACTAGTTTTACTTTTTTTTAATGTTGATTGATGATGGTGTAATAAAATAAATAAAAAAAATCGGGTTTGGACGGATAGACACGAATCGTGATTGTGATCGTAATGGAGAGCAACCCTTATTTTTCTATTCTTCGTAGTTTAAGTACTGAATTGTATATTCCTCACGGCTCACATGAGACAATTGCCTCAGCAAAATAGTTCCAATAGTATCGAGGAAAATAGGCTTAAAACATTTATTTGTTCCTTTAAGCTACGGAAAATTTAATTTTATATCTATACATATAATAAAATTGTAACTAAGTCGAATCTGTACATTAAATATTTTTTGGGAAATCTAATTGAAATAGACATTATTATCGATACATAGTCCGAATCTATAGTTTTTAGAATTTTGGTCTGTCTGTCTGTCTGTCTGTCTGTTGCCGCGTCACAAGAAAACCACTGAACAGATTTTGATGAAATTTGGTATGATGATAGCTGGTTATCCTGGTCAACATACAGGATAAATTTTACCGCGGGAAAATGTCTCATTTCTGAGAAAAATATAAAAACTGCAATGTAAGAATATACTAATATGTAAAACCTAAGAATTTGGTTTTTGGTCATCTAAACGCGGGCGGAGCCGTCGGCAATGCTAGTTTATGTATAAGGCTTATTATAATTTATAATATTCGTACCTGGATACGCCGCAGCTACCGCGACTAGCGCTAATGTTACAATCTGGGGAAAAAGTAAAATAGAGAATCTTATTTAAAATAAATAAAATAACGAATTATGTAAAATAAATTTTTAAAAGTGATTAAATATTAAAATTTAATTTAGTATCTTTTTAATACTAGCTAAGTTGCTTCGTTTTCAAAGGGTTGTAATGGTGTCAGCCTATAATTTTGTTCAATAAATAAGCTTCAAAATGCATTTTTTAAATCTGACTGGTAGTTTATACACTAGATCGTTTAGACAAACAAAACTATTTTCAGCTTTACATTATCAATTCAAATTTTTATTTTTGTTACACTTAAGTTAACATACAGTTATTTTATACACTTAAGTTTTAGTGGAAAAGTTATATTCTATTTAATATTAAAATTAAAATATCATAAAATATGTATTTAATATTAAAATTGAAAAATCATGTAAATTGATATTTCTTACTTACCAAAATCCTGGCCATTTTGCGAACTGTATAAGTTACAAGTATGTCTACGGCTATCTCACAAATAATTCCAATTTTAACCCCTTCGCGTCTTATATACGTTATGATCGGACGCGCTCCATCTGACCTCATAATACCATATTAATAATTTGTCAATAATAAAGTTCCAGATAAACTTTTAATGTCGATATTTTACAAAACGTCTAAATCTTCTGATATTTTTTAAGAAATTTATTTTTGTCTATTTAAAACTGCATATAATTGGTTTGTGCTTAATACTGTTCTTTTAATATATTTATTTTGGTTCATAATAAGGATATTTAATTTATTTCTTTTATATAAAGTAACATTTTTTTAATATATTTTTTAATATAAATAATTATGATGATGATGTTCTCCTGACCGATTCTGGCCACGGCGGCCAATCTCATTGAGACTAGCCAACTGCGCAGGAGATATTATAGTGCACAAGTGTACGCGCAGACACAACGTGCACTCTCTATTCCTGTCACTCTCATGCTCCGGTGGGACGACTGCTCGATACGACCGGTGAGAGTTAAGGCGCAGGACCGACGGCTTTACGTGCTCTCCCAGGCACGGGGGTGAAACATCGCCAACTTCCCAACTCCGGGCTATTGCTGAGGCTTATTATACAGAAAGACTCAATAACTAAACTTGGCCCGACCCGGGACTCGAACCCGGGACCTCCGGTGTGCAGCCGTACATGCTAGCCACTACACCACCGAGGCAGTAATTAGTAATATAAATAATAAGGCTAGGTTGACATATTCTTATTATTTTTAATTATAAGAATTGCTTTCAACTATTTAAATCTAGCAGCTGCAAAAATGAAAAAAAGGTCAAGTTTAAAAAAAAAAATTGTTGTGCAAATATATTTCATAATAAGTTTTGTTAGGACAAGTCCTGTGATTTTTATATACATATATACTAGCGGCTCACCCTTCGCTTAGTTAGGGTTCATTCCTACGTACGTTTTAACGGTTAGTATGGAATATATAGACTATATACTATAGGGTATATATCCTATATCCTTCCTCAATAAACGGGCTATCTAATGCAAAAGGAACTTTTCAAATCGGATTAGTAGTTCCTGAGATTAGCACGTTTAAACAAACAAACTCTGCTTCTTTATAATAGTAGTATAGATTTTGCCATAAAATCCGCCGCATTAAATATTAAGAATTTAACGTTATCTTAATATCGAGTTATTGTTTTAACGTTGAAGTTGTGCAATATCCGTGGAAAGAATTTAAAACTCACATAAGATTAAAAAACTGGCTTAGGCTTTGCAAAATGTAATCTTTATCGAAGTCGAACTATAGATACTAATATTAATATAATTAAGATGTGATGTTTGTGCCCTTGTCGAAGTTAAACACCCGAACTGCAATCCTAAAGGTAAGTACAAAAGGCCTGGTTTACATATTATGCTTTTATTCTTGTAGGAAAAAAAACCTAGTAAATGATATAAAATGAAAAACTTACTAAACGGTAGGTATAATATTAAATTAATATAGGTATACAGGTATAGGTACACATACATTGTAAATACATTTTAATCAGTATTACAAGCCGTATAATATGTTAATATGTAATTTTAATGCATTATAAAGATTTATGACTAAGTATGTTTATTTTAGTTTAAGTTTAAAGTACCACAACACAGTTATTTTAAATAAATACGTATTTTTTTGTTTTACTATAACTCAAATTAGATATAGATGTTATACTCGGAAATCTAAGGAGATTTTTAATCAGGTTATGCAAATAATATATAAACAATAATATAATAGGAACTGGTTCGTTTATCGGTTTTTTTCACAAACTCGCTAAGTTGGAATCTTACTATTACCCATTTTATATGTATTTTCATGTTATTTTTTTATTTTTTCTATCCATAATTTATAAAGTTATAATTTTTAATGATTTAAAATTGATATTCATTTTAAAAATGATATAAAGTCTATGAAAAAGTACTAATTGATGATTTACACGCGAATTTAATACATTCATGCAAAAATATAAGCTTAAAAGTTTATGTTACTTAAATCTGTTTACGTTTAAAATGAAGTTTCTTACTACCTTATCAGTAAAAAAAAATGCAAATCATTGTTTTTCAAACCATAATTATAAAATATATTATAGTTTAGTTGTTAAATTATATATTTGCTTTGGTATTTTGTATTTATTCGATTATTTTATTTGAACAATTTAATTTCCCTACATATAAGATATGCATGGGATTGCATGTTGTTTGGGAAGCCCAGTCATGTTGCATGAATCATAATGATCTTATATTATTTCTATTAACACTATTATTTAAACGAATATAAAGCTTTATTATTTTTAGTAATGTTTTTTCTTTTTCACTCGGCAAAGGAGTAATGGATCTACTTGATTTTTTATGGATTTGAAGCGATAGTGTTAAAAATGAATGCGTGTATTACGAGCGGTTGAAGTAAAACTTTTTTGGCAAATATTGCAATTAAATTAAAACAAATCAATTATTAAATAAGGCATATTATTCTTAATCTGAAAGAATATAAATATATAATACTAGCATTGCCCGCGGCTCCGCCCGCGTTCAGATTACCAAAAACTAAATTCTTAGGTTTTAAATATTAGTATACTCTTACATTGCAGTTTTCGTATTTTTTCTCAGAAATGAGATATTTTCCCGCGGTAAAAAGTATCCTATATGTTGACCCGGATAACCAGCTATCATCATATCAAATTTCATCAAAATCCCTCGAGTGGTTTTTCCGTGATGCGGTGATAGACAGACAGACAAAAATTCTAAAAACTACAGATTCGGCCTCTGTATCGATAATAATGTCTATTTCAATAAGATTTTCCAAAAAATATTCAATGTACAGATTCGGCTTATTTACAATTTTACTATATGTATAGATATACTTGTCAGACAATAGCTGCGGTTGCCATGGCAACATGGCAATGCAATCTATCTCATTTTTCGTCGGTTTAATCCTATAAATTTATGTGTTTGTCTCTTTCTCGTGTCGCATTTCCGTTTCAAATCACAACGATTCTAAAGAAGTTTCGCTTAAAAAAAAAAACTATATTAAATCTATTCCTTGGGATGGGCAAAATGTTACTGAGAGGAATTCACGCTTCAAAGAGTGATGGAGACACTGCCTACACTCAATGTGCAGGGCACTGTGAGAACTCAATAAAACCCTACCTTATTGCCACACTAATCGGACGATATAAGCCCAATTATAAATCAATAATGTATAAGACTTTAGTATTAAACAATAAACAAATCATTGAATTTTGTGAAATAAAATATTGAGTACATTTTAAAATTACTTGTCTTACAATCAAGCGGTTACTTACAAGTAGCGGTTTCTTGTCGAAATGAGTCATAGGTTTGCTTTTATTTTACTTTAATTATAATTCTGTGAAGCAGGCTGTTTTTTTTCTAGATAACATAATATCTCATTCCATTATTATCTTTCCTTCGAAGACTGCCGAGGTCAATAACTTGGCTAAGCCCGAGGTTTTTAATTATAATTGGTAAGATGTGAATCTCAGCTACCAAAATATACAAAACATAAATACCAAAAATCAATCAATTAATAGCCTTAGATCTCGATCTATGTTTTTTTTACTAAAAATTCCTTTAACCTGGATATGTTTTGGTATGAAAACCCAATATCTTATTATAAAATTATCTACATTTGGACTTGGTTCGTTCCGGAAATCGATACGAGCAATTAACTACTTCAATTTACCTGTTTATATTTGGATGTCAGGTAATGTGTTCGAAAAAGGCCGCCAAACGTATGCTTGAATTTTCTAGAAGTCTTTTACTTTCGAATGATACTATTTTGTTACAGGAAAAGAGTTCTTGTACTTAAAAAAAATATTTTTTTTTTTTTAATTTAAAATCGCCTGGAGTAATTTTTTGGTGACAATATCCCTGGGTCGTGTTTGTTAATATGTTTAATGTTTTAAAAAAATCGTCTGCAAAATGAGCAAGTGGTCCACCACATAGATCAGGATCTCCTACAATAGGTAACTATCATAATAGGATAATAAAGTTCCGGTACGAGTACGTATATATGTTCCTTATAAGTACCTATTATACGTAGTGTAGATTTCATGACTACCTTCATTTCATTTACATTATTAGGTATATATATATATATATATATATATATATATATATATATATATATATATATATATATATATATATATATATATATATATATAAAAGTAACAGTACAACCTCCACAATTTACCTCGACAGCTGGTTACCTCGACAGTATAAAGTTTTAGGAAAAGTATTAATAGTGTGTACTGATTACAGTCGCACTTGAACTTGACTGAACCAAAAAAGTTCTCACTTTTTATTGTATCGGCCGGGCACAAAAATAGATTTTTTATGTGTGATCTTTTTATTTACGCGTTTGTATATGTTTAAATATAATTCTACTCAAATGGTAAAGAAGCTGAAATATTAAGAATAATTTACATATTATATGAGATACCAGCGACTCACCTTCGCTTCGCCATAGCGAAAACTAGGGACGAACCAATGAGGAAATAATTTTTTTTTGAAAATTAAATATGACCCATGTTACTCGTATATACCAGATCGTTGTTAATGTAGCTTTTGATAGGTGAAAAAAAAATTGTCCAATGTTTTTTAGTTTATCCATTACAAACAAAAAAACCTCTTATAATATTAGTATAGTAATTTTCAAACATATATAATACAAAATATAGCAACCATATTTTATTGCTCATAGTAATCTATACCTACATATAATAAAATTCTAAGCCGAATCTGTACATTAAATATTTTTTGGAAAATCTTATTGAAATAGCCATTATTATCGATACAGAGGCCGAATCTATAGTTTTTAGAATTTTTGTCTATCTGTCTGTCCGTCCGTCTGTCTGTCTGTCTGTTACCGCATCACGGAAAAACCACTGAAGGGATTTTGATGAAATTTGGTATGATAGTAGCTGGTTATCCGGGACAACATATAGGGTACATTTTATTGCGGGAAAATATCTCATTTCTGAGAAAAAATATAAAAACTACAATGTAAGAGTATATGTAAAACCTAAGAATTTGATTTTTGGTAATCTGAACGCGGGCGGAGCCGCGGGCAATGCTAGTTAAGTTTATATTATTTTATTTTTTTCCTCAAGACTTGGATTGGATACAAAGAATATTGTCTCGTTTCTACATTGTATCTACATACTACGTAGTAAAATAAGCCACAATATACTAATTCCTGTGTTTTAAAAGGCGTTTTAAAAGCTACAACAGCTTCTACTCAAAACAAAATAGGGCCCACCTTGATACAAGCCAAAATATTGTTTGTAACTACTAAAGTAATTCATTGTAGTTTGAAGTGGAACACCATGAAGCAGATTAGTTTATGAGTCCTTGTTTAATGTTTAAAGTGACAACTTTAATGTTTTTTAAATGGGTAGACAAAAACAGCAGAGGTACTTGAAAGTGCCCTATACGTTAATTTCTAATCACTTATTTTCCTACGCTTGTTAAAAACGTTTGCAAAGAAACTTTTTACGTATAGCTGTTTTGTTTAGCGTCAATAGTAGTTCTGATTAATAGGCCTGGATCTCACCGTCATATGAACATGGAAACAGCGACTAGAGTGGTTGTTTTGCTTCAAGAGGAAGAATTTCAGTACCGAGCTTCGCTTGGACTTTTTGGCCAAATAAACATTAAAAAAAAAACAAACTAAAAATTTATCTATTTAAACTAAAAAAAAAACAAAAGTAAAAACTGTATCCGACCGGGATACGAACCCAGACACTTGTGGTTGTCACACATGCGCCTTGGCAGCTTGACCACGATGCTAAGTCCTAGCGTGCGAATTAGCCACTATATTTTGCGTGGAATAATGCGAAACAAAACCGCATGAAAACTCGAAAACACGCATTTTCTCAGACATAAGACTAATCTAGATCGATTTATCGCCCCCGCAACCCCGTGTATACTAAAGTTCTTGAAAATCGTTGGAGCCGTTTCCGAGATTCAGATTATATATATATATATATATATGTATATATATATGTATGTATATAACTTTTAAATACATACATATTATAAATATAAACACCCATGACTGGAGTACAAACATTCGTGTTCATCACACAAATGAATGCCCCCAGCGGACTCGAACCCGCGACCGCTGGCGCAGCAAGTAGGGTCACTACAAACTGAGCCAAACGTGTCGACAATATTATCAAAGGTATTTATAAATTGGGGGAGGCCCCTTATGAATGATCTATATCCATTTTGATACAAATAATACTATACCTACTAGTATCTCGGGATACGTTATCCCATGCAAAAAAATGACCGACTCGCGGATGTTTCAATCAACGATTTCCAATAAAATTAAAAAAAAATATATGAAACTTCATTAATGAACTCATAATAAATTCTTATATTTTATTTTAGATATTGGATTTGTATTGTGCTGTTATTAATTTTACAAGAACATTCCTTTATATCGACTAAAATCTAGCGATATTTGAGAATATATGAGGTATAAGTAAATTTATCTTAATCATCTTATCATATTATTAGGTGCTTTATCCTTTTCAAATAGCACTATTTTTCAAAAACTTGTTATTTTAAATTATTCTCCATTTTTAATTCAAACGAAATAGATTAATACATATTTTCCAAAACATTTTGCTTTCATTATTCTCCAGTTTTAATTTAATCAAAGTAATACATAATATATACCTGCTTATTTATAAAAACACTAGCATTGCCTGTGGCTCCGCCCGCGTTCAGATTCAAATTCTTAGGTTTTACATATTAATATACTCTTACAATGCAGTTTTTGTATTATTTCTCAGAAATGAGATATTTTTCCGCGGTAAAAACTATCCTATATGTTGACCCGGATAATCAGCTATCATTATACCAAATATCATCAAAATCTGTGCAGTGGTTTTCTCGTAATGCGGTAACAGACAGACAGACAGAGACAGACAGACAGACAGGGAGACAAAAATTCTAAAAACTATAGATTCGGCCTCTGTATCGATAATAATGTCTATTTCAATAAGATTCTCTAAAAACTATTTATTGTACAGATTTGACTTAGTGAGAATTTTATTATATGTATAGATTTTGTTTTTATTACAGACGTTTTAAGTAATAGATCTAGATATCTAAACTTTTTACTTCTCCTGATTCATGTAATTGACAAGTTTATAGTAACGTGTTATTAAAAGGAACAGGTTTACCAAGTTTTTTTCACTATTACGGGATACGTTAAGAGGCGGTATAATTTAATAATTATCTGTAACGAGCTTAACCAAAATACTGGTTATGTTTTGCCAAATTAATTACTAACATTCGTTTAGTTGTCGAAATTCGACTATAATTATTATTGAAAATTTGAGGAAAACATTAAACAAAATTGTTTTATTGATTAATAAACTAAAGCTTATCAACATAATAATCTATACATATAATAAAATAAGTATATAAAGTATATATGTATCTGTATATGTATGTATGTATGTATGTATGTATGTATGTATGTATGTATGTATGTATGTATGTATGTATGTATGTATATGTGATTATTATTACCTTTATTTCTAGTATATATTTAGTATATTTTTTTGCACTATATTGCCCGCTGACATCTTCTTTCACAACCAGGGGTTGACTGGAAGAGATCTCTTTTAAAGATAAGTCCACCTTTGTGAACTATGTTTACTTGTGCTATTTTTTTCTGTATCATATTTTAAGTGAAATAAAGAATATAATAATAAAATTGTAACTAAGTCGAATCTGTACATTAGATATTTTTTGGAAAATCTTATTAAAATAAACATTATTATCGATTATTATCGATTTATTTCAATAATATATTCCAAAAAATATTTAATGTACAGATTCGGCTCAGTTAAATTTTATTATATGTATAGATTTTATTCCATTACGTAGGTATAGCCGTTTAAATTGTTAGTATACAAATGCTTTCATTTTTATAATAATAGTGGTGATCCCTTATATCCAATCATGCGTTGGTTATTAAAGCAAGCCCAGCTAAATTAAATATTCAGAGCTTATTTACATTTTAAATTGACTTTATTAAGAAATTTGTATGGAATAATCAAATTTCATCGTTTAAAACGTAGTATTAAAACTAATTATAGCTCGTATTCATTAATTTTAATTCAGATATCTAACTCAGATCTACGAGCTCTAGGGCTGTGTTGTTATTACGATGTATCAGTATGATTTCACAACAATTACTGTAATAGAAGCTTTGAAGTGCAATAACATTGAAAAATCAAGCTCCTATGTATTGCACATAAGATTCATATCTTTAAAGCCAAAGGTTTTTATTGTTCATCTCAGTATGAAACAGAATTCTTTGCATCGTTAACATTTAATAGGTTTCCGTGTCTAATAAAATTGTTAATTATATATTTTTATTTGACTTTAGTTACTTCACGCACGATACGTGTATCAAAATCTATATAAAAACTTAAAAAAAAAACGATTGCCAGATACTAAAATGTAAAAAATAACTAAACGGAGGTTTTCATTTAGAATAGATACCTAATCAGATATTTTCGAAGTCGGTGCCAGCCGATGCAAAGCAAATCTAATATATTTCGATACGTAAAATACATATTTACCTATTAGATATTCATATCTTAAAATATTGTAGGCTGGCCTATTATATATATATATATATATATATATATATATATATATATATATATATATAAGGGCCTATTATATATATATATATAAAAGAAAGTCGTGTTAGTTACACCATTTATAATTCAAGAAGGGCTGGACCAATTTTTATGATATTTGGTTTTTTGGAGTTCTCTTAGTTCGGAATAGGATAATAAGTATTAAAACATCAAAAAAATTTACGAAAAAAAAATTAAATTTATATGGCTAACGCTGGCTAATAACTATCATATTTATTTAAAACGTATCTAGCGACGAACCTGAGCGAAGCAAAGGTGAGCCGCTAGTGTAATAAATAAATAAATTCATTTTTTCTCACAACAGTGACTCATTTTGTTAATATACAGCATTTCATAAGTCATAACAAACGTACAAAGAAAAAATGGTTCAAATAAATGTCAATAGATGGCGTTATGTGTATCGATTTTTTACTGAAGTTTGTGTAAAATAAACAGAAGATGAAAAATAGACACCAAAAAGGTATATTTTGGCTTTAATTTTTCAAAGTGGATGAAATCAAATTTAATAATTTTACTGATTATTGAAAAATCTGCAATGAGATAATGGATTTGTAGTGCATATTCACAGATGGCGCTTTTACTGTTTTACTACTGTTTTACTACTGTTTTACCGACTTTAGTAGGTAGGTACTAACAGTTATTAATTTACTTTAATGCTTAGATAATAAGATACTTGAAAAACCTTTTGTCTTACACATTGTTATACAAAAACATAGATCGCATCGACAGGTGACATTAAATCAAACAATTGGGTCTAATCACGAACAAAGAAAAATTTGTTCAAATGAATGTCAATAGATGACGTTACATGCATCGATTTGTTACTATCGGCGATTAATAACTTTTAGTATCTACTAAAGTCGGGATAACTTCTTATTCGATTAGTTTTAAGCCTGTGCCTTCTTTTACTTCTACCATATACAACTTTCTATAATTTTCAAAGAAAAAAAAGTGGTTATCTCGTCAAAACGAAGCTACTCACGAAGATTCCGCTTGATAGTTAGTAATCACTAATTACTTCATTTTATTATGATTAACATAATTAGAAAAGCATAATTTTTTCGTAGGACAATTATTTCGTAACATAATTCTCAATTAACAATGTTTTACGAAGCCTGGTCTAAGCCAGCGCGAAATGATATTTGCTGCATTTATATTTTTTCTTTGACGGCAGCAACAAATCTTGTATTGTCTGGTATTTCTTAGAGACACAATAAAAACAAAGTAATTTTTGTAGTAGCTCGATACTTTCAGTGACATAAAATGAAGTGTAGCACACAATAAAAGCTTAGGCGACACATACTACATACATATGTACATGCCTCGGTGGTGTAGTCGCTATCTACGGCTGCACACCCGTAGGTCCTGGGTTCGAGTCCCGGGTCGGGCCAAATTTAGTTATTGAGTCTTTCTGTATAGTAAGCCTCAGTAACAGCCCGGAGTTGGGAAGTTGGCGGTGTCTCACCCTCGTGCCTCGGAGAGCACGTAAAGCCGTCGGTCCTGCGCCTTAACTCTCACTGGTCGTGTCGAGTGGTCGTCCCACCGGAGTAGGAGAGTGACAGGAATAAAGAGTGCACTTGTGTCTGCGCGTACACTTGTGCACTATAATATCTCCTGCGCAGTTGGCTAGTCTCAATGAGATTGGCCGCCGTGGCCGAAACCGGTCAGGAGAACATCATCACATATGTACATACTCGTATACTAATTACACATTGTGATGGTCATTTTGTTCTATAATTTTCAATTAACATTAATATATTTAATAGTCATACGCGTCTACGGCCTGTTTGAAATTATTTTGAAAACATTATATAATAGTATTATTCTTCAGGGCCTATATGAGGGTTGACTGTAATATTATATTCATTTTAAGTTTTAGGATATAACTAGCGACTCACCCTCGCTCCGCGCGGGTTCGTCCCTGGGGTGGGGTCTGGGAGGACCACCCTTATCCTTATCACTTAGGGGTATGGAAAATAGATAGTAGCCGATTCTTAGACCTACTGAATACGCATATAAAATTTAGTAAAAATCGGTTTAGCCGTTTCGGAGGAGAACGGTAGCTAACATTGTGACATGGAAATTTTATATATAAGATAATAATTTAGACCAAATATTCAGTGTAGTTTGAATTTCGATTTTAGAACTCGTTTGGTTTAAAATTTTGGTCTCGTTGTTATAAAATATTTCCTATTTTATGTTATTTAGGCCAGATAATTTAAACACTGTTTACATAATTTTAATTTGCTTTTATTTTAAACGTATATACATATATATTATACAATGTTTTATAAATAGTAACCTAATGATGTCCATGTTCGTGCTTTCCATGTTCGTGCTCTCCATGTTCGTGTTTTTCATGTTCGTGTCCTCCATGTTCGTGTCCTCCATGTTCGAGTCCTCCATGTTCGTGTTCTCCATGTTCGTGTTCTCCATGTTCGTGTTCTCCATGTTCGTGTTCTCCATGTTCGTGTTCTCCATGTTCGTGTTCTCCATGTTCGTGTTCCCTGTGCTCGTGTTCTCCATGTTCGTGTTCTCCGTGCTCGTGTTCTCCATGTTCGTGTCCACCATATTCGTGTCCACTATGTCCTTCGTACTCGCTGTCGTGATCATGACCAAATCCAATGTGGCCATGGCCTTCATGGCCATCACCGAATCCTGCACCGATACCTGAGTCGTATCCTAGAAAAGAATTTAAATTTAATTCTACAATACTTAAAAATCATACACTTTAAATTTTAATAGACTAAAATACAAATCTCTAGCGCTATTGTAAACTGGTTTTACTTTTTTTAATAATGTTGATTGATGATGGTGTGATAAAATATATAAAGAAAATCGGGTTCGGATGGGTTGACACAATGTAGTTAACATTCCATTAATTGTCGTGGAGTGGGGGCTCATTAGCGTCCGGCAGTTCAGCCGGGTGCGATGCTATGAAAAGCATAGGGTGTACCATGTAGGTGTACCATGCGGGTTGCCGCTGGTACGTCTCTGACGGCAGAGTGGACCGTTAGAGCAACCCCATGGTTGCAGCGGACCTGCCGCCGGGGCGTCGGAGTTTAGTGTGTAAGCGATCCTGTGACGCCTCATTACGTTGAGGGAGGTTCTGGTTGGTTTTAGTTCGCAGTATTTGCTTTTCTGGTCGTTCAGTCCCACATAACCACCAGGTATACAGGTGGTGTGCGCAAAAGCATTTCCCAATATTAAAAAATAATAATATTGTGTCATTTATTTATATAACTAAATATTTTATAATAAGCATATAACTTGGTCGGTCGGCTTCAACAAAAAAGCTACTTAGAAAGTATCTTAATGTTACCTACTTAGCGTTATCCCAGCGTTTTTTTACCCCTTATTTACATGAATAGAGAGCAACCCTTATTTTTTATTCTTCGTAGCTTAAGTACAGAACTGCTTAGCTTCCTATGGGCTCACGTGAGACAATTTTCTACCAAAATCTAGCCATATACATAGCTCGAGTATTCTCGAAGAAAATAGGTTTATAAACATTCCATTTATCTTTTAAGCTACGAAAAATTTAATTTTACATAGGTATATCATAATTTATATTTTATAAAAAAATTTTATTTACGTACCTGGATACGCCGCAGCTACCGTGACTAATGCTAATGCAAGAATCTGGAAGAAATAAATAAAATAACGAATTAAGTAAAATAAATTTTATAAGTGATTAAATATTTAGTTTTATTTACGATTAATTATATGGTATTACTTTTTTGTAGTTTACTAGCTTTTTGATACTTAGCTTAGCTAGATTGCTTCGCTCCTAAGTGTTGTAGCCGTGTCAGCTTATAATTTTGCTCAATAAATAGGCTTTGAAATGCAATTTTTTTAAATCTACTAAAATAAATCAGCTTAATATTAATTGAAGTTAAATTTATTTTCGTTACACTTAAGTATTTTAGTGTAAAGGTATGTACATATTTAATATTAAAATTTTAATCTACATAATATACATATAATATAATTCTAACTGAGCTGATTCTGTACATTTAATATTTTTTTGGAAATTTTATTGAAATAGTCATTATTATCTATATATCAACTGTCTTATATATATATCAACTGCCTCGGAGGTGTAGTGGCTAGCATGTACGGCTGCACACTCGGAGGTCCTGGGTTCGAGTCCCGGGTCGGGCCAAGTTTAGTTATTGAGTCTTTCTGTACCGTAAGTCTCGGTAACAGCCCGGAGTTGGGAAGTTGGCGGTGTTTCACCCCCGTGCCTCGGAGAGCACGTAAAGCCGTCGGTCCTGCGCCTTAACTCTCACTGGTCTTGTCGAGCAGTCGTCCCACCAGAGTATGAGAGTGACAGGAACAGAGAGTGCACTTGTGTCTGCGCGCACACTTGTGCACTATAATATCTCCTGCGCAGTTGGCTAGTCTCAATGAGATTGGCCGCCGTGACCGGAATCGGCTAGGAGAACATCATCATTATCTATATAGAAGCCGAATCTATAGTCTGGGAACGTATCACGAGAAAACCACTGGACGGATTCTGATAAATTTAGTATGGTAATAGCTGGTATCCGAGTCAACATATATTTTTCCCGCAGAAAAAATAAAAAAAAACTGGTTGGAATAAAACCACGCAATAAAATAAACAGTAAACATAAACATTTTAAGCAAGGTAATATGCAAAATAGGTCAATAAATAATTATAAATAGCTACTTTTGTAAAAAACTATTTATATCAATAACGATATTTTATACATAAAATTAACTCGACAAATATTTAGTTAGGTGTAATTTAGAAAACAATCACTAGATGTCGTCATATATTTTTAAAATACGTAATTTTATTACTATAAAAATTTTATGTACAAATAAGACGGTACTATGATTTCATTAGAATTATTAGCACTATCCGCGGCTCCGTCCGTGTTTGCCCTGTAAACTGGAAACCCCGCAAAACTCCCAAGATGTACTCTAGAAGATGATGTGTTCATTACTGAAGAAACATCAATTTTTATTATATGACTATTTCGTTTAATGCAATAATTCATTTCGGAACTAATAGATGGTGTAATTATTCGTATTTCGTTGTTACAATATATGAAAATATCATGTAAAATAAAATTTAATTTTGATCTTGCTTTCTACATATATTTTTATTCAAAAGTAGCACTGCCCGCGGCTCCGCCCGCGTTCAGATGACCAAAAACCAAATTCTTAGGTTTTACATATTAGTATACTCACATTGCAGATTTTGTATTTTTTCTCAGAAATGAGATATTTTCCCGCGGTAAAAAGTATCGTATATGTTGACCCGGATAACCAACTATCACCATACCAAATTTTATCAAAATCCCTCCAGTGGTTTTTCTGTGATGCGGTAACAGACAGCAAGACAAAAAATTTAAAAACTATAGATTCGGCCTCTGTATCGATAATAATGTTAGTTTCAATAAGATTTTCAAAAAAAAAAATAATGTACAGATTCGGCTTAGTTACAATTTTATTATATGTATAGATAGCACGGCTGATTTAGCTCATAATAGCCGAGCTACATGAAGTGAAAAAATTGTTTATAGAAACATTTAACTTATACTTTTGAAAGTATCATTTGCCCAATTTTTATATTTCAATTTAAGAACAAAAATTTACAAAGATAAAAGCCAACAAACAATACTTTAAGATATGAACATCTAATAGGTAAATATATATTTTACGTATCGAAATATATTAGATTTGATTTGCATCGGCCAGTAACGACTTCGAAAATATCTGATTAAGTAGGTATCTATTCTAAATGAAAACCTCTGTTTAGTTATTTGTTACATTTTAGTGCCTGGAAGTCGGTTT
The DNA here is from genome assembly GCA_951806755.1 of Brenthis hecate. Lineage (NCBI taxonomy): Eukaryota > Metazoa > Arthropoda > Insecta > Lepidoptera > Nymphalidae > Brenthis > Brenthis hecate. The sequence continues at coordinate 2,261,797 of OX638255.1, forward strand.
TTTTTAAGTTTTTATTTTTCTCAGTTTTAGTGTAGACGTAATAAGCATGTAATTTTTAAGAAGAAAGTTTTTTAATAACATATTCGACTAAACAATTTATTTAAAAAATATATTTATTGTTTATTTTTTAAAAAACCGCTCGACCGATTTCGTTCAAATTTATATGAGACCACCTGGGAAGTATATACCCTTTGAAACAAAAAAAAAAATCCAAATCGGTTCAGGCGTCTTCGAGTAATCGGTGAACATACATAAAAAAAAGAAAAAAAAAAAGATTCCGACGAATTGATAATCTCCTCCTTTTTGGAAGTCGGTTAATAAAATAATAATAAACAAATAGGTAAAATTTGAAAGTTTGGTTTTTTACAATATTAGTGGCTTTATCTAAGTAAAAGAATTACTAAAACTAGTTTAATACTTTGGGAGTTTATCTATACTAATATTATAAAGAGGCAAAGTTTGTGAGTTTGTGACGTTGTAGGGGGTAATCTTTGCATCTACTGAACCGATTTAGATGAAATTTGGTAAGAAGATAGTTTGAGACCCTGGGAAGGACATAGGATGTTTTCTTATTCCGGAAATCATCCCTTAAGGGTGTAAAAATAGGGATGAAAATTTGTATTGCGAAGCAAGCTAGAGTGAGTCGCTAGTCCCCTATAAACAAATATATCTTTTCTCTTTATACGAGTAACATTAGTCATGTAAATACATACTATAAATGTTGTTATAACGGAAAATGCAATATTACAGAATTTAATGTTAGATTAAAGGAGGAATATTTGTGGCATTGCCAATCACCACCATAATAACTCAATTTTTAAAATGTTTGTCTCTCTGTCTGTCTGTCTGTATGTTTGATCCAACTAATCTCTGAGACGGCTAGACTGATTTTAACGGGACTTTCACTGGCAGGTAGCTGATGTTACAAGGAATAACTGAGGCTACTTTTAATTTAGATAAAGAAATAGGGTTCCGCTCAAAAAAATTAAAACGTACCCGATAGATAGATATAGATGATTGTTATATAAAACCTATAAATTTGGTTTTCGATCGTACGAACGCGGGCGGAGCTTGTATCAATGCAATGGCAATGCTTGTATCATATAATTTAATATTTTATTACTTACCATAATCCTGGCCATTTTGCGAACTGTACAAGTTATGTCTACGGCAATCTCACAAAATACAAATAATGCCAATTTTAACCCCTTCGCGTCTTATATACGAATTGACCGCGCTCTTCTTCTGACCTTATAATACAAGATCTTCATATTGTCAATAATAAAGTTCCAGTTAAACATTTAAAGTCGATATTTTAGTAAATGTCTAAATTTTTTTATATTTTCTATGAAATTTAAACTTATTTTCGTCTATTAAAATTTAAACTGCACTGCTTTAGGTAATACTGTTTTTTAATATGTTTATTTATAATGCGGATATTTAATTTATCACTTTTATACAAAATAAGTTAAATTTTTGCAAATAAATATTTTAAATGAAATAATTTGGTTAAGGCTAGTTTGACTTATTTTTATTATTAAAAAAAATTAAATTATATAAAACGTGGTATACTCTAACCTAGAACTGAAAAATAAATAAATAAATAATAAATATATTCAAGTTCTAAAAAAAAAGAAAATGGGTGTGCAAATATTTTTTATAATAAATATAGTGTGGAGGATACAAGACAGATCTGCCCTTTATGCTATGTATATTCAGTTTACGTTTGCAATACCACAACGCAGTCATTCTAAATAAATACGTATTTTTTTTGTTTTGCTGTAACTCAAATTAGGTATGGATGTTATATTTACAAATATCAAGTGATTTTTAATCAGGTTATTTAAATTATATATAAACAATAATATACCAGAAACCGGTTCGTTTATCGGTTTTTTCCCCACAAAATCACTAAGTTGGGGTTCTTTACCATTAACAATTTAGTATTTTCATATTTATATTTTACAAGCGGCTCCGCTTCGCTCGGGTTCGCCTCTAAGAAAACAAAAACAAATGTATCCCACGGGAACTGTGTATTTTTCCGGGATAAAAAGAAGCCTATGTGTTATTCTGATGTATGAGCTATATTATTGTAAAGTTTCATTTAAATCCATTCAGTAGTTTTTGCGTGAAAGAGTTACACACATCCATGCATCTATACATCCTCACAAACTTTCGCATTTATATACTATTCTTTATTGCACCTAAAAATCAATACAGTAATTTAAATAAATACAAATATTGTTTGCAAAGGTGGACTTATCTGTAGAAGAGATCTCTTCCAGATTTTATGGTAGTGAGAAATAGTGTTATTAAAGTCGGCTAAATTCGTGCAGTTGTAATCATATAAATAATATATAGATACTCAAAAATAAATATCATATAAAATTTATTCTATTAGTAGGATTTTTCCTATCCATAGTTTATAAACTCATAATTTTTTATAACTATAAATAAATGTTATTGTGAAGTTCATAATACGTGTTTAATTTTGTGTGTGTGTGAGTTGCTTATGCCCGATTCCACCAACGTCACCTAAGTTTAAGGGATCTCCTAAGCATAGTTAGGGGGCTGTTACGGGACAGTTTCTGTTTCACCGACACCTAAATATTAAAAGGCCCCTAAATTTAGGTGCTCGAAATATGGGCTTAAAGACGATCGTAAAACGAAATTTAATTTAGGGGCTAGTTTAGGGGACTTTTAAGCTAGGGGATCCCATACGTACGTGGTAGCTTATGGGTTGTTGGTGAAATCGGACATTAGTGTTTTAAATATATTAAAAAATATATTTAGTTTGATATAACCTTTAGTAACTAAAGGGTTAGGTTAATAAAATTAATTTAATAAACTTGAATTAAATAAATTCATACAAAAATAAAAGCTTAAAGTTCATGTTACTCATAATCTGTTTACGTTTAAAATGAAGTTCTTTGTTACTACGGCATAATTATAAATATTACATTCTAGTTGTTAATCTATACATATAATAAAATTCTACTAAATCGAATCTGTACATTGAATATTTTTTGGGGAATCTAATTGAAATAAACATTATTATCGATACACAGTCCGAATTTAGTTTTTAGAATTTTTGTCAGTTTGTCTGTGTGATGATAGCTAGTTATCCGGGTCAACATATAGGATACTTTTTACCGCGGAAAATATCTCATTTCTGAGAAAAAAAATACAAAAACTGCATTGTAAGAGTATTCTAATATGTAAAACCTAAGAATTTGGTTTTTGGTCATCTGAACGCGGGCAGAGCCGCGTGGCCTAGTAATTGTGTAAAAACACATTTATAATTTTCACAACTTTATTCGAACCATTTAGTTTCCCTTCACGTAGTTGGGGAGTGATATTATATTATTTCTATTTGTCAATATAGACTCAGTATTAACACAATTATTTATGCGAGTATTAATCTTTATTAGTAAAGATTTTTTATATTGTTTGTTCTTTTTGTCAATAGAAATATAGTCGGAAATCGAACCCGAAATCTTCGACATTTTTAGTAATTTTAGTTTTATCAAAAACTCTACTTTAACGTTATTCAAATAAAACCTCGTTTTATTTCCAGACAATAGTTTTTGATTCCCATACAATTAATTGATAGTAAGTTGTACGGATCTGATGACTCATAGAACATTTTCGGTTAATTGATATGTAAAATAAAAGGTTACGTTTTTATATTATGCATTTACTTTTATTAGCTTTGAAACATATTAATATAAATTTAATAATAATTAACAGGTTTTGTCAGAAGGTTTTCACCAACACTGACCTTCACATAATTATTACAAGGTTTTACTTTATTAATTATTTATTTTTCTAAAACGTGTTATTTTTCTATAAATCAATGATAATTTGGAAATTATTGAATTTATTCCATTCAACTTTAAAAATGACGGATTTTCATACAAAAATTAAACACCTTTAATTTACAAACCTTCTTTTTTTAGTGGACTTTACGAGCAATTTTTAATTTATTAAAGCCAATTTTATATAGTACACTAGCAGAACTCGCGGCTTCGCTCGCGCTAAAACTACAAAAAAATACTCGAAAAAGGTAGGTTTCATACAAACATTCATTCCCTATTTTACCTATTTATTTAATTATATTGAAGAGCATTAATACCAAGTTTCCAGTAATTCTGATCATACATATTTTTTTGGGTTGTATTATAACGTATTTTCCTGTGGGAATGATATAATTTCCCGCAGTAAAAGGTAGCCTATGTGAGTCTTCAGCCCTCCAACTATCTCCACACAAAAAATCACGCCAATCAGTTACTCTGTTTCAACGTGAAAGAAGGAAAAACAAACAAACACACTTTAACATTTATAATACGAGTAATATTAAGTATGGATTTTATACTAACTGAGGTTTCGTGATTTAGTTTCTTGAGATTACTAGAGTTATCATGGTTATCCAAAGTAAGGCCAGAGACACAAGATGCAGATAGAATATGATCAATAGTAGTTTAAAGTCTCTCTATCTAAGCTCTACATATTTTACCTTAATACAGAATGCTCGCGCTAAATCTACAAAAAAAAAAAAAACTCCAATATAGTAAGTTTCATACAAACTTTCATCCGCTATTTTACCCCCTTATGGGATGAATTTCAAAAAATGCTAAAACACGTATTTAATTATTTGTATTGAAGAGCATTAATACCAAGTTTCAAGTAATTGTGATCATAAATAAATTTTTGGATTGTATTATAACGTGTTTTCCCGTGGGAAAGAGATAAACGTCTCGCGGTAAAAAGTAGCCTATGTCACTCTCCAGCCCTCCAACTACTTCCACTTAAAAAATTACGCCAATCCGCCAAGCCGTTTCCACGTGAAAGAAAGACAGACAAACAAACAAACACACTTTCACATTTATAATATTAGTATGGATTTAATTAAACATACTAGCGGGCATATTTTAATAGGCAAACATATTGTCCCTTTTATTATAGTATATAAAAAATGATTTTGATTAAATACGCTACGAACGTAGCAATCTTGCAGCCGGATCTTGATCCATTAGTAATTAGTTAAATAACAACATTTTATAGTGACCGTATCAATATTAGATATCTTTATTTCTTTATAAATAGAATGACTTGGACATCGGACGGAAACATAATCACATAAGAATAATCTACTATTTTAAATAGTCAAATTTATGCATGCTGTACACAAATATACAGCGCTCAGAACGCTAATATAATTAGGTAATTTTGTTATTTGTAGGTTTTATTGCCCTGTGCGAGTGTAGTTGAAAGTTCGAGATCCACATTCATAAGAAAACTGCACACAGCGGTTACAAGAAGATCCAATAAATGTATTTACACCAGCCCTTATTTTAAGGATAACATGTGGCCTTGAATTACGTGGATTGATAATTACTATAACTCACCATGTTCTAGCTCGACATCTCAAAACATTGGGATTCGACTGTGCGGGAACCCTGGGGGCAAATCACAAGTTTGTTCCCCAGGACTTGCACAGCCTAACCAAGTTACTAAGTCCACCAAGTTACAGTTACCAAGTTACTTCAGAGGACATCGATATCATGGCGTAGAGAGATAATAATAGTGTTTCTATGATCTCTACATGCCATGGCAACGTTTCTTCACAAATTGAAAACTCCACCAAACCTATCTTTATATTGGATTACAATATTATGATGGGTGGGGTCGATAAGAAAGACCAAATATTGGTAATGTACCCCATCGAGCGGAGATAAATCAGTGTTTTGTATAAAAAACTATTTAAAAGATTTCTAAAGGCCTCTATATTACACTCATCGAAATTTCCGTCGTTTTGTCGTTTTGCGTCGGGGGTTAAAAAACGGGTGCATGCGTTCTGTATTGGTTGCAGTAAATGTGTATGTATTGACCCGTTTTTTTAAATAATATGTTAATATATATTAATATATAATAATATATATTCATAGGTTTTAATTTATGTAATATTAGTAATTTACCCTTGCTTCGCTTGGGTCGGTCCCTAGTTACGTTTTAATGTTTTTGAGCGGGACCCTAATTTAAAAAAAAAAATTAAAGTGGCCTAAGTTACTCCTTATAACATTAACTATCTGCCAGTAAAAGTCCCGTGAAAATCAGTCCAGCCGTTTCAGAGATTGGCTGGAATAAATAGACTATAATAAAAAAATGTGTTTGTTGTGAGCACTGTTTATAATTTTAAATGCATTTAGTAAAAAAAGCTTTTATTTCGACATTACAAACACACACTCATTTTATTTATTTGTATAGATGTATTTATAAATATATTTTTTGTATTTATCTATAAAATGTCTTGTTGTCATAATTTTTTTCCACACTTTTGTTCGTTTCATCCACCTCGTGAAGTTGGTAAAATTTCTCTTAAGAGTGGTGTGTGGGACATTATATGAAAGGAGGTATATCTACTTAGTATCATCACTTAGTATATAATTAGAATTTGTTGCTTCTAGGGTGTTCATAATAATTTCATTAAAAAATTTGCAAAACAGTAGAAAAAATAATTTCTGTCTCTCCGAATTAATATTTGAAGTTGTTTAATGTTGTATTAGTATCATGTTTTTTAATATCATTTTATTTCCATACTATAATCTTTTCATATTATTGTCTAGTACCTGTGCCACCGAGCTTCACTCAGAGTTCTTAATAAAAAATACAATTTTCTTCAATAAAAAAAAATCTTAATAAATACAAAAAAAAAACAAAAATAAATTATACCTTTGTATCCGACTGAGATTCGAACCCTGATACCTATGATTGTCATTCTTGCGCCTTGGCCGCTTGACCATGGCGCTTATGCCTGAGCATGCGAAATTATGACATGAAAATTCGAAAACACGCGTTTTCCCAGACATAAGACTAATCTAGACCGATTTATCGCCCCCGAAACTCCCTGAAAACCCTGTATACTAAATTTCATGAAAATCGTTGGAGCCGTTTGCGATATATATATATATATATATATATATATATATATATATATATATATATATATATATATATATATATATATATATATGTACAAGAATTGCTCGTTTAAAGATATAAGATAGATGAGAATATTTGTCGTATCCAATATTATACTTTTGTAGTATTCCCTTGTATATTCTTATAGTGAAATTGTCCGTTTTTGTAATTGATTTTCGAAAAATTCTAGTAAAGTAACGTGTCTTTTTCTTGTATTTTTCTATTATAAAATTTAAAATTAAATTAAACAGATCATGCTTCGTTTTTAACATTTATTTTCAAGTGTTTGGTTTGTTGTTTAATTCTCGTAAACTAAATAGTTTTAAGAACTCAAACTATGTCAGTATTTAGACGTACGTGGACTAAACTACATTATTATAATATAAACTAACATTGCCCGCAGCTCCGCCCGCATTCAGATAACCAAAACCCAAATTCTTAGGTTTTACATATTAGTATACTCTTACATTGCAGTTTTTGTATTTTTGTTCAAAAATGAGATATTTTCCCGCGATATAAAGTATCCTATATGTTGACCCGGATAACCAGCTATCACCATACTAAATTTCATTAAAAAGTGGGTTTTCTGTGATGCGGTAACAGATAGACAGATAGACAGACAGACAAAAATTCTAAACACTATAGATTCGGTCTCTGTATCGCTAATAATGTTTATTCCAATAAGATTTTCCAAAAAATATCTAACGTACAGATTCGGCTTAGTTACAGTTATTAATTATGTATATGTAGATGATTATCCTAAATCTCGTGGCACACAGTGCTCTCAGAATTCAAGTATTAACCATATCTCTTTTTTATCCGGCGCTTAGTTCGCCATGATTGAGACATGCGAAGCTTTTCTAATATTTTATCTATAAATATTTTATATATAATAAAAAAAATATTTTATCTATAATTAATTCAAATAAAAAACTTTTTGAAATAATAGTTTTATTTTATAATAAATTCCTGTTGAAAATCCAAAAGTACACATTATACTCTTTTATTTGCAATCGAAATTAATATGATATTTCGGATCATTTTGAAAATATCATATAATTTTATTCTTCAGGCCCCATGAGGGCTGACAGTAATGTTATTTACATGTTTATTAAGCATTTATTCAGTCTTATATTTTGAATTTCGATTTCAGAACTTATTGATTAAATTTGATTTAAATTGTTGGTCATGTATTATTATATACATTTTTAAATTTTAATCGCACATAGGTACATATAATATATGTACATAATACAATATTCTACTAAAATAATAACTTAATAGTGTCCGTAGCTGTATGTCCGTGTCCTCTATGCCCGTAGTCACCATCGAAATCTCCGTGGCTGCCGTGACCAAGGCTGCCTCAGAATCCTATGCCGATACTGAAAGTTCCGCGACTACGTTCATTACTACCTCTGCGGCCGGCACCGATCCCTGCACCGAAGCTCCCACTGTGGCTTGCACCGATGCCTCCACCAAGATTCCCACCGTGGCCAAAACCTATGCCTCCGCCAAGACTCCCTCTGTGGCCTGCACCGAAGGCTGAACCGCCTGCTCCTATGCCTGCACCTATGCCTGCGCTCTGGCCTCCACTAAGGCTCTCACTGTGATCTGCACCAAAGCTTTTATCATGGCTTGCACTGATGCCTGCACCTATGCCTGCACTGTGGTCTCCACCAAGGCTCCCACTGTGGCCTGTACCGATGGCTCCACCAAGACTCCCACTCTGGCCTGCACCGAAAGCTGCACCTATGCCTGCCCTGTGTCCTCCACTAAGGCTTCCACTGTGGCCTGCACTGAAGCTTTTATCATGGCTTGCACTGATGCCTGCATCTATGCCTGCACTGTGGTCTCCACCAAGGCTCCCACTGTGGCCTGTACCGATGGCTCCACCAAGACTCCCACTCTGGCCTGCACCGAAAGCTGCACCTATGCCTGCCCTGTGTCCTCCACTAAGGCTTCCACTGTGGCCTGCACTGAAGCTTTTATCATGGCTTGCACTGATGCCTGCACCTATGCCTGCACTGTGGTCTCCACCAAGGCTCCCACTGTGGCCTGTACCGATGGCTCCACCAAGACTCCCACTCTGGCCTGCACCGAAAGCTGCACCTATGCCTGCCCTGTGTCCTCCACTAAGGCTCCCACTGAGGCCTGCACCGAACCTTTTATCATGGCTTGCACTGATGCCTGCACTATGGCCTCCACCAAGGCTCCCACTGTGGCCTGCACCGATGGCTCCATCAAGACTCCCACTCTGGCCTGAACCGAAAGCTGCACCTATGCCTGCACTGTGGCCTCCACTCGGGCTTCCACTGTGGCCTGCACTGTGGCCTCCACCAAGGCTCCCACTCTGGCTTGCACCAATATCTGCACCTATGCTTGCACTGTGGCTTCCACTAAGGCTTCCACGGCGACCTGCATCGAATTTTTTATCATGGCTTGCACTGAGGCCTGCACCTATACCTACACTGTTGCCACTACCGAAGCTCCCACTTTGGCCTGCACCAATATCTCCACCTATGCTTGCACTGTAGCTTCCATCAAGGTTCCCAGTATGACTTGCACCGATGCCCGCACCGACATTTTTATCATGGCTTGCACTGAGGCCTGCACCTATGCCTGCACTGTGGCCTTCACCAAGACTCCCACTGTGGCTTGCACTGATGTCTGCACTGACGCTTTTATCATGGCTTGCACTGAGGCCTGCACCTATACCTGCACCGTGGCCTCCACCAAGGTTCCCACTGTGGCTTGCACCGATGCTTGCACTGACGCTTTTATCATGGCTTGCACTGATGCCTGCACCTATGCCCGCACTGTGGCCTCCACTAAGGCTCCCACTGATGCCTGCACTAACGCTTTTATCATAACTTGTACTGAGGCCTGCACTGTGGCTTCCACCAAGGCTCCCACTCTGGCTTGTACCAATGTCTGCACCAATGCTTGCACTGTGGCTTCCACTAAGGCTTCCACGGCGACCTGCATCGAATTTTTTATCATGGCTTGCACTGAGACCTGCACCTATGCCTGCACTGTTGCCACTAACGAAGCTCCCACTCTGTCCTGCACCAACATCTCCACTTATGCTTGCACTGTAGCTTCCATCAAGCTTCCCACTATGACTTGCACCGATGCCCGCAGCGACGTTTTTATCATGGCTTGCACTGAGGCCTGCACCTATGCCTGCACTGTGGCCTTCACCAAGACTCCCACTGTGGCTTGCACTGATGCCTGCACTGACGCTTTTATCAGCACCTATCCCTGCACCGTGGCCTCCACCAAGGTTCCCACTGTGGCTTGCACCGATGCTTGCACTGACGCTTTTATCATGGCTTGTACTGATGCCTGCACCTATGCCCGCACTGTGGCCTCCACTAAGGCTCCCACTGATGCCTGTACTAACGCTTTTATCATAACTTGTACTGAGGCCTGCACTGTGGCTTCCACCAAGGCTCCCACTCTGGCTTGTACCAATGTCTGCACCAATGCTTGCACTGTGGCTTCCACTAAGGCTTCCACGGCGACCTGCATCGAATTTTTTATCATGGCTTGCACTGAGACCTGCACCTATGCCTGCACTGTTGCCACTAACGAAGCTCCCACTCTGTCCTGCACCAACATCTCCACTTATGCTTGCACTGTAGCTTCCATCAAGCTTCCCACTATGACTTGCACCGATGCTCGCAGCGACGTTTTTATCATGGCTTGCACTGAGGCCTGCACCTATGCCTGCACCGTGGCCTCCACCAAGGCTCCCACTGTGGCTTGCACTGATGCCTGCACTGACGCTTTTATCATGGCTTGCACTGAGGCCTGCACCTATCCCTGCACCGTGGCCTCCACCAAGGTTCCCACTGTGGCTTGCACCGATGCTTGCACTGACGCTTTTATCATGGCTTGCACTGATGCCTGCACCTATGCCCGCACTGTGGCCTCCACTAAGGCTCCCACTGATGCCTGCACTAACGCTTTTATCATAACTTGTACTGAGGCCTGCACTGTGGCTTCCACCAAGGCTCCCACTCTGGCTTGTACCAATGTCTGCACCAATGCTTGCACTGTGGCTTCCACTAAGGCTTCCACGGCGACCTGCATCGAATTTTTTATCATGGCTTGCACTGAGACCTGCACCTATGCCTGCACTGTTGCCACTAACGAAGCTCCCACTCTGTCCTGCACCAACATCTCCACTTATGCTTGCACTGTAGCTTCCATCAAGCTTCCCACTATGACTTGCACCGATGCCCGCAGCGACGCTTTTATCATGGCTTGCACTGAGGCCTGCACCTATGCCTGCACTGTGGCCTTCACCAAGACTCCCACTGTGGCTTGCACTGATGCCTGCACTGACGCTTTTATCATGGCTTGCACTGAGGCCTGCACCTATCCCTGCACCGTGGCCTCCACCAAGGTTCCCACTGTGGCTTGCACCGATGCTTGCACTGACGCTTTTATCATGGCTTGTACTGATGCCTGCACCTATGCCCGCACTGTGGCCTCCACTAAGGCTCCCACTGATGCCTGCACTAACGCTTTTATCATAACTTGCACTGAGGCCTGCACTGTGGCTTCCACCAAGGCTCCCACTCTGGCTTGTACCAATGTCTGCACCAATGCTTGCACTGTGGCTTCCACTAAGGCTTCCACGGCGACCTGCATCGAATTTTTTATCATGGCTTGCACTGAGACCTGCACCTATGCCTGCACTGTTGCCACTAACGAAGCTCCCACTCTGTCCTGCACCAACATCTCCACTTATGCTTGCACTGTAGCTTCCATCAAGCTTCCCACTATGACTTGCACCGATGCCCGCACCGACGTTTTTATCATGGCTTGCACTGAGGCCTGCATCTATGCCTGCACTGTGGCCTCCACCAAGGCTCCCACTGTGGCTTGCACCGATGCCTGCACTGACGCTTTTATCATGGCTTGCACTGAGGCCTGCACCTATACCTGCACCGTGGCCTCCACCAAGGCTCCCACTGTGGCTTGCACCAATGCCTGCACTGACGCTTTTATCATGGCTTGCACTGATGCCTGCATCTTTGTCCGTACTGTGGCCTCCACTAAGGCTCCCACTGAGGCCTGCACCGAAGCTTTTATCATAGCTTCCACTGATGCCTGCACTGTGGCCTACACCAAGGCTCCCACTGTGGCCTGCACCGATGCCTCCACCAAGACTCCCACTTTGGCCCGCACCGAAGGCTGCATCTATGCCCGCACTGTGGCCTCCACTAAGGCTCCCACTGAGGCCTGCACCGAAGCTTTTATCATGGCTTCCACTGATGCCTGCACTGTGGCCTACACCAAGGCTCCCACTGTGGCCTGCACCGATGCCTCCACCAAGACTCCCACTCTGGCCTGCACCGAAATCTGCACCTATGCCTGCACTGTGGCCTCCACTAAGGCTTCCACTATGGCCAGCACCGACACTTTTATCAAGGCTTGTGTCGATGCCTGTACTGTGGCCACCACCAAGGCTTCCACTTTGACCTGCACCAATGCCTGCCCCAATACCCGCACTATGACCTCCAGTAAGGCTCCCACTGTGGCCTGTACCGAAGGCTGCACCTATGCCTGCACTATGGCCTCCACTAAGGCTCCCACTGAGGCCTGCACCGAAGCTTTTATCATGGCTTGTGCTGATGCCTGTACCTATGCCTGCACTGTGGCCTCCTCCGAGGCTCCCACTGTGGCCTGCACCGATGCCTGTACTGAGGCTTTCACCATGGCTTGCACCGAAGCCTGCACCTATGCCTGCACTGTGGCCTCCAACAAGGCTACCACTGTGGCCTGCACCGATGCCTCCACCAAGTTTCCCACTGTTGCTTGCACCAAAGGCTGCACCAATGGCTGCACCGAATCCTATAAAAGAATTTAGATTTAATTCTATCACTACCATTACTTAAATATAATGCATATAATGTATAAACTTTTAATGGAATAAAAAATATAAAACTCTAGCAGGATTATAAACTAGCTAATATAAATATACAATAATATTTTTTTTTATAATGTTGATTGAAAATAGTGTAATAATCTAATAATAACCGTATTGTAAACAGATTAAAGACCCTAAAATAATAGTTATTAAAAATTTTGTCTGTTTGTCTGTTTGGGTGTGCGCGTTTCACGCAAAAAGTACTGAACCGATTTCTACTATTTATAGGTGATAACTTCTATCTACAACTCTCTCTAAGGTGATAACTTATTATTCGGGTCAACGTTTAGGTTACCATTTACTATACAAAAGTATTTCATTCCCACGTAAAAACACAATAACTGATTATAATAAGTTGTCTTTAGAAATTTATATGGCTAACGCTGGCTAAGCCTTAACTAAATAAACTATAATAAAACCCAATAACTATTCATATATATTTAAAACGTTCCTAGAGGCGCACCCTTTTTTAAGATTGGGAAAAGCATTTACGCATACCACGTGTAGACATACAGGTGGTTATGTGGGACTAATCGGCTCCAAAAGTCAGTACTACCTACTAAAACCCAACAAAACCTTCCCCCGTCTTAAAGGGGCGTCGCAGGATCGATTACGCGATTGATTTACCCGACGGTAGGTCTGCCGAAGCAGATCACAATAACCATGGGGTTGCGCCACAGTCCACTCTGCTATCAGAGAAGTACCAGGAGCAACCCGCATGGTACACCGCCCACCGAAGTGGGCCACCTCCCTGTGCGTTTCTTAGCTTTGCGCTTTCACTTGCCACTTCTGAACCTCCCTACCACGACAAGGTACGGACGGTATTGCACGTTGGGGAGGGAGGGGAGGGGGGGAGTAGGGGTGCACCTGACTGAAGCGAGATTAAGTCACTCGTATAAAATAAAAAAAATAGGGTTCGAACAGATCTGATTGAGCGAAAAAGCTACTTAAAAACATCTATCGTAATTAAAAGATCTATTGGGTTTTATCACAGCGTTTTTTTACCCATCATTTACCTGAATAGAGAGCAACCATTTTTTTTATTCTGTGTAGTTTGACTATACAAATTATTGTCTAGCCGCAAAGTTGAGCAATGTAGCTCTATTAGTCGCAAGGAAAATTAGTTTATAAGAGTTCCGTATTTTTTTTTTATTTATTACATAGGTCGCTAATAGAGCAAACATTCTTACAATTGTAGATAAAATAAATAAATAAATATGTTGGAACATTAACACACAGCACCATCTAGTTCCATGGTAAGCTACGAGGGTTGTGTTATGATTACCAGATAGTTGATACACTACACATATATAACTTTAAATACATACATAATATTATAAATATAAACATACATGATTGGAGTACAAACATTCGTGCTCATCACACAAATGAATACCCCCAGCGGGATTCGAACCCGCGACCGCTGGCACAGCAAGTAGGGTCACTACAAACTGAGCCAAACGTGCCGTCCAATAAATAAATGAATACATAGTAATAAACAAAAGAAAATCTATTAATTATAAGCAACACTGCATTCTAATAAGACAACAACATAGTAACTTAATAATAATAGTTTCATTAGTGAGCAAAATTAAATTGAAATTAAAATTAAAATTTCCTTAATCGTTTAAGATACGGGAAATTTGATTTTACATTCATGTATTAGGTATATTATATTATTCGTACCTGGATACGCAGCAGCTACCGCGACTAAGGTCAATGCAATAATCTGGAAAAAATAAATAATAAATATAATAAAATAAAGAATAGTTTATTATTATTTATATGTGACAAACATACATATATTATTAATAAATGAATGTTTGTATGTTTGTTCTCGATGTGTTCCTGAAGCACTGATCCGATTGTGATGAAATTTTGTTCGGTTCTTATGTGTAGGTATTTCTGTATAGATTCCCGGTCCAATACAACGTAGGTATGTTTGTATTCTTAAATCATTCATCCCTGACTAGGGACGCACCGTAGGGAAGTCACTAGCTTACAATGAATTAAAAAAAATAATTAAAATAACGAATTAGTGGGCGTTCAAGCGATCAAAAACGGTTTGATATAATATGATGTATAGATAGATGCAAACAAAAAAGAAATGTAATTGTGAAGATATTTCTTTTTAATAAGTCTATACATTACATACACTTAATCTATACATATAAAAAAATGTAACTAAGCCGAATCTGTACATTAAATATTTTTTGGTCAATCATATTGAAATAAACATTAATATCGATACAGAGGCCGAATCTATAGTTTGCTTTGCACTGCAAGGATTTTGATCAAATTTAGTATGGTGATAGCTGGTTATCCGGGTCAACATATAGGATACTTTTTACCGCGGGAAAATATCTCATTTCTGAGAAAAAATACAAAAACTGCAATGTAAGAGTATACTAATATGTAAAACCTAAGAATTTGGTTTTTGGTTATCTGAACGCGGACGGAGCCGCGGCCATTGCTAATAATAATTAAATCATATTTCAAACAAATGAATGGCTTGATGACACAAGTACCTACTTTTTAGTTTTATTAATTAAACAACTTAATTTAGAAAACTAAGTCAAAGTATGCAAATTAATACTATAATGGCTAATACAATTCACCGAATTTAACAAATATGTGAAACGCACACGTTCCACAAACAAACACAGCACAAAATGTCTATAACACGCGAATAACAAGTTAAAACTTTATAAAACATAAAAAAGACTCATAAGCAACGCACTCCTAAACAATAACAATCCGCCATAATAATTTATATTTTTTCAATTTTCACATAGCTGGCCTCGCTTCTTAAATAGTGACGTTATGTAATTTCTGACCAATAACAAGTAGAATAAGGTGTTGAGAAGCTTTTCCAGCAACAAAACTTTGATTAGTGCGCATGCGTAAAATGCTGATGATGTTCTCCTAGCCGATTCCGGCCACGGCGGCCAATCTCAATGAGACAAGCCAACTGCGCAGGAGATATTATAGTGCACAAGTGTACGCGCAGACACAGGTGCACTCTCTATTCCTGTCACTCTCATACTCCGGTGGGACGACTGCTCGACACGACCAGTGAGAGTTAAGGCGCAGGACCGACAGCTTTACGTGCTCTCCGAGGCACGGGGGTGAAACACCGCCAACTTCCTAACTCCGGGCTGTTACTGAGACTTACTATACAGAAAGACTCAATAACTAAACTTGGCCCGACCCGGGACTCGAACCCAGGACCTCCGAGTGTGCAGCCGTACATGCTAGCCACTACACCACCGAGGCAGTTAAATGCTAAAAATGACTGAAGTCACGTGACAATCTTCAATACAAAAGTATGAATGAAACACAATTTAGTATGAACACGGTAAGCTAATAATACAACGTTTTATCGTCGCATTTCTATGAAGAGACGCCTAAGCAATTTGGAGCGCAAATACATATATATATATACTTATAATATTTTGTAGGCGTTATATTATTTTTAAAAATTGACGTATAGTAATAATAAGTTGGTTTTTTAATTACATATTATTATTTTTTAATTACATTATATGTGCATTATTAATATTGAATTATCAAAAAATAATATTTATAATGAATGATCTGTAAAAGGTAAGACGGTGGGAATCGTCTTGTATAGTCCCTTCGGCACTGCTAGCAACTCAACCTCGCCTTGGACTCGATCCTAGGTACTATTTAACCGTTAGTATGGAATAGATACACTATATTTTAGTATACATATACATATTACATATATGACGACACGTTTGGCTCAGTGTGTAGTAACCCTACCTGCTATGCCAGCGGTTGCGGGTTCGAATCCCGCTGGGGGCAGTCATTGGTGTTTATATTTATAAAATGTATGTATTTAAAGTTATATATATGTAGTGTATCAACTATAACACAGGCCATAGCGTAGCTTACCATGGAACTAGATGGTGCCGTGTGTTAATGTCCCAACATATTTATATTTATATATTTATTTATATTACTTAAATCCATAGGTATTACGAGTTTTATATCCCTTACTTGAGAAATGATTGATTCCCCATACAAAATTTCATCCCTCTTTTCACCACCCTAATGAATGATTTCCGGGATAAAAACTGTCCTTATCTATCCTTCCCAGAGTCTCAAACTATATTTATACCAAATTTCATCTAAATGGGTTCAGCGGAAACAAAAATACATATTTTTTTCTCGTAAATGAAATATAATATTTATATAGATTAATTGAAGTCTATATAATAATATCTTACATTTACGCGAACATTTGACATCTATATAAATAAAAATGAAATACCGAAATGTATGTATGTACGCACATAACTTCGGATCGATTGCACCAAATTGGATAATTCTTTTTTTGTGTTTGTTCTTGTCAGGAAGTTTTGTATAGAACAAAATTAAAAGAATCAAACTAAAATAAGTTTTTTTTAAATCTCATGATATGAAAAGTGAACGAGTGAGTGAAATATTTTTTATCCCGGAAATCATCCCTTAAGAGGGTGAGAATGGGGATGAAAGTTTGTATGGGGAAGCAAACTAGGGACGAACCCACTAAAACCCGACATCCCTTCCCTCAGCCTTAGTGGGACGCCGCAGGATCGCTTGCGCATAACTAGAGACGAACCCAAGCGAAGCGAGGGTGAGCCGCTAGTTTTAAATAAAACTATCTTTTCGGATTATTTCGCGGATTTATTTAGATTTTTGATTCCCAACGTTTCGAATGCTTTACAGCAATCATGGTCACGGGAGAGTATAAGGTTTTAGACATCTCAAAGGCGTTACATTATTATGTACTTGTCACAGACAGTGCCTACCCACAATTTTACAAAAATGATATCAAAAATTTAAAAATGGCATCATTTTTTTAATAAGTATTATTATTAAAACAGTAATATTATTTATTTAATTCTAGCTGTTATTATTATAAATATTACATTTTTGTAAACTTAATTAATAATATTATATAGTGTTTCTATTACTATAATATGTAAAACTACCAATGATACTACCATAAGCGTATCTTGTAATAAACATAATAAAATGTAACAACAAAAATATAACAGACCATTAGATGTAGTTAGTTTATACTGTGTGGATCGCAATAGCAGTAATTCAAATTCATATATATTTTTATCTGTAAAGATAGGAATAGTGTTGCTTAGTATTTAACTTAAAATAATAGCACTCTTAATTAACAATTTAATTTTGAAATCGATACTAATATTATAAATATGAAAGTTAGTTAGTTAGTTTGTTTGTTTATTTGTTTGTTTGTTTGTTTATTTGTTTGTTTGTTTGTTTGTTTGTTTGTTTGTTTGTTTGTTTGTTTGTTTGTTTGTTTGTTTGTTTGTTTGTTTGTTTGTTTGTTTGTTTGTTTGTTTGTTTGTTTGTTTGTTTTTGTTGTTTGTTTGTTTGTTTGTTTGTTTGTTTGTTTGTTTGTTTGTTTGTTTGTTTGTTTGTTTGTTTGTTTGTTTGTTTGTTTGTTTGTTTGTTTGTTTGTTTGTTTGTTTGTTTGTTTGTTTGTTTGTTTGTTTGTTTGTTTGTTTGTTTGTTTGTTTGTTTGTTTGTTTGTTTGTTTGTTTGTTTGTTTGTTTGTTGTTTGTTTGTTGTTTGTTTGTTTGTTTGTTTGTTTGTTTGTTTGTTTGTTTGTTTGTTTGTTTGTTTGTTGTTTGTTTGTTTGTTTGTTTGTTTGTTTGTTTGTTTGTTTGTTTGTTTGTTTGTTTGTTTGTTTGTTTGTTTGTTTGCTTGCTTGCTTGCTTGTTTGTTTGTTTGTTTGTTTGTTTGTTTGTATGTTTGTTTGTTTGTTTGTTTGTTTGTTTGTTTGTTAGTTTGTTTGTTTGCTTATTTGTTAATTTGTTTGTTTGTGTGTGTGTTTGTTTGTTTGTTTGTCTTTCTTTCACATCAAAATCCAGTGATGGATAGGCGTGATTTTTTGTGTGGAGATAGTTGGAGGACTGGAGAGTGACATAGGCTACTTTAAACCACTTACAGATTATCTAATTCCCACGGGAAAACACGTTATAATATAACCCAAAAAATATTCATGATCAGAATTACTTGAAACTTGATATGAATGCTCTTCAATACAATTAAATAAATACATGTTTTAGCATTTTTCAAAATTTATCCCATAAGAGAGTAAAATAGGGGATGAAAGTTTGTATTAGACCTACCTTTTTATTCGTAGTTTTAGCGCGAGCGAAGCCACAGGTTTTGTTAGTTACATATAAAACAACAATAATTTTTAAATTACATATAAAACAATAATATTGCTTAAATAAATAAATATTTTTTTTATTTTTTTAATTTTCTTTGGGGTTATAGATAATATTATATAGTAATAGCAACACTAAATAATATTATTATTTACGAAGTAAAAAAATGTAATATTTATAATAAAACAGCTAAAATTAAATGAATAATATTGCTGTATTTAATTATAATAATTATAAAAAAAATGTTCTAAATTAAAATCAATAAATAAGGTACTCTGGTGCCATTTTTAAATTTGTGAAATCATTTTTGAAAAATTGTGGGTAAGCACTGTCTCTAACAAGTATATAACGTCTTTGAGATATCGAAAACTTTAGTGGAACCGAACTCGGCCGCTAATCGCCTGGCTGGGCCTCCCTGAATAGGGTCTCACCCGGCCGGGCTGATCGCCCGGGCGACTACCATTAAGAAGTCTTAAGGGTCCCAGAAAGGCCCCCCCAGCGACGCGCCCGTAGTTGTGGGCGGCGGAAGAACCCACAGTCAGGGGGCTATGCCCCGAAACCGTTTCCCCACTCCTCTTACGGGGATTGTGAGATGACAAGTGCGAAAACTTTAGTCTCGAAAACCTAAGCATTCGAAACGTCGGGAACCAAAAATCAAAATAAATCCGCAAAATAATCCGAAAAGATAGTTTTATTTAAAACTAGCGGCTCACCTTCGCTTCGCTCGGGTTCGTCGCTAGGTACGTTTTAAATAGATATAAATAGTTATTAGCCAGCGTTAGCCATATAATTTTATTTTTCGTTAATTTTTCATTTTTTGTCTTTATTAAAAACCTTCCGTGGACCTTAAGGAAGTAGAAGAAGAAGAAGGAGAGTTTCGGATACACATAGAAGTGTCTTTAAAATAAAGTAAATGTTTCTAAGCAATTCTTTATGGAGCCCATATTACCGGACTAATATGAATTAATTAAAGTCGTCATCGTTGTATTGTGTCTGACTTAACTGCCTCAGTGGTCTAGTACGGCTGCAGATACGAAGGTACTGGGCTTGAGTCACGGGTCGGACCAAGTTACTAATTACCGTAATTACTGAGTCGTTCTGTCAAAAAATCTCAGTAGTAATAATTGCTTTACTTTACAAGAAAATGGCTTAGTAAAATATTCATAAATGGTATTTGTGGTAGAATATATTTAGTTATCCGTTTAATCAGTTTAGCATTCGTAAAAAAAACTCTGTTTTTCTATACAATAGTATGAAAGACCAACTTATTTTTGTAGTCGATTCGATAAGAAAATAAATAAGTAAAAAAAACACATTGCTTGTTTAAACATTATTTACTACATGATAGCGAGGTTCTCAATTCGACTGTATTTTTTTTTTATGTTTGCATAGGTGGAACTCTTCAACGGCTAATAGTAGATACTTTGAGTTTGGGCTTATTTTGTTTGATTTGACAAGAACACTTTAGAATTCTTGCTTTGCTACTAATGTTGTTAAAAAGTTTATATTTTGTAACATTATTAACATATAAAGTCAAATAGTTTTTTTTTGATCATTTGACACAGGCAGAGCCGCGAGTAATGCTAGTAATTCTAATAAAATTATAGAAAGAAAAATCTTTGCATTACTATTATTTATTGATTTTAAATAACGTATTAAATTAAAATACATGGTGATATCTATTGCTGGTTTTCTAAATGTCACATGACTAAATATTTGTGGTATTATTTTACGTATAAATTTACACTTATTAATATATTTTTTGTCAAGGCATTATTTTGCTTAAATATCGACAGTTTCGGCGTAGTTTTATTCTAACCAGTTTTTGTATTTTACCTCAGAAATTAAACTTTATTATTATTTAATTTTAGATTAGAAAATTATTTAATTTTATAAAAGTCCATCTAGCGGTTTTCCTGTGATACTGTTCTAGGCAGATAAAAAGATAGACAGACAAAAAATCTAAAAACTTTAGATTCGGCATAATGGCTATTTTAATAAGATTTTCCAAAAAAATATTTAACGTACAGATTTGAGTCAGTTACAATTTTATTATATGCATATGTAGAAGATTAATTAATTATTAACATGTTCTAAATGTACTTTGTAGCTAGATTCCCTACTGCTTCGCTGCGAACGGCTGTAACAATGTTAGCCTATATTTGTCCTTGATAAACAGGCCTTGATCTGCAATATATTTCTTTATTCAAGCAATCCCATTAATTTCATAAATGCGAAAGTTTGGATGGATGTTTGTTACTGAATCACGCCAGAACGGCTGAGCGGATCTGGACGTTTGGCACAGAGATAAATTAGAGTCTGGAATAGCACATAGGTTACTTTTTATCCCGGAAAAATGTACAGTTCCCGTGGGAGCGTTTTTGTTATTCACAGAGTTTTTCTATTTCACACTAACCGTTAAAATATTTTTTAAGTAAAATGAGAAAGAAAATTACAAATATACTTAATTATATATACAAAACAAATGTACACTTAGTTATTACTGTACAAGTCATGTCCGCGTGGAATAGTGGCAAGAATGCTACCCGCATTCACCCGTTGAATGGCAATGCCGATTCTTTGGGCGAAAAATGCGCCAGCCCTCCTGTCACCAGTAGAGGTGATAAGACGAGATGTTATGTCTTTAAAAAAAAAAACTTAGCACTTTGACTCCATGGGCCAAGGGTTTCTACAGCAAATGGAATAAAAACATAATTTTGACTAAGGGAGGTGTATTAACGTAATGTTATTGTTATATTTAAGTTTTAGTGTTAAGTTATATTAATATTTATTTTATTGTTATATAAATAAAATAATAAATTTACAACTTACCATAAACTTGACCATTTCGCAAGCTGTCTCTACGACTATCTCACAAATAATGCCAATTTTAACCCCTTCGCGTCTTATATATAAATTGATCGGACGCGCTCTCCTTCTGACCTCATAATACCCGATCTTCAAATTGTAAATAAAAAAGATCCAGCGAGACATTTAAAACTGGCATATTACTAAATGTCTAAATCTTCTGACAATTTTATAAAGTTTGAATTGATTTTTATTATTATATATTTAAATTTATTCTCGTGATGTCGTCGCTTTCGGCCACTTAGACCAATCTTACAGAGACTAGCCAACGCACTAGAACGCAAGAGATGTGTACGCGCAGACACAAGTGCACTCTCTATTCCTGTTACTCTCAAATTCCAATTTCCAATGGGATGATAATTCGACCGGTGAGAAATCAGGCTCAGGATCGACGATCGACGCCCTCTCCGAGGCATGGGGGTGAAAAACCGCCAATTTCCCAACTGTTACTGAGTCTTGCATGCGCCCAGCATTGCATGCTTTTTGTTTGTGTGTACTTTTAATTAGTTTAAACAAGGAGCTCCACGCTTTTCGAATTAACCATTGGATGTAAAAGAAGTAGCAAGCTGACCAATACCTGCCGAAGGTATCTATCACCCACCATGTATTTTAATGTATATATATATATATATATATATATATATATATATATATATATATATATATATATATACGTTTTCTCTACAATGAAGTTAAAAAAATATTGACATGTATATCGTAACTAATACAAGTCATTTTAAATATGATTTTATAATTTTTAGTGCGTGATAAAAACGTGTTTTTTTTTAGTTTTATAGAACTGAACTACATATTTTTATTTCTAGATAACATATCTCATACGATTATTATTTATTATCGTTCATTAGGAGACGAGGTCAATGACTTGGCTAAGGATACAGTAGTTAGAGTCATCCCGGTTATTTATAGTTCTATCTGAAAATTAAATATCGTAATATAATAATAAATAAACCGCTAATAATTTACGGTGCAAGTATTTCTCCATATAAGTATTGTACGTGGTGTAGATTAGGTACTCTGTGATTACAGGGACATATAAATATCATGAGATAATAGCGCGTACATATTTTTTTATTTAAGTCGTATTTTATGCAAATAAAAGTAATACAAAACTTAGTTTAAGGTTTTGGTCTGGTACTTCAAACACTATTCCCAAGCTTGTCTATTGCTTGTATAATAAAATATCTTAACGCTGACGGTAAAATTAAATGACAAAAAAAGTAATCCAATAAATGCTCCAAAGTAAAAAATTCTAGGAAAAGTATTAATAGTATTACAAAGAACTGATTATAATCGCACTCACTTGAACTTGACAGAACTAGAAAAGTACTCGTTTAACGAAACCCTTTTACTAAGCCTCCGGTGTCCGTCCGTCCGTGTTTCAGAGGGGTTTGTATCTCATAAACCGTAATAGATAGAGAGTCATAAATTGCCATGTATTTCTATTGCCACTATAACAACAAATAATAAAAAAACAAAAATACGAGAAACTTTTTTTTAACGTTCGAAATCAATCATCGAAGTTTATTATACAGCATAGACTAAAAGTCATATTAATAAAAAGTATAATTTACGATGGTAGAAAACCCTTCGTGTGTTAATTCGACTCGCACTTGACCGATTTTTTTTTATTTGTAACCTTTTCTCGTCCGAGCAAAAAAATAGGTTTTCACTTGATTTATTTAGGTACGCACTTAAAAATATATGTATGTATGTTCAAATTTATTTTACTAAAAAGATAAGGCTGCTGAAATGATAAGAATATGTTGACATATTATATTAGATTTTATTTTTATTTTAAAACATTATACATATTATCTAAACGTGGAACCATATTTTGTTGCTAATATCAATTATGTATTATTTTATCTTTTATTTATTTTAATCTATATTTTTGTGTCCTCCAAAACTTATTGTCTCGTATTTACAAATATCTACATCTTATGTTTGTATTTTAAGAGTTATAATAATACCAAGTGTTGTCGGCTATATACATAATATTTATTTATATCATAAAAGATAAATTATGGTATCTGTTTTCTTGCTTAGTTTTTCTTTAGATTCTGCCTGTAATTAGATTATTATGAGCCTGGAAATTTAGATTCTTATATATGACTAGCATTGCCCGCGGCTCCGCCCGCGTTCAGATGACCGAAATGCAGTTTATGCACTTTTTCTCAGAAATGAGATATTTTCCCGCGGTAAAAAGTATCCTATATGTTGACCCGGATAACCAGCTATCATCATACCAAATTTTATAAAATCTGTCCAGTGGTTTTCTCGTGATGCGGTAACAGACAGACAGACAGACAGACGGACGGACAGACGGACGGACGGACGGACAGACAGACAGACAAAAATGGTAAAAACTATAGATTCGGCCTATGTATCGATAATACGACACGTTTGGCTCAGTTTGTAGTGACCCTACTTGCTGTGCCAGCGGTCGCGGGTTCGAGTCCCGCTGGGGGCATTCATTTGTGTGATGACGAATGTTTGTACTCCAGTCATGGGTGTTTATATTTATAATATGTATGTATTTAAAGTTATATATGTGTAGTGTATCAACTATCTGGTATCCATAACACAAGCCTCGTAGCTTATCATGGAACTAGATGGCGCTGTGTGTTAATGTCCCAACATATTTATGTCCCAACATATTTAATAATTTCTATTTCAATTAGATTTTCCAAAAAATATTTAATGTACAGATTCGACTTAGTTAAAATTTTATTATATGTATAGATTATACCTACCTAGTTTATATAGTCAACTGAAGTTATGATAGGACATTGACAAGTGGTTAACAAGTGTATAGCAAGTGTGTGGCTTAAGTGATCGAATAATTAACAAAACTTGTTTTGAAGATATCAACAGTCAGTGTATGGGAAGAAAGTCAGTAAAGGTGAAGTTCATTCCATGTTGTGCCATATAGTTAAGATCGGACCAGGTACCCACAACAAAAGTTATAGCGGTATGGTCAGCATATGGTATAACTTTAGCACTTGGGATTTTAAGGTTACATACATGTTGATAAAAACTAGGAATAGGGTGGGACCGTAGTATGCTTTCTAGCTATAAGACACTTAAATTATGACTACAATAAATTGTGATCCCTTATTTTGTACTAGCATTACCCGCGGCTCCGCCCGCGTTCAGTTGACCAAAAACCAAATTCTAAAAGATCTTGCTTCGCGATCCAAAGTTTGAGATTACGTTTTTAACACTTATTTTCAAGTGTTTGGTTTGTTGTTTAATTCTCGTAAACTAAATAGTTTTAAGTACTCAAACTATGTCAATATTAGACGTACGTGGACTAAACTACATTATTAGAATATAAACTAGCATTGCCAGTGGCTCCGCCCGCATTCAGATAACCAAAATCCAAATTCTTAGGTTTTACATGTTAGTATACTCTTACATTGCAGTATTTGTATTTTTTCTCAGAAATGAGACATTTTCCGGCGGTAAAAAGTATCCTATATGTTGACCCGGATAACCAGCTATCACCATACCAAATTTCATTAAAATCCTTCCAGTGGTTTTTCTGTGATGCGGTAACATACAGTCTGACAGACAGACTAAAATTCTAAAAACTATAGATTCGGCGCCTGTATCTATACATATAATAAAATTGTAACTAAGCCGAATCTGTACATTAAATATTTTTTGGAAAATCTTATTTAAATAGACATTACTATTACGTTACGAGCGGATCGAGGGATGGTCGCTAGTCGATAATAAAGTCTATTTCAATAAGGATTTCAATAAGGAAGAATTTTTTGGAAAATTCCAAAAAATATTTAATGTACAGATTCGGCTTATTTTCAATTTTATTACATGTATAGATTTATTCTTATTATATTATACCTGATTATGTAATTTACGTTATTCTGTAATTAAATGTCTCGGTGGTGTAGTGTCTAGCATGTACGGCTGCAGGAGGAGGAGGCCCGGAGGTCCTGGGTTCGAGTCCCGGGTCTGGCCAAGTTTAGTTATTGAGTCTTTCTGCATAGTAAGCCTCAGTAACAGCCTGGAGTTGGGAAGTTGGCGGTGTTTCACCCCTGTGCCTCGGAGAGCACGTAAAGCCGTCGGTCCTGCGTTTTTCTCACCGGTCGTGTCGAGTAGTAGTCCCACCGGAGTATGAGAGTGACAGGAATAGAGAGTGCATTTGTGTCTGCGCGCACACTTGTGCACTGTAATATCTTATTTTATATTTTTATCCTTCTCAAAGAACGTTTTATTTTTGAACAACTAGTTATTTAAGTTTTGCTCCAGTATTAAAGTAAAATAAAAAATAAAAAGTAAATAAATTTTAAGGCAATCTGTGTAAAATATCCTTAATAATAATGCTCAGATAGATATGTGAACTTTTTTCTTCTTATTATTCATATAATTGACGTACTTACAGCAAAGAGTTATTAAAACGGACAGGTTGATCAGGTATTTTTCACTATAACGGAATAATCAAGAGGGAGTAAGTATACTTTAATTATATTACCAGTAACGAGTTTAATCAAAATACTGGTTATGTTTTGCCAAATTATAATACAATATAATAACAAATTCAACCTCGTGGATAATTTTGTATGTCATCATGGTATGAAGCATACTTGAATACTGCTCTTTCGTATGGAAACCAGGCAGACATTAATATTAATTATTAACAGAATCGAGGCTATACAATGTAAATTTCTAAAAATATTAAGCAGACGGCAAGGTCTCAAGCGTGTGGTGCCTACTTATGCTGACAGACTTGATAAATACAAACTAAAAAGCCTGGAAGATCGCTGTATTATGTCAGATTAGTGTACCCTCCATAAAATAGCCAACGGTGATTTAATAGAAACTGTTAGAAAAACTGGAATTTAAAATTCATACCCACTCAATTCGTCAGCCACAACTTTTAATATACCTTCGGCAACTAATAATCTTTTTGTTCTTGGAATATGAACTAATAATATTTTTCAAAACAACCCTTTACACAGAATATGTAAAACATACAATAGTTTAAATAATGAATGCGACTTTTTTTAAATAGTTTTTTTTATTCGGGAAAAAAGAAATAAATTATTATTATTATTTCTTTTTTATCTTTTACATTTTCGATAATAAAGGCTCGCTGTCTCTCTGTTTCTTCTTCTTTTTTTTCTTTCGCTGTTTCTTTTTTTTAAATGAAATGTATTTTTTTTTTGTTTTCAATATTTTATCTAATTTTAAATGCACATACTATAATTAGGTTAAGAATGTATATATAATTATATGTAATTATTTGAATAAGCAATTTATTGTGACATCTCTTTAATACCTGGTTTTTTAATTCTATTGTATTTGCATCTTACCTGTGCGATGTATTGTACCTGGAAGTTAGACCAGCTGAAGGAAGAATTGAGAAGATGAAGTGCATCCTGTGGTGGTCCTGACTAACAGATGGGTCAACACACAGCCTAAGCCGCTGGTTATAGGAACGTCAAATTTGGAGGACGTATTCCTTATAAGGTGTAGGCATCCGTTAAGAATCTTCCGAAATTCATCCCCTAAGCGGGTAAAATAGGGCATTAAAGATTGTATGAAACTCTGTCATTCTTAATGTGAAATACACAAAAAGTGGTGTTTAGATTTAAGATAAACAATAAGAAATATATTTATTTGACTTTTTCGAAATTCATCCTTTAAATGTTTAAAAGGGGGTAATAAAGTTTATATGGGCAAAGACTTATTTATGATCAGAATTACTTGAAACTTGGTATTAATGCTCTTCAATACAAGTAAAAAAAATACGAGTTTTAGCATTTTTTGATATTCAATCCCATAAGGGGGTTAAATGGGGGATGAAAGTTTAAGTTTGTATGAAACTCTGTAATTATTATGTAATAAAGTACAAAAAATAAAAAAAACATATTTACCTGTAGATAATTTAAGAGTTTTAAAATCACTTTCTGTAAAATGATGTCCACATAACTATAAATATAAAGATTGTGATTTCGCCAATGTTGGTCGTTTTATTGCTTTAGTCCACATTTTTTTAGTTTTTGTCTTTTGAGAACAAATTATATAAATAAATAAATACGTTGGGACCATGAACGAATTAACCACTGGACCAGACATATAAGCGGACGTACCTTCACCGGTCATGTTAGTAACCAGGGTAATTTTAGCCTAGGTCGTTTGTTTTTTGTGTCAGTCTCAAGCACTTACTTGTCAACAAAACATCTCCCAAAAATGACTAAATGTTCTGTTAAATGGTGTGAAAACTATAACGGCGGAAGCAACACTATTTCTTTTCACTTGTAAATACATTATTTTATTACATTTATTGTTATTTATCACAAAATTCAATTTAATTTAAAATAAAATGTCATATTATCCAACTATGTTAAATATAGTCGATATTTCTATGTATTGTTGACATCTGACAACCATCATAAACGGGCAGGATTATACCATTCAGAACAAATGACAAAACTGTCGAGTGAGTCCATTTGACAGCGACTTGTGCTTGACAATGTCGAAAAATATATCGATATTTGACGAAATAACTGAACGAATTGTGTTATTTGTACAGTACAATAACATAAAATATTTTATCACAGTATCCTACAATCTGATGACAATAAATTTATAATATTTTCTGAATCAAATAAAAATATAAATGCAAAAATTATAATTAGTATGTGTACTTTTTTTTTTATACCACATTTATACACTGGAATATTATTCCATTGTAATAATAATAAAGATCATTTTATTTCAACACATAAATTACACAAAATCAAACAATAATGTTATAGCACTATTAACTTCTGGGTTGGCGATTTGTAATAAAACACTTTACCACTTGCACTAATTATTTTACTTTCACGATCCAACACTCACTTTTCACAATTTGCGATCATTTTTTCTTTTTCCTAATTTCACAAATGTTTATTAAGAACTGAGCAATATTAGGAAAGTATCATATTTTTATAACTACCCGAGACAATCAATTGCCAATTAAAATAGTTCAATAACAGAATCAACAAAATCACTTTATTTAATTAAATTAGCTTAATATTTTTTTTATCTTTACAAAATAATATTTATTATATATTAATGGAATATACACCCGATATTCATTTGTTCATTAACATTATTATAGGCCAACAGAATGTAGCCATCAATGCCATCGTATTTATATAAATCAAATTAAAAAAAATATGTTTGATGACATGTTTGGCTCAGTTTGTAGTGACCCTACTTGCTGTGCCAGCGGTCGCGGGTTCGAGTCCCGCTGGGGGCATTCATTTGTGTGATGACAAATGTTTGTACTCCAGTCATGGGTGTTTATATTTATAATATGTATGTATTTAAAGTTATATATGTGTAGTGTATCAACTATCTAGTATCCATAACACAAGCCTCATAGCTTACCATGGAACTAGATGTCGCTGTGTGTTAATGTCCCAACATATTTATTTATTTATTATTTAATTATTATTTGACACATTATTATTGCCTCATTAATTCATTTATTTTAATTTATTATATAATTACAGATATTTTAAATTAAAAGTAGTAAAATATGATGACTATGCTTACAAATGTCTAAAATGTCATTCATTAGTTCATCGATATATGTATTTTATCGATTACGTTCAAGCACTAGAAATATTGTATTGTGTATCAGTGTTTATAATAATGTAATAAAATCTTTGTGTGCGTTATGCGTCACTTGGTTGAACTAGTTTTCATACATTTGTATTTTATGTCAGGTCCAGTCTCTAATTCGTCCATGGTTGGGACATTAACACACAGCACCATCTAGTTCCATGGTAAGCTACGAGGCTTGTGTTATGGATACCAAATAGTTGATACATTACACATATATAACTTTAGATATATACTATTATAAATATAAACACCCAAGACTAGAGTACAAACATACGAGCTCAACACACAAATGAATGCCCCCAGCGGGACACGAACCCGCGACCGCCGGCGCAGCAAGTAGGGTTACTACAAACTCAGCCAAACGTGTCGACGTATTCATTTTCTTTGCATCCTGGCACTGCACAATTTGTCATTTTAATTAAATTTTAAATAAAATGAACAAAAAAATCCATCTACACTAAAGAGCTGTACAATATACTCAGGATAATTGTGATCGAGATATCTGGCGGGAGAAAAAGGAAAAATTCTACCCCATTGAGACACAAAAGGCCGTTAATCTACTAAACAAATAAAAGAAAATCGATTCATAAGCAGGCGAGAAGAAGTACTGACCTGTTTTGTCTTTGTCTATCTATATTTAAAAAACCGTGTGTGTGTAATTATCTACGCACGTAAGAAGTTATACTTCTTTGGCGTAACAGAACAAAAATAGCTAAAGATTTCATCCCGTATGTCACAATTCTCTGTTTGTAAAAGAAATGATAAATTAATAAAAATAAATGACAGGTACCTATTAGCTAACTTCAACAAGTCGCTTTCAGCTAACTTTATCATGTCGCTTTTTAGCTGTCGGTGTGCGCGCGCATCGTAAAAATTATACGCTCATAATTTTTTCCAAACGTGCCAAAAGAAGTATAACAACAAAAATTATTTCCAATTTTTTTTTTATTGGTTACAATAAATTTCGTCAAAAGCTATTAAACAATAAAAAGATCGGTTGACAAACGGAGGAGAAAAAGGTCAACTGGGCAAAGACTAAACAGTTGTTTTATTTTGCCCGTCAAACGTTGATTTTCCAAAAAATACAAAGTGTAGATAAAAATACATATAATTTTATATTATTAACTAGCGACTCACCCTAGCTCCGCTCGGGTTCGTTCCTACTTACGTTTTAACATTTAGTATAGATTTTTCAAAGATGAGATATTTTCTCGCAGTAAAAAGTATCCTATATGCTCACCCGGGCTTTCATCATACTTCATCAAAATCTCTCCTGTGGTTTTTCCGTGATGCGGTCACAGACAGACAGACAGACATACAAAAATTCTAAAAACTATAGATTCGGCCTCTGCATCGATAATAATATCTATTTCAATAATATTTTCCAAAAAATATTTAATGTATTGATTCGACTAAGAATTTTATTATATGTACATAGATAAATTAGATATGGGTAAGAAAGCACACTAGGTTTTTTTAATGTTTATTTTGATGAATTTATTCATATTTTAATAAATAAAAAATATCATTATTTTATTTCTAAGTTATACACTTAAATACAATCAAGTCTTTGTATCAGTTCAGCCTTTTATTTACATAATTATATTTACATCCATCAAATTACTGTAATATTTGACATCATCTGATAGTGCCTCATACATTTAATACATGAAGCTGATATCTGAAGGAAAAGCAAGGCCGTAATGTAATGCATCTAATATTCATAGAAAGTAAAATATTTAAACAAGTATTTAACATATTATATATTTGCTTATATACTAGTGTTTAGTACAAAATACTTCCCTAACTGTAAGCAGATGGATGAAGAAACATTTTACATGAGATTTCAGGCTCTTTAAGTTAATAAAAAAATTAATTATTTTGACAAAATAGCTTAGAATTTCAGGCTGTATTATGTACAATATCGGTAGGTTTATCAAGAAACACTCTGCATTAGTGAACTTAAGTCATACAAAAAACTATTTCTTCCTGAAATATTATACATATAAAATATTATATAATTACGTTATAAAAAGTAGGTAATTGGCGTTAAATATATTTAATGCAATTAACTATTCATTTTATGTAAATACATATGGATGATATCCTGTTATAATCGAAAAGGTACATGTACTGAACTTTTTGCCTGCGGTTCTAAAGCACATTCGCTCCCATTTTCGGCCAAATATGTTGACCGACAGTGTGAAAGAGCGAGAGACTCATATACACTCCTTCCTTCACTTTCACATTTGGTTATATTAGTGTGATAACTGTATATTTTAAGCAATATAGTTAATTCTAAAAACTTTCGCTTTCCATTTTAATACGTTTCAATATTTTCTACATTAGTTGTTTCCATAAATAATAACAATTTTACGCTCCTTGCATTCTCCTCAAACTATTTTCATATGGAAATTTAAAATATGGATAGTAAGCACCACTTTTTTTATTAAACACTAAATAAGGTGGCATGTTTTTGTAAAAATCTGTATTACTTGATTTTGTTGACCAATTCCTTCGGTATGCTTTTGCATAATTGACTCTCTGAGACATGGGTTTTGATTTCCCATCAAATGTTGATATCGTGTTGTACTCCGTGATACGTTTTGCGAGCACTATGTTCAAAATTATAGTTGATAATATTATCTGCAAATATAAAAAATAGAGATATTTATTTTCACCAGTACTAAAATATTAGATATTATAATTAGTAATTAAGCAACAATTTAATTTTTTTTTTGTTTTTTTTTTTGGCGGATTTCTCTCACGTAACCATGATTGCTGTAAAGAATTTGAAACGTCAGAAACCAAAAACAATTATAAATCAGCGAAAAAATCCGAGAAGATAATTTAATTTAAATGTAAATTTAAAGTAATAATAAAGAAACTTAGTTTATACTAAACAATAAGTTACCAGCGGTTTTCTTATTTCGATTGTTTCTTAAGTAATGTTAGTGAAGTAACTAAACTAAAGAAATTTCAAAGCATTGAATTTAAATAGTCAATAAAATATGTAAAATAAATTGGTTTTATGGTATATATAATTTCTTAAAACGTAATTTAATAACATCTAAATTAACACAAAGTTGGAATATGTATACTAATGCCAATTTTAAATTAGTATTTTTTTATTATTTTACCTATTATTTAAACGAAGAAAAATATGTATATTAATTCATATAACTACTTCAACATATTTGTATGAAAATAAATTAATGTCATTTTTTATATTTAATGTAACATTGACTGATTTTTATTTAATATTCAGCTGATTTTAAGACCCCATGCTCTCTAAATTTTAATATTTTTTTTTGTGATCTTTGTTACTTTTTATTTGTTTGTGACGATTTAATCATATAAAGTAAATAAATTTCAGCAATTTTCGGCAATTTTCCTTAAAATCTCCCTCTCCTCTCCTTTTCTCTTAAAATATATACGTTGTTCAGACCATTAGGAAGATTTATTAAAAATAATCAAGCCTTGCAAGAAGCAGAAGAAGAAGAATCAAATCGGTCCAGCCGTTTTCAAGAAATTCTCTTACAGAGAGCATTTCATTTTTATTTCTATAGAAGACTAAGGATATTTATATTATTTTTTTCTCTCATTGTCTTATATTTAGCGTGCAATTACAAGTGCGGAAGTCGGGACAATTACAAGTGCATTTGACAGACGTTTGTGGTCGTTGAACTCTTTTATATGAACTTTATTTTGTTCTCTATTTTATTTTATTAGTGTTTGCAAACGAAATCAAACGAAAAACTGACAGATTTATAAAGAAAATACATTGTTATGAAAAATAGGGTAAACTATCTAATTATTTAATGCAAAATATATATTCAATTTCAATAAACTGACCTTTAATAAGAAGAGTCTAATAGAGTCCATGGTACAAACAGTTTAATAATCACAAAAAAACTCTTTCAATGCATAAGTAACAATGTACTCTCCTTGAACTTGGTTCGGTTTTATATTGCCCATATTCTAACTGACACACATTTGGAGAATAAAATACCGTAGAGTCGACATTAAATATTTATTTTTCATATCGCTCATAACAATTGCGTTGCCAGTTTTAACTGAGAGACTATACGTTATACTTGTATTAAACATATATTACAAATATCTTAATTTGTTAAATTATTATAGTTGCTGTAATGCTAGTGTATGTGGTTGTAAACCAATGGATAATTTAAATTTTAATTTACTTATTTAAATCGATTTGTTTACTTGTAAATTGAAATTATCAAGAGCTTAAATTTTTAACAAAAAAATAAAAACCGACTTCAAGAAAAAAAAAACACTAAAAAGTAAAAAAATAACTGATTAGTAGTTTTCATTTACTATACATACCTAATCAAATATCGTCTGGCACCGACTGGTGGGACCAATCTGGAAGTATACAATTTCAAACAAAACAAAAATTGTCCAAATCGGTTAATAAAAGACGAAAAAAAAACATACAGCCGAATTGAGAACCTCCTCCTTTTTGAGGAAGTCGGTTGAAAATTCCATAAACAATATATTTTTACAAAGAGGATTGATGTCAGGCAGGCGGCCGGTCGTAAAACTTTTGCCAAAACCGATCAGCAGTATGGTAGATGTACTGCGCCGACCCCAAGTAATTTGGGAAATGGGCCGGAAGAAGAAGTAGAAGAATATATTTTTACAGCTCATAGTCATGATTGGAGTTGGATTATAAGTGTAGACACTTGAGTTTTTAAATACATAAAAGAAAGTTGCTACTAAAATGTACGAGTACATTAGCATGCGAAGTCGCAGGCAAAAGCTAAGTATTTTACTATGGCAACCTACCATTAACTGTTTTAATAAACTTTATTTTTTATGACACATACTATATCCTATATATTTATAACAAAACCGGCTATACAACAACAGAATTATTATTCTTTACGTTAATTAATCCATACTAATACGTAAATGTGAAAGTGTGTTTGTTTGTCTTTCTTTCACGTCGAAACGGTTTGGGGGGTTGGCGTGATTTTTTGTGTGGAGATAGTTTGGGGGTTGGAGAGTGACATAGGTAAAGACATACTTTTTATCGCGGGAGATTATCTCTCCCACGGGAAAACACGTTATAATACAATCAAAAAAAAATATTTATGATCAGAATTACTTGGTATTAATACTCTTCAATACAATTAATTAAATACGTGTTTTAGCATTTTTGAAAGTTGCCCCATAAGGGGGTAAAATAGCGGATGAAAGTTGGTATGAAACTTACCTTTTCAGAGTTTTTTTGAAGTTTTAACGCAAGCGAAGCCGCGGGTTCTGCTAGTTAATTATAAATATGATTCATATATTATATATAGCAACTCTATATATTTTTAGAGCTTATTTAAATTATGCGCATTAATATATATAATATGCATTATTATATGTTATAAAAGGTCTTTTTTACGTTTGCGCTAATTAAAACGTTACTGTGAGGCCAATTTCTCTAGAATTGAAAGCGTTTAAACTTTTTTGCGCAGAAAAAGTTTCTTTAGGTTATAGTTTCATTTTTCATTTCTAAATAGATAAATTTTATGTTATAAAAGTAACAATAAAATCTATACATATAATAAAATTGTAACTAAGCCGAATCTGTACAATAAATATTTTTTGGAAAATCTTATTGAAATAATAATTATTATCGATACAGAGGCTGAATCTATAGTTTTTAGAATTTTTGTCTGTCTGTCTGTCTATCTGTCTGTTACCGCATCACAGAAAAATCACTGGAGGGATTTTGATAAAATTTGGTATGCTGATAGCTAGTTATCCGGGTCAACATATAGGATACTTTTTACCGCAGGGAAATGTCTCATTTCTGAGAAAAAAATACAAAAACTGCAATGTTAGTGTATACTAATATGTAAAATCTAAGAAATTGGTTTTTGGTCATCTGAACGTGGGCGGAGCCGCGGGCTATGCTAGTATACTATAATTCACTTTTTATTTAAAGTTGTGCAATATATGTATACACATATAAAAAGGTAAAGAAGATAAGAAGTTCAGTATCTCTTCCACTTCTTTCTTTCAACCGATTTTCTTTTTTAGTAGATATTGACAAGATTTAGTATTGTTAATAAGGAAATATTGGAAACTGTTAGTTTTTTTATATAGATAAGCAAATTATATGCATATATGTGTTCTAATCAAATTTCGACCACTGGACGAACACTAGTATAAATAAATATATAATTCATTTGATTTATTTGAATGAAATACTTCCTAATGCAAGATAGAAGGCTACTAAAAACATAAAAAATATTATATTTTAGTGTTCTCACGCATTTAGGTAAAAAAGTAGAGATATCGGTGCCATTTGGCATTTAGGTTTAAAATAGGCTAGGTAGTATCGTTTTAGGTCAATGTACGTCGCTCATATAGTGCGGTACAAAAATCCTTTCCGCTTCTTATAGAGTACTAATTTTTGCTCCACTTGCGTAGATACTGTATGTCTTAACTCCAGGATATATGCTGTCCACAAAATCTACTCCATATCACATGGTTTTTCCCCTATTCCAAGGTCGAGCGAGTCGAGTGTATGCCACCGGCTCTATCGCTGGGAATGCTCGTGATTTTAGCACTGATTATGGTAGAGACTCAGAATAGAAATATATATCTGTATATTTTAAATATAAATAAGTATATTTGTAATTTTGTTTATTTTAAATATCTATATGTACATAATGGCGAGGTAAATAGATTTTTTTTGGTGGCTGTTCCTGTTTTAAACTAAGTTATTGATTTCTAGTCTACCAATTACCTGCTACAAGCCGCTACTTTAAGTATTCTCTTAGAAACTTTGAGACAGTAATAAGCACCATATAAGGAAATTATACTTAAAATGTTTATACCACGAATGTAATCATGTTATGATTAACATTTTAATGCCTCTTTAATTAAAATAACTTGTTTTTTAATGCGATGTCTTCAGATACGTTTATGTATATTATTATTAACCTTCTCGCTTTACGTATATCACAGGTGATATAATGCTATAATATAGGTATATAATATTGTAAGTTTGATTTATATTAATGATTGTGCAGTCCAAGTGGTAAATAATTAAAATAAAAATTAACATAGAGAATATTAGCAGTTTTGAGAAGACTAGCTCAGTAGTATATTAAACTACGGTTAGCTTGTAAGCTTATATTTTACAAACTAGCGGTTCACCTTCGCTTCGCTCGGGTTCGCCTCTAGAAAAGCATGAATAAATCTATCCCACGGAACCGTTCATTTTTCCGGGATAAAAAGTAATCTGTTGTTTGACCGGTAATATAAGGTATCAGCATGCCAAATACTGAAATAGGTGCAAAAGTTGATGTGTACTAAGCTGTACAAGTTACTATAGTTTTTTAACTATCCCACGGGAACAGAATCTAAAATGTCGACCGGGGATATAAGGTACCACCATGCAAAATTTCTTTTAAATCGGTCTTACAGTTTCGAAAATAAGCCCGTACAAACAGACAAACAGACATAGAAACAAAAAATTGAAAATTGAAAAAAAAAATTTCTATTTGTCTTCTTACATCCCCCTGACTCGGTTTTTAACATTTTTTTGCTATGTACAGACATTCGACCTCTACAGTTGTATTATAAGTATAGATATGAAGTTTTGGATAAAAATGGGCATGGGTGAACTAACAAAATTGTAGTTATCTTAAGAGTGAGTGAATTGCAAGCCCAACTAGATACAAACCACTTTGACACAATATCTTATGCATCGTTCGCCAGTCCTTGTGCGATTGGCCGTGGTGAAATCCGGTTAGGAGTAGATTATTATTTCCAAATAACAAAAAATATTATTAGTTTGTCGCCACGTGATTACAAGTTTTTATAAAATCTCTATCACATCTCATTTATCACTCATTTTTTACATGTTATTTTTTATTTTTTTAGAATCTCTACTCAACAGTAACTACGCTAAACTGGTCCTATGCAGATAATTATTGTAGAGACAAGCAGCTTTTTCGTTTTGTGCTTAATTCATTTAAATAAATTATTTTATATATATATATATATATATATATATATATATATATATATATATATATATATATATATATATATATATATATATATATATATATATATGTGTGT
Source organism: Brenthis hecate (assembly GCA_951806755.1). Lineage (NCBI taxonomy): Eukaryota > Metazoa > Arthropoda > Insecta > Lepidoptera > Nymphalidae > Brenthis > Brenthis hecate. The sequence continues at coordinate 2,299,588 of OX638255.1, forward strand.
CTGTGTATAAAATATATAACAGATAATAAAGCAGAGGGCATACCTGATGAAATTTGGCAGAGGGGTCCATTTTTATCGATAAATAATATATTTGTAATATTTTTGTTTTCGATCATTTCATGTACTTACCTTCGGTTGCTGCCGGGTCGAGTATAACATCAAATTGTACGAGCAATGCTATCCGATTTTTAAATATATTGTACCATCCTTTTTTTACGTTGGGAAATGCATTTAGGCACGAGGCGTGGGACTCACTGGCAAAGCCAGTACTACCCACTAAAATCCAACATCATCTTAATATGGCGTCGCAGGATCGCTTACGCACTCAACCACGACACCCCAACGGCAGTTCTGCCGGAGCAGACCACAAGTAAAGTGGGTGGACCATGAAGGACCACTCTAAGAAATAAACAGTTGTTATACTTTTATTTATTGGATAATTGAAACAAACAAATTATTAAGTAGCACTTTGTTCAATTAATTGTAACTTATAAAATATTTTATTTTATTGCAGAGTTAATGATTATTTATTAAATTTAAGTTTTATTGAACTTTTCCAAAGTAGCCTTGCTAGGAACGTACACGATAGGCTTCAAACAAGGCCGATATAATAGATCAATGGTTTTGCTTAAAACTAACGGTGAGATAATCAAAATTCTATCTGATTATATTTAATCTTCATGAAAAGATCTTTCATTAAAATGAAACATCAAATGCATATCATAACATATTCACATAAAAAATAGTCAACGAACATTACTTGAACACTACCGTAAAACTAAGCATTTGTTCGTGAAAATGTTTTTAAAATAATTTTAATAATAAATATCGATATCAAATAACTCGCCAATAATTTTTATAATGAAATAAAAAAAAATTCGACTATACTGTACATATACCGATACATATACCGACTTCGTAAGGATCTGTTCTTTGTAAGGCCAAATGGAGTTTTAAAATAAAAATATTTAAAACATTATTATAAGCAATAATATTATGAATCCCCTATACGTATTTACAACTAAAAACTAAGTATTAATATTTTCGTGATTCCTAAATGTTCCTAGCAAGGTCCTTATGCCCTAGCAAGGCTAACTATCAATTTTTTGATAATTTTTATTTGGCCTTACAAGGAAGCATTGGCTTTCTTATGAACACTACCGATATTTTAACTAAAATTGAAATAAAATCATATAGTTTTTCTTTAGTCAACAGCAAATTCGTATATATCAATTGAGATTAAAAAAATAATTAAAGAAAATAATAGTTTATTTAGTTGAAAACTAAAGTTTTGTTGGGAGCGCATATTATAATTTTAACTTCAACGAAAGAAGTCAGAGATCGCATAGACAAACCAGCAGTGCCAGTGTCTCTCCGCCGTGTCTGTGTTCTTAAGTTCGATGGGTGCTAGTCTGAACTCTGAGTAGAAGGAATTTGTTATCGCATGGCAATAACTATGACTTTTTTATTATTGGCCTTAGAAGAAGCATGGCTTTTCATGGTCCATCCACCTTATAACGTGTATAAGTGGCAGTTATGTTAACAATGATTCGTACATAAAAATATCAGAGGGGCAAAACTCATAGTTTGAACTTGCTTTGTTAGTTTTCTAAACGAGCGAGTTACCAATGGGCTACTGCTTTAAATATTTAGTACTTACAACAAATAACTTACTTTAAGTACTATTAAACTAACTATAAAATGCTATTATTTGGTATACCTACTAATGAAATGCCGGTATAATAATAGAACCGGTATAGCAATTATTAATATCATCGTCACCATAATTTAGATAAACAAATCAATTACTTAGAATTCTTTAAAAGTGGTCTTTAATTGGAATACGTTAATGTAATAAATATTATATCTAATGTAAATTAAAAATAGTTTTTTTATATAATGACTAGGTACATGTAGTATGTTATTTTTATATATACTGTGTTTTTTTGTACTTTATTTCCATATTACCTTGCACTTTTCTGCTCCACTAAATGACAAGCTTTCTCACGTCCTAGGTTGACTGGAAGAATTCTCTTTTAGAAATAAGTCCACCTTTGCCTTCAACTTTATTTTAATATTTGTATTTTTGTTTTTATGTGCAATAAAGAGTATATATATTAGCTAAAATTTTTAAGGCGTGCTAGAATTTATATGCATAACTTATTTATTTACTTAAACACTTACGTCTGAGATATTTTTAAAAAGTTTGGACAGATTTTCGATATTTTTCTCTAAAGAAAACTGTTGAAATGATCTTTTTCATTCATTAATCAATCTGGAAATGTGATAATGGTAACTTAAGATTTAATGCTGGTTTGATGGGAAGGGACCTATTATGAAGGTTAGAGAAATTGTACAATACGTTATCTCATCATTTCAAACAATGGCTTATTTTTAATTCATATTAAATTTTATCTTTCACTAATGTCTATTGTAATGATAGCATATATACCGTATTAAGAATGAGATAAGTTGTACAAAAAAATTGAAAAAGAGATATTAATTCAAAGTAAATATTAGGCTAACGTGATAAATACTAGAAGTGAAAGAATAAGAGTGTTTGTTTGTTACTTCTTAACACATAGGCTTCTTTTTAAGGACGTATTGTGCATTGTACATAATATGTACCAGTATGTAAAAACTACATTTAAATATAATAGGAAACCAAAAACACACGAGCCATTATATGTTCTAATAATATTTGTTTATTCTTATATACTACAGTATAAAACCATATAATAATATATATGAAATTAAAGAAAATATGCAGAACGTGATTCTATAGATAGCTCTGTTCTAAATGTAGAGTGAATCAATTATCATTTGTATATGAAGTGTGACAGTAACATCGATTTGTTACTTCCAGCTTTATGTTTGGACAACCATTTATAAACGAAGAAGCTATGCATTTATGACTAACAAATACTCTATCCTTTTTAGCGCAGATACGAAATAGGTAAATAGGCATTTAATATAAATAATTTAAATATGTTGGTACATTAACATACATTACTATCTAGTTCCATGGTGAGCTACGACGCTTGTGTTATGGATACCAGATAGTTGATTGGTTATATATGTGTAGTGTACACATATACAACTTCAAATACATAGATATAAATATAAACACCTATCACAACAAACTGAGCCAAAAGTGTCGTCATTATTCAATTCATTGTATTTTTCACTAGCGACTCACCCTCGCTTCGCTCGGGTGCGTCCCTAGCTTGCTTCCCCATACAGACTTTCAACCCCATTTTCACCCCCTTAAGGTATGATTTCCGGGATAAAAAGTATCATATGTCCTTCCCAAGGTCTCATACTATCGTCATACCAAATTTCATCTAAATCGGTTCAGTAGATCCAGAGATCCCCCTATAACGTCACAAACTCACAATTTACAAACTCATAAACTTTACCTCTTTATTATATTAGTATATAGATAGATTGACGTATTGTAATTGAAAAAAAAACATTTTATAGAAATATCATTCAATAGATTACGACACAGTCACGGTTCCATACCTACGAATATGTCGTATTATCTTTTTAATCATTTGTCCAAATTATATGTGGTAAAAGGGAAAAGTCTTTTGTTTTAAACATTTTAGACGATAAATTTACTTATTTTGATAAGAATTCATAATTGTTGATAATATGACCAATAAACATGACCTACCGATTAAATTATTTTTAAATATAAATAACTACTTTTTGTGACTTAAATATAAAAGTTAGACATATGCTGTCGCTGACTTTTTTATGGGCATTATTAAGCTCTACAACTTTTCTCTACAACATAATCATATATCTCTCATCGTTAAGTCAGGATTCGTAAGAAACGTTTTCGTTCGACCTTTTTTCTCCGACTTACTTTGCAAATCCGACTACCACGAAAAGTATTTTCATTCTTCGGCTTAATATATAGCCTATGACACTCAGAAATAAATAAATTAAAATCGGTTCAGTAGATCCAGAGATTACCCCCTACAACATAACAAACTCACAATTTCACAAACTTTACCTCTTTTTAATATTAGTATAGATTACGTCCCCTTCTTAGTCTAGATTTTTGGGTAATAAGTGTAACATAAATCGAGAGAAGTGGGGAGCGGGGCATAAAGTTAGTACATCTGGTTCAGAAACTACCAATGTTTTTTCAACTAAAATTCTGTGTGAGCCTGTCGCTTACTCGCATATGTTCCAATATCGAACACAATGTAGAATACCGTGATAGCTCCCAGTATCTTTCTTCTCTTTAGGATTTTATAATCAAAGAGTCCTCTAAATTAAATCCATGTATTCAATTAATATAAATACTTATCCGCGTCGAATTATATGTACACTATTCAATACATTTACCCTCTACTAAAGGTTTTTTACAGAACTACTTAAAATAAGCAAAACGATAGATAGGATCATTTGCTCATGTAATAATAACAGGTATTTTTATTCCACACCACTCTACGCATAAGACTTATGCCCGATTTCACCAACGTCACCTAAGTTTTATGGATCCCCTAAGTATGGTTAGGGGGCTTTTAAGGGACAGTTTCTGTTTCACCGACAGTTAGGGGTCACCTAAATGTTAAAAGGCCCCCTAAATTTAGGTGCTCGAAATATGGGCTTAAAGACGATCGTAAAACGAAATTTAATTTAGGGGCTAGTTTAGGGGACTTTTAAGCTAGGGATCCCATACGTAGGTGGTAGCTTATGGGTTGTTGGTGAAATCGGGCATTAGTCGTACAAATTTTAATGATTACTAGCTGTGCCTCGCGGTTTCACCCGCGTTAAATTTGATTAAACTTATATGCTTGTTTCATATACCTACCCTCTACACGATGAGTATTTGTCCAAATTTTCTGAGCTTAAAGCACTTAAACATATATAAACATCAGTTTTACACTAATGTATGGAAGTCTGAATGATTTGTTGACATTTATGACTACAGCCCGCTCCATCGGGTAGTAGCATGATGATACTTAGCTTATAGACTCTCTCAATAAACGGGATATCTAATGCAGATTTTTTTTCAAATCGGATTAGAACTTCTGAGATTATTAGCACGTTCAAAACAACATACAAACTCTGTGTCTTTATAATATTAGCACAGATACTGAAGTTCTGACTTCTCTTACTCTTCTTTATCTCGCTTCCCCTCATAAAATTGATCGAGAAGAAATCAATACATAGAAATACACTCACATATGTATACAATCAAACATAAAGATAAAGATATAATCCTCCTAATATTATACTCGTAAATGCGAAAACTTGTGGGGATGTATGGATGTCTGGATGTATAGATGTAAGGATGTTTATTACTCTTTCAAGGACAAACCACTGAATGGATTTTAATGAAACTTTAAAATAACATAGCTCACATATCAGAATAACACATAGGCTTCTTTTTATCCCGGAAAAATGTACGGTTCCCGTGGGATAGATTTGTTTATGTTTTTCTAAAGGCGAATCTAAGCGAAGCAAGGGTGAGCCGGGGTGGGTGGGTGAGTTTACTATATTTTAAAGTATATTCGCAAGTATTTGACGCCACAAAAATTAACTATGAGCAGCACCTACAGCAATCAGCAAAAGTCATTACATAATTAATCATATTGTGCGTATTAGCCTAATGTTATTTTGTAATATGTCTTTAATGTTCATTAAATATCATATAAATATAAATGAAATTCACATTTGTATTTATTTTTACTTGTGACACTTGAAAATGGAGTTTAAAATAATCATCTTGTCGGTAAGTAATTCTTATAAATATTCAATGTGTGTCCTAAAATATAAGCAGATTTCAGATGACGTTGTGGTGTTCGAAATGATTTTTGTTTGTTATTGAAGGAAAGAACCTTTATGTTCTATTTTAGTAGTTTCGTAGTTAATAGCAGGTTCACTTTTAAAATATGTATACATATTTGACGACACGACTGGCTCAGTTTGTACTGATCCTACTTGCTGTGCCAGCGGTCGCGGGTTCAAGTCAAGCTGGGGGCATTCATTTGTGTAGCACGAATGTTTGTACTCCAGTCATGGGTGTTTATATTTATAATATGTATGTATTTAAAGTTATTTATGTGTAGTGTATCAACTATCTGGTATCCATTTTTTTTATAGTTGGGATATCCTATTACGGATACCACCCGACTTCCCCCGGGGTGGTTATGTGGAGACTCTCCGGCTAATGAGACCGGTCTACCCACTAAAACCCAACTTCCCCCCCCTGCCGCCATGTGGGACGCCACGGGATCGCTCTCGCATACAACCGCGACGTCCCGACGGTTGGCCGAAGCCACCAACCATGAGGCCGCCCCAAGCGGGACAACCCCATTATGGGAAGACTTGCAACCCAAGAAGTGAGGTCGCTCCTAAGTCCACTCTGCTAATCAGAGAAGTACCCGGAGCAGCCTCACACCACACAAACGCCGCCCACCGAAGTGGGCAACCTGCAAAAATAATTTCCCACCCAAATTGGGCAAAACTCCCCCCCCAAAGACGCCCAAAAACGAGCCCAACCACAAACGACTGCAGGAGAAGAGGATGCGACAACGCCGACACTCCCCTTCTCCTGCAGCCCCACCGCGTCCACCATCAACGGTGGTGGCCCCGCTAGGCCGCGGGAGATAGGGACGAGCGGCGCATCGCCATACCGACACTCCTCTTCCCCCGCGGCCCGCCTACCGTCGGCCCGCCTCCAGACCAAAATGGCTGCCGACATCCCTCGCCAGACGCAGGACCACCGAACTGGCCCCGCTCCAGCCGCCGCACCGACGGGCTAGCCCCGGCAGTGTGGCCCGCGAAACGGCCGGAGACACCGTGCTACCTCCAAGAAGGAGACGGCGCCCTCCTAACGCCGCTCCTTCAACCCTCCCTCCTGGCTGTTGGTCCGCGCCGGATTGCTCCGGTACCACAAGCTCCTGTTGGGTACAAACAGGCGCGAGTGGTGTTCCCCTATCCGCCACCCGGGGGACGCGTCCGATAGCAGTCAGCCTCTGCCCCGGAACTATCTGGTATCCATAACATAAGTCTCGTAGCTTACCATGGAACTAGATGGTGCTGTGTGTTATCGTCCCAACATATTTATATGTAGTGTATGAATATGTTAATATAGTCGTAACATGGGATCTAGAGTTATATATGTCTATAATGAAAAAATTGTACACTTTGTACACTTTCGTTTAACTTTTAAGATATGTTTAAATGTATAATCTTATTAATCTGTCTGTCTGTCCTATATGCCAAGGAGTCCTGAGTTCAAATCCCATCTCGGGTCATAAGAGCTATTCGATTTTACTGTCAAAAATTTCTGAGTATCTAGTTGGAAAACTGTGCCTCCAATTTATTTCAATAAAAATCGATGTTTTAGTAAAACGATATCTCTTTTTTAACAGGTGGCATGTTTCTCATTGTTGACGCCACCAGCACTTGCTGCGATTATCGAACCAAGGAAATCGGACTGTAATGAAGAAAAAGAAGACACACCACTTGTTGCAGGGCTAGCTTTAAAGGGTGCCGCTGCCCTTATGGCGATGAAAGCAATAGCAGCGCTCGCCCTTAAGGCTGCTATATTTAAAGGTAACTTTACTATTGATATAGACTTTTTTGTTTTTTATTTTAAACTAACTTTTCTAAGAATTACGGCGTATAATTCATACATACGAGTATATAGACATTTATACGTATGAAAATAAAGTATTTACGTATTAATAATTTGAGAACATATATCTATCTATACATATAATAAAATTTTAACTGAGTCGAATCTGTACATTAAATATTTTTTGGTAAATCTTATTGAAATTATATTCTAATATAAAGCTTATTAAAAATACATTATTATTATCTCAAAATTGACTCTAAATTGTTAATTAAATATCTATATATAATTAAACTCTAATTGTGTTATAATTGAAACGTCGCGGCAAACAAATTAATATAAAATACTGCAAGTGTCGTCGAAGTCGATACTGTGCTGGTTATCGCACCTCGGGTCTTCTGCACGACGTTGGTAAACAACAGCATTCCCAAAGAGGATTGATGTCAGGCCGTCGGCCGGCCGTAAAATTTTTGTCAAAACCGATCAGCAATCAGCAATATGGTGGTAGTACTGCGCCGACCCCAAGTAATTTGGGAAATTGTTATAATCGATACAGAGGCTGAATTTATAGTTTTTAGGATTTTTGTCTGTCTGTCTGGAAGCGCATCACGAATAAACCACTGGACAGTTTTTGATGAAATTTGGTACAATGATAGTTGGTTATCCGTGTCACCATATAAGATACTTTTTACTGTGGGAAAATAAATATATCATCTCTGAGAAATCTATACTAAACGTTAAAACGTGTACGAATAAAATTCAGTAGTACCTATATGTATCTAGTCAGTGAAAAAAACATGTGTGTGTACTTATGTACGCATGTAAGAAGTTATAATTCTTTGGCGTAACAGAACAAAAACAGCTAAAGATTTCATTCCGTATGTCACAACTCTCTGTTTGTAAAAGTAATGCAGCTTTTATCATGTCGCTTTTTGGCTGTCGGTTTGCGCGCGCCTCGTTAAAATTTTACTCTCATAATTTTTTCCAAACGTCCCAAAAGAAGTACCTATAGCTTCAAAAAATCCTTATTTTACGTTTGTGATCACAACACACACATAGATTCATCTAAGGATTTTGTTTATCGTTTTGTCGCACGAATGCCACCGGATCCATGGATTGACCTTATACGATCAATAAAATTAATTCATAAAAGTAGTATTATAAGTCTTATTAGAGTCATTTTAGGCGCTTTTATACAAAACGGGTTCGAACATATTTAGTGATTTTCGACTATCGTTAGTCCTCCATCCACATTTACAAATGGAATAAATTAGTACCCCGAAATTTCTATAATATTATTTTTTGGTAATAAATATTTAATAAAGAAGATGATAATTCTGCTTATTTGTAGGAGCCATGATAGTTAAAGGTATCGTGGCTGCCTGCGGTATTGGATCTGCTTTAATGGGTCTAAAGCCGGACAGTGTTCCTGAACCGCCGTGCAAGTCTTGTCCTGTAAGTATTTAAATCAATACAAAATAACAGTGATTGTGATTTTAAAGTACATACATATTATGTTCGCTTTATTTTAATGTTAGTCTTGCTTTGAATAACGAAAACAATGAAAATAATATATTTCACAGATCTTACACGTTTAGCGCAGTTTGTAGTAACGCTACTTGCTGTGCCAGCGGTCGCGGGTTCGAGTCCCGCTGGGGGCATTAATTTGTGTGATAAGCACGAATGTTCGTACTCTAGTCATGAGTGTTTATATTTATAATATGTATGTATTCAATAGTTATATGTGTAGTGTATCAACTATTTGGTATCCACAACACAAGCCTCGTAGCTTAACATGGAACTAGATGGTGCTGTGTGTTAATGTCCCAACATATTATTATATTATTATTATCTTACGAACACGATCTTAAAACTTACAAGTTTATTTATTTATTTGTTTATTTAATGAATTACCAAAAAAAAAATTACAATGGTTAAACACATGATCTAGGCTTGACATGTTAACTGTACTTTTAGTTATAGGTAAATACAGCATGATAATTATTACTAAGATTTTTAAGTGATCATGTGGATAAAACTATAAACACAATTTAATAACAAAGAAAAAAATTAATTATATTTATAAATTTTCAATTAAAACGTCACATAGATATACCTATATAATATAAATAAAGATATGTTAAACAATTAATAATTCATAATAAAAATAATAATAACAGCTGTTGTTATGTCACGTCCAAATTAGAATTAAATACTTGGAATAAAATTAAAAATAGTGCAATAAAAAAATAGTTAAATTAAATAAATTGTAGTGTACTATTCTACTGTTCTTTTTTCACTCTTGACTAGTGTGATAATGGCTTAATATTAATTCCTTACTTTTCAGGATACCATGGAACCGAAACCTGAGGTCCCGAAACCTGAGGTCCCAGGTACTGCACCGGATGATGTAATGGAAAATAAGTTGCCGGTACCTAGTGGAGATGTTGGTCCCGTAAAAGACAAACAAAGAGTTCTTGTTAACCAACCAGTTGTGTATGAGTGAGTATACTTGTCGTTAACACCTCCATATAAATTTCTAAGATATTAATTAAAATTCTAAGAAATCTATTGTTAACTGACACGCCGCGCCGGTGTGTCCGCGGTCGTGGAGGGATTATTGTATGGACCGTCAAACTTCTAGACCAACAAGGGTCGTAGGTAGATGCTAAATAAATAATTTTCCTTTCTACCCTTTTCATAAACAATAGTTAGAACTATAAAAACTTTAAAAAATAAAATAAAACCGACTTCAAGGCACTAAAATGTAAAAAATAACTAAACGGGGGTTTTTATTTAGAATAAATACCTAATCAGATATTTTCGAAGTCGGTGCCAGCCGACGCATAGGAAATCTAATATATTTTAATACGTAAAATACATATATTTACCTATTAAATATTCATATCTTAAAATATTGTCTGCTGGCACCGACTTCGAAAATATCTGATTAGGTATCTATTCTAAATGAAAACCCCCGTTTAGTTATTTTTACATTTTAGTGCATTGAAGTCGGTTTTATTTTTTTTTTTTAAGTTTTTATTTTTATATTTTTAGTGTAGACGTAATAAGCACGTAATTTGTAGGAAGAAAGTTTTTAATAACATATTCGATTAAACAATTTGCTTAAAAACTATATTTATTGTTGATTTTTTTAAAAACCGCTTGACCGATTTCGATAAAATTTATATGGGACCACCTGGAAAGTATAACCTTTCAAACAAAACAAAAATTTTCCAAATCGGTTCAGGCGTCTTCGAGTAATCGGTGAACATACATAAAAAAAAGATTCCGAGGAATTGAGAACCCCCTTGTTTTTGAAAGTCGGTTAAAAATTGAAGTATTAAGCTCGTTTCTAATATGTTTTAAACAAACCTAGCAAAATGCCTAAAAAGCTTTCATTCAAATAAATGTTGTTACAAATTGTTTAGCTTGAATGTTAAGTGGAGGATTTGATTTATAAAGAGATGGTAAAAAGCTTTCTATGAACAGTTCTCAAAATTAGATAAAAGTATAAGTGAAATAACGTGTAGTAAGATTTTTCGTAGCTTGTGTTTAAATACTTAATTTACTGTTTTTTTTTCAGGCATGAAAGATCTCGAAAATATTACTCAATGCCAGTCGTAGAGGAGTATGAAATGGATAATTTTAAATAAAGATTTGCAGCTCACTCATAGTTTTTTACACAACATTTTGCTATGAATAGTATAAAAATAATAGTAATTCTATAAAAAACCTTACAATATTAGAAAATTACTGTATATTTTGGTTGGATTTCTATTAGTTCTGAAGCAACCGTCTATATGAAGAGAGTTCTTTATTCTGTATTGTTCAATAAAATATAATATGTACTTACTAGTATTATTGAAAATATCTTTTGAGTTTGAATATCTCAAGAAATCACTTCACTTACTTTGTGAATTTAATAATAATAATCAAATATGCCGTTTTGTGCTTTACGTTTTCTTTTTTTATGTTTGAATTATTTCAAAATGTTTAATGATAAAAACTTAACATTATATCTAAAATAAAAATAAAATCTTCTGTATGTAATTTTTTTCAATCCGATAGCTCACTAAAGTAGTTCGAGAGTGTGTGATATTTCTATTTTCTTTACGCTGTAACGGCTCTATGAAATTCAATTCATTTCGTAAAAAGAATTTTCCCTAAAGAGATTTTCTCCTGGATTAACCCACTAACTATTTTTTATCGAAACACCACATACAGGACGAGAGGGACTAGCGGGCAATAACTTTAAATTTCCACTGTAGTCAACTATTAATTAAAAATTATGCCTTTATATCATTTGCTGTAGAAACTTGCTAGTTGAAGCACTAAACACTTCTTAAAAAACACGTCATCCTATTGCCTCCATTGGTGACAAGAAAGCTCCCCGCCAACGTGCGTTCACCTTATCGTGGTGGGTGAGGCTCAGTAGTGCCCGGCAATACAGCCGGGCGCGAAGCCAAGAAACGCACAGGGAGGTGGCCCACTTCGGTGGGCGGTGGAAGGTGGTCCTCTTCGGTGGGTGGTGTACCATGCGGGTTGCTCCTGGTACTTTTCTGATAGCAGAGTGGACCTTGAAGCACCCCCATGGTTGTTGTGGTCTGCTTCGGCAGACCTGCCGTCGGGGCGTCGTAGTTGAATGCGTAAGCGATTCTCCGATGCCTCATTAAGACGGGGGAAGGTTTTGTTGGCTTTTAGTGGGTAGTACTGGCTTTGCCGGTGAGTCCCACACTTCGTGCGTAAATGCATTTCCCAACGTTAAAAAAAATGGCGACAAGAAAGCTGGCTTGCTTTTCGCCCAAAGAATCAACGTTGCTATTCAGCGGGGGAGTGCGGTTACCACTCTTGCCACATTTCCACGTGTACATGATTTGTACAGTTATACATTAAGTGTACTTAATTTAGTGTAATAAATAAGTGATGTTCTCCTAGCCGATTCCGGCCACGGCGGCCAATCTCATTGAGACTAGCCAACTACGCAGGAGATATTATAGTGCACAAGTGTACGCGCAGACACAAGTGCACTCTCTATTCCTGTCACTCTCATACTCCGGTGGGACAACTGCTTGACACGACCAGTGAGAGTTAAGGCGCAGGACCGATGGCTTTACGTGCTCTCCGAGGCACGGGGGTGAAACACCGCCAACTTCTCAACTTCGGGCTGTTACTGAGACTTACTATACACAAAGACTCAATAACTACTTGGCCCGATCCGGGACTCGAACCTAGGACCTCCGGGTGTGCAGCCATACATGCTAGCCACAACACCACCGAGGCAGTTATAATAAATAAGTACACTTGGTTTGTACATTAAGTTAAAAAAAAAATATTTTTAATTGATAATATAGTATTTTTCTCGATAACTTTTTAGTCTAATAGGCCGATAGACTTAATATATGAAATATAAACATTGAAAACAATTTGTAACATTCGCATTGCTCAAGTGAATCGAGTGCAACAATAGCAATGACACGCGATATGCTACGGTTTTTGTATAACAACAAATTTTGAATACTTTACTTAACCGATTTAACGAGTTCGTTGCGGCCGATCAAGAAGCGACCTCGTGAACATTATTTGCGTAAATATTGTTTGAATAACTATGCATATATGTGTTAAGTTTTTATTTACGACACTCCTTAAAAATTTTATGACTTTAAAAAAATAACACTGAGTAGTATATTTAATATATAATAGTCTTCTAAGAATTGAGGTATTTTATTTTCGAATTCATGATTGAGTTATGACTTAGCGTAAACAGAAGTATTTTATTTATTTTTATTTATTTAATACTTTAATTAAAAAATGCTTTTGACTGTGCATGATACTTGAGTTGAACAATTTTTAAGAATAAATTTGTCTGTGTGTCCTGGAATTTAAAATATTTAAGTAGTATTAAGTAATTTAAGCAGATGTTTCGAAAGATTGTATTAAAAAAATTCAATGTAATACAATCTTATAATTAATAAAAATGTGAAATTCAAACAAAAAAAAAAATCGCTAAATGTGTTGCTAAGTGCAAAACTCGAGAAAGGCTGCAGCTATTAGGCTAATAATTGCAAGATTTATAGATATATTTTTTTTTGGAAAATCTACTGGAAAATACATCAATGTTATAAGAATGTGATGTTCAGTTTGACAGTTCTAAATTTTTTTTTTAGATTTTTTTTATTTTGTTAAATAACTCTTCTGAGAATGAAAAGACATCCTATACGTATAAAGTGATGAAAAAATAAAAAATAAAATCTTTATATGAAATATTTTATATATAAGGTCTTTAAAACGTACTTAAGCCTAGAGACCTGAGCGAAGCAAGGGTAAGTCGCTAGTAATATAATAATAATGACATTCTGACCCATTTCGACCACGGTGGCCAATTTCACTGCCACTCTCATAACTTACACTCCGATGGGATGATAATTTGACACGATTGGTGGGAGATCAGGCCAATGATGATGATGAAGGATGGCTTTACAAATTCTCCGAGGCGTTAGATTAACAACAACGCCTATATTCCAACTCTGGATTCTTACTGATGATTTTTTGACAGAAAAAATTAAATAATAAACTTAGTCTGATCAAGGCTTATTCGAACCCAGGACTCCGTATCTGTAGCCGCACATGTTAGCTACTAGATCACTAAAGCCAATATTTCCCATTGAAAATGTTACAATTACAATATTTAACATATTGAACTCTATTGTATGGGAATTCGATTTACGCTTTACAAACATCTACTTTTCCATCCCCATTATTATGAATTTTGTCTTGCGATTTATTAAGGCAGAGAGATTAGACTTCTTTGCTTCTCCGCTTCCTATCAATGTAGGGTGAGTCTCACTGAGGGCTGCTTTTTTAAAATATTTATTATATTAGTTAACCCCAAGAATGACATAGAATATCTTCAATCTATCAAATTATTGTAAAATAAAATTATAGTCATGAATTCCTTCATTAGTGTAGTATATTTCAATTACGAATTTAATTAACATATTATTTTATTTATATAAACAAATATTTAATGCAAACAAATCAATAATTTTAAATGTAGTATACTATTTATAAACTAGTTTATATGATCCTATCGCTAACAATATAATAAGTGAATAAAAAGTAGCACAAGTGTTTTATTTATCCAGGATATATCCTACCTTCATTCTTCATTACAGGCACACCTTATCGCACACGTTATCGAGAAGTAACAAAAACATATATATATATATATATATATATATATATATATATATATATATATATATATATATATATATATATATATATATATATATATATATATACATACATATATATATATACATATACATATACATATATATATATATATATATATATATATATATATATATATATATATATATATATATATATATATATATATATATATATAATACTAGCTGAACCCGCGGCTTCGTTCGCGCTAAAACTACATAAAAATCTCTAAAAAGCTAGGTTTCATACAAACTTTTATCCGCTACTTTACCCCCATATGAGATGAATTTCGAAAAATGCTAAAACACATATTAAATTAATTGTATTAAAGAGTATTGATACCAAGTTTCAGGTATTTGTGATCATAAATATTTTCTTGGATTATGTTATATCGTGTTTTCCCGCGGGAACTACATAATCTCCCGCGGTAAAAAGTAGCCTGTCATTCTTCTGCTCTCCAACTATCTCCTCACAAAAAATCATGCCAATCCGTCACTCCGTTTCGACGTGAAAGAAGGACAAACAAACAAACAAACAAACACACTTTCACATTTATAATATTAATATAGATTAGTGTGCCGGCAGAAAACATAAAAAAAACTGAACTGATTAACTTCGAATAACAATTTTCATCGCAATCCGTATTGGGTACAATATGTATGTGAACATTGATGTCTTAATGCACCCGCGTGCTAAATCGTAGACGCGCGTAATAACCATTTGTTATGTTAGATAATATGTTGCTTGCAAATTGCAATATGCATATATAAATTTATTGTACAGTGTACACGAATTGATGTAACAATAATTAAGTTTTATTTGGGTTCTATTCTATTACTTTATCCTCCGATATTATACCTAGGTCGATACCTAGGTCTTAGTGACCTTTGCTTGGGTTATGTCCCTAGGTATCTAGTACTAGTGTATAATATATAGTGTTACTTCAGGTTTATCCGTATACTGAATTTCATGAAAACCCGTCGATCTGTTTCAACGTTAAGGAGTAACAAACGTACACACACGCATACAAACTTTTGCGTTTATAAAAGAAGTTTGATATTTAGATTAAGTTTTTTGAAATGACAATTGACATTTCGACACCTGCAAAATATAGTTTAAAAATCTTATTTTACCGACCAATCTTCTTCGTGTTTGCTCCATTTTACATGACATTGGCGAAGTAATCTGTGCTCAACTGGCACGTTTTAAAGCCATTAAGTAGAAAATTGAATTGAATTGAACATTCTAACCCAGTATTGTAGCAATTTTTGATTTAGAATATATGGGGAAAATAAAACTAATTTCTATTTTTAAAATATTATATAGGTATTATATCAATCAATCTATAGAAAAATTGTTTGGAATTATAAAAAGAGTTACGCAAGAAGTATATATACTCGTGAGTGTATACAATAGACTGTACAGATTTTTAGTTAAAGGTTTATTTTTTTTCATATGGGGTAAATAGCCTCTACAGCATAACTTGCAGACAGTTTTGTCAAAATTTTTAAAGACAGCTTTTCACAAATATGTCTGAGATTGTTAATAAAACATTTGCAAGCAAAAATTTATGGGGCTTCAATTTATCTCGGTATTTCATCAGTGTTTTCATTGGAAAATAGTATTGTTGGAAATAGTTGGAAGCATTTAAGCCAAGTGAGAATCGAATATTAATAATATATACTACTAATTTGCTGCAAAGGTAACTTATTCATGATTGCTATATTACACCTTGTATAGACAATGGATTCCAAACATGAAAAGCCGCTGTTAATCTGATCTTTGATATGTGCTTTACATTTTCTGCTTTCTCTGATGGTGACAAGAAATTAAATTAATAATTTACAAAACCCCCAACACAATAACCTATATTCATTGAGGCCTTTTTCAATGAGCCTAAACACGATATCTGTGCAATGTGTTAGTAAAGAGTTCGTGTTAGTAGAGAGTATCTCGCAGATATGCTGCATCTTGATGATGCAGCATCAGGCCAAGGAGAGGTGATGATGATGATGCATTAGAGAGATACACAGATACATAGATACATACGTTAAACTGATAACACAGCTCATTTGCGTCGGGAGTTAAAAATAACATGATTTTATATGAATTAACTCTAAAACTCTAAGGATATTGTCATGGAACTTTTAAAATATATCAAATTAAATTACTAACTTACTAAATTATTAATATCAGTTCATACATTTGTATATAAATGCCCAATATTTTTTTTTTTAATAATTTTTTATTCTACGGACCTTTTGCCATTCAAATATTAGGTACGTTTAATTGTGCTTATAAACTAAAACAAAATATGAGAATTACGTTTAAGGTTTATTTTTGTGCATATTTTGCATACGATAGTCTATTTCAATTTTTAATCATATTTGTTTACTGCAGTATTTGCTAATTACCCAATACTTACATCCTAGCAGTAATTCACTCACGATTGTTAAAGGAAATTGTTGTCGAGGGATGTGGACGATTTCTGTTATTATTATAAGGTACTAATAAATAAATCAATATTTTAAATTAGCGGATAACAATTTAGACTTTCTGTGCTAATTATTAAGGTTTATTTTGAAATTATTTTATGTAATTAATATTCAAAGTTGTGTGGTCAGCCGTATTATTGCAGTACAGGTTCATCGAACAGTTTTTACAGCGGCAGGTAATGATATTCAAATAGGACGGTACAGTAGGGCTACTTAGCAATGTTAATTTTGTTGTAGTTTTGGTGGTGTATAAAAGTGCAAACGTTTTGAAGAAGTTATCATTTACTCATATCAGTTTGATACAGTTGTTTGTAGCAGCATAAAAAATTAGCGATGTCTCGACTTACGGTAAGTTGAGGCAAAAACGCAATGCATAAGAAGATTTTTAAAATAGTGCTTATTATTCAAATGCATAAATACTGGGTTTTTAAAAATAACTTATTATTTTTTAGATTCTCTTTGTCATCGCTGCGGCGTATGGAGTACTTGGAGATGGTCAGTTTCTATTTTACTAGATTTTTTTACTTCAATATGTAATAAAAATATCCTCAAAGCTACCCAAATATTTATTAATATGTCTTTTTCAATTTTTTAAAATATTATTTTAATATTTTGCAGTGAGGAAAGACGCCCCCGCTGCTGATTCTCGTGCGGACGCGAGTGGATTAATCGGTTATGGAACTGGAATCGGTGGATATGGGCTTGGTGCTTCAGCAGCCGGTATCTCTAATGGAGCAGGTCTCATCGGTTCCTCCGGTGGTATCATTGTTGGATCTGGTCTGATTGGCGGAGGTGGTAGCTTAAACAACGCTGCCGCAGTCGGTGCTGCTCAGCTCAGCGCTATTCAAAACGCTCAAGCCGTGCAGGCTACACAAATCGCCAACGCCGCTGCCGCCGCTATCCAGGGTGCACGTGTTACTGAAGCTGCTGCTAGAGCAGGACAGGCTAACGCTATTCAGAATGCTCAGGCTCTAGACGCAGCACGTATCGCTAATGTTCAAAGAGCTCAAGCTGCTGCCTATGAAAACGCTCGTGCTGCTGATGCTGCGAGACGCGCTGCTTCTGCTGCAGCGGCTGAACTCAGCCGTGCTGTTGAAAATGAGCGCGTTGCTAACGCCGCTCGTGTGCAAGCTGCCGCTATCGCCAATGCCCGTGCTGTAGAGGCAGCACGTATCGCCAATGCCGCTAGAGCTCAAGCTGCCGCAGTCGCTACAAGCGCTGCTCAAGCTCAAGCTGTCGCTGACACGGTAGCGAGAAACGCCCAAGATGGTGCTTTATTATTTGGCGGTGGTTCCGGACTCATAGGAGGAGGCGGTTTTGGCGGTCTCGGAGGTCTCGGCGGCCTCGGCGGAGCTGTTTATCAATCAGTTGCCATCGCACCCGTCGGCATCAGTGACGGATATGGCCTTGGTGGCGGATACGGTCTTGGTGGCGGATACGGTCTTGGTGGCGGATACGGTCTTGGTTATGCGAAGAAACTATAAGCTAATTCTGTTCTAGTGATGATACCAAATGTTATAAATAGAAAAATTTCTCCATCCATTTCGACACATTTCGAAGAAATGGTTAGCGGCATATTATTGTTATTATTTTGATTAAAGCTAAGGACTGGTTGTGTAAATATAATATTAGAATACATACCATTGCATCCAGAATATATTCTTTAATTTTTCTCCTAATTGTCCCTTACTAATAACAAAAAAATCATAATTAATAATGATGGCCAAAAAAAAAATTTAACTGTCTTTATCTTTAAGTTCTAGTTTAACTAGACACAATTTCTAATAATAAATTAACATTGTTTTGCCCTAAGCAGCGGTTTTACTCAGAGGTCATGTATTCGCTTCGCGAGACGTTAAAAGGATTAGGTAAATTATTTTTGCCTTACAATATATGTACATAAGAATCTCATTTCCTACTATGTCAGTTATTGTAAAATTTGCAAAAATAGCCAGTTTAAAATACAGCCAAAGAGAAAGATAGTATTATAAATATTGTTGAATTTGCTTGTACAGATGTTCGGCAATACAAACATTTCATCAAAACTTTTTGAATGTAATACTCAATATCACTTTTTCTCAAATAAATGCAGTTTTTATTTTATAACAATATGCCTTGAAGGCGACATACAGCAATTTTCAATATCTATACATATAATAAAATTGTAACTAAGCCGAATCCGTACATTAGTTATTTTTTGGAAAATCTTATTGAAACAAACATTATTATCGATACAGAGGCCGAATCTATAGTTTTTAGAATTTTTGTCTGTCTGTCTGTTACCGCATCACAATAAAATCACTGGAGGGATTTTGATGAAATTTAGTATGGTGATAGCTGGTTATTCGGGTAAACATATACTAGGATACTTTTTACCGCGGGAAAATATCTCATTTTAGAGAAAAAATACAAAAACTGCAATGTATACTAATATTATGCAAAACCTAAGATTTTTTTTGTATGAAACTTACCTTTATAGAGTTTTTTTCATAGTTTTAGCGCGAACAAAGGCACACAAATAATTTGGAAAAATATTGCCATCACTTTAAAAAATACAGTTTTTATATAAAAAAGCATTCAACATATTCTGCAAAAAGTATTAATATTTCATATTATTTAATTATTTTTATAAGAACCATCTCATCATTCTATATTAAGAACTAGCGGCTCACGGCTAGAAAAACACTAATAGAGATCTATTAGCTCCCGCGGGAACCGTTCATTTTTCCGGGATGAAAAGTAACCTGTTGTTTGACCGGCAATATAAGGTATCAGAATGTTAAATTTTACTAAATTAGGTGCATAAGTTGTATAAGTGATTATAGTTTTTAACTATGCCACAGGAACTATTTAATTTTCCGGGATAAAAAGTATCTAAGATGTTGCCCGGGGATATAAGGTACCACCATGCAAAATTTCTTTTAAATCGGTCCAATAAATTCGGAGATTAGCCCGTACAAACAGACAAACAGACAGAGAAACAAAGAATTTGAAAAAATCTGGATTTGTTCTATTTGTCTTCTTACATCCCCATGACTCGGTTTTTAGCATTTTTTTGCTATGTACAGACATTCGATCTCTACTGTTTTATTATAGTATAGATAGATAGCGTTTGCGGAAACGTGCAATTGGTTGCGGAGTTATAATAATTTATGTTATCTGTAAAATTATTAAGGCCATGTAAAATTAATATTATGATTGAAAAAAATGCTTATACGAATTATCTACATAGTATATAGTTAATTGAAAATTAATGATAGGATATGTAAATAGCAGGATACGTGTATCATTAAGTGTGTAGGAATATTTTATGTTCCTATACGCTGATTTCATTAGTATAATATTTTAGATCTGTTCCAATTCAAATTCCAAAAAAAAAAAAACAACATTTTAAAAACAAGCTTTTATACCATATACATTATGTAATGTAGTAAATGGTTTTGATGTAATTTAAAGTTTATTTTTTATTTTTTAGTTATTATCTTCTCAGCAAACCCTTTCATTTGGTATCCATATCGTATAATTTCAATGGCGTTGTGTAAGTATAAATGACAATCGTTATTCTTTCTAAAGAAAAGTAAAGAAAAAGCAAAAGGACTAATTTCTAAAATACTTTGTTCTAATTATGTTCTGTTACCAAGTAAACATTAAATATTTATAACAGGTATATGAATAAGGTTTCAAAAAAATATTACAACAAAAAATAATTAAACACAATGTTTACGACTCCGTTTAATAGTAGGTAATCATTTTGTTCTAGTTGTATATTTATTTTATGTTTAAGAGATTTACAACACACAGTCCTGTATATTCTTGTCTGTAACAAGTAGATAACACCTTTGAGACGTCTAAAACCTTAGCCTCTCCCGTGACCATGATTGCTAAAAGCATTCAAAACGTCGGGAACCATAAATCTAAATAAATCCGCGAAATAATCCGAAAAGATAGTTAGTTTTATTTAAAATATTATATTTAACTATATTTATTCGATAGCGGTTTTTGGCTCATTACCTACAGCGCTATCTAGAGTTTACTAACCGATAATAT
Source organism: Brenthis hecate (assembly GCA_951806755.1). Taxonomy (NCBI): domain Eukaryota; kingdom Metazoa; phylum Arthropoda; class Insecta; order Lepidoptera; family Nymphalidae; genus Brenthis; species Brenthis hecate. The sequence goes on from OX638255.1 coordinate 2,320,972, forward strand.
ACTAAATAAGGCCGATCTAATTTCTCTGCAGGGTATCTGCACACACAAATAAATTATAAATGTTAAATGTACTTCATTGATCGATTCTATAAACAATTTAAATCTTTATTAGACGATTTGCTTAACAAATAATACAGTTAAATAGATTAATAGTTGCAGGAGAGTTTTACGTCATTTTCGTGAATTTCTCGACCCGGAACTCGAACCTAGGATCTTATTATTGGTACACGAATATGCTACCACATCAACCGGGAAATTTGTTAGCGATTAATAGTTATAAGCTATAAAATATTTCTATTATTAATCATTTAAACATGCATTCTCGGAAATTAAGTCTTTAACTGCCTTAACGTAATTATCATCATTGCGGCAGATAGCAGAATAAGACTGGAATAATACATAAAATAGTTGTTTCTTTTAAAATTCTTACTTAACATTGGGATTGGTCACACGAATCTTTACGTTCCTTTATTTGCGAGAATGTGATAGAATATTAGGATATTATATTTTAACTGCCTCGGTGGTGTAGTGGCTAGCATGTACGGCTGCACACCCGGAGATCCTGAGTTCGAGTCCCGGGTCAGGACAAGTTTAGTTATTGAGTCTTTCTGTATAGTAAGCTTTAGTAACAGCCCGGAGTTGGGAAGTTGGCGGTGTATCACCCCCGTGCCTCGGAGAGCACGTAAAGCCGTCGGTCCTGTGCCTTAACTCTCACCGGTCGTGTCTTGTGTCGTCCCACCGGAGTATGAGAGTGACAGGAATAGAGAGTGCACTTGTGCCTGCGAGTACACTTGTGCACTATGATATCTCCTGCGCAGTTGGCTAGTCTCAATGAGATTGGCCGCCGTGGCTGGAATCGGTCAGGATACCATCATCATTATATTTTTATTTTTTATATTTTGAGATCAGAGAAAGATCTCTGATCTAATTCTTTCGAAGGAACTTTATGGTAATCAATATCCTGCTTCTAAATGCACAGAATCATCTCTAAATTACTTAATCTGTATAAATATGCCAACCGTATCCCAAAAATTGATATTTTCATTATAAAATTCATAATCCGGCTATGAATTGTGAGGTGTTAAATTGTGTCAAAATGTACATAAAATTCAAATAAATTATGTGTTTTTCAGAATAATTTAACATATTTTCAGCATACCAATATAGCATTTAAAGTGAAGGAATATAGACTATTTTTCAATCAATTTTTTCTTTAAAGATTGGTCGAGCGTTGTACTTCTCGTGTGTTCAGGTTCGCCAATCATTTTTTTCATAGCGACGTAACACGTAATAATATTCAAATAGACTAGTATAGTACATCTTTTTAGAATTGTAAATAGATTCATTTGTAACAATTGGGTGCAGTATAAAAGTGCAAGCAATTTGTAGAAAGCATTATTAACTCATATTACTCCTTTTAAGCAACGTCTACTAACGGAACAAACAAAATGTCTCCATTTACGGTAAGAATTAAGATAATAGTGTTCAAAATTTTATATTCAATATTTTTATATTTATTATAATTATTTATATTATAAACAACAGTTCTATTATAAACTTCTTGATTTTTTTTTTAGATTCTCTTTGTCATCGCTTTGGCGTGTGATGTTCTTGGAGATGGTAAGTTGTTAAACAAATAACTTTTAAAATATAAATCTATGAAACTTTATTTAAGAAAAATATAACTTGCTGTTTTAGTAAGCAGAAGAGGAAGTGCCGTTAGAGACTCAAGTGCCTCCCAAAGCGGTTATTCTGGGGCTATAATTGCCGCCCCTGCCGTATCTTCTGGGTATGAGCTTGGTTCTGCAGCATCTGCTATCTCAGGAGGATCAGGTGTTCTAGTCGGTAACGGATTGGGACTCGTTGGCGGCACAGGCCTGGGAGGCAGCAGTGGCTCACTTAACAACGCCGCCGCGGTTGGTGCTGCACAACTTAGTGCCATTCAAAACGCCCAAGCTGTACAAGTAACTCAGATCGCCAACGCCGCTGCCGCCGCTATACAGGGTGCGCGCGTTGCCGAAGTAGCCGCTAGAGCCGGACAGGCCAACGCTCTTCAAAATGCGCAGGCTTTAGATGCTGCTCGTGTAGCTAACATTCAAAGAGCTCGTGCTGCGGCTTATGAGAACGCCCGTGCTGCCGAAGCCGCTAGACGTGCAGCTGCTGCTGCCGCAGTTGAAGTCGCCCGCGCCGTTGAAGCAGAACGTATTGCCAATGCTGCAAGAGTACAAGCTGTCGCTATAGCGAACGCGCGCGCTGTAGAAGCAGCCCGTATTTCTAACGCTGCCAGAGCTCAAGCTGCCGCCGTTTCCACAAGCGCAGCGCAAGCTCAAGCTGTTGCCGATGCGGTTGCAAGAAATACCCAAGATGGAGGTTTATTCCTGGGTGGTAATGGACTTGGTTCTGGTGGAGCCATTGTAGCAGCTGCTCCGGTCGCTGTTGCCAGCGGATACGGCATTACTGGTTATGGAGGTTACGGAGGTTACGGAGGTTACGGAAAAGGCCATTAAATTAATAAATACATCGTTCCTTTCTAGGAAGACGATCGAAATATAAAAGAAATTCGACTTCTACGTATACTTACCATCTTTCGTAGAAATGGTTTGCAGTGTTTTGTAATTAAGGAGTCATTTTGTAAATATACTTTTATCAATAAACTGATATCGATATATATATTTTTTTATTTCGTGTAACCTCTTGCTATATGTTATCATGCAGATATATGTTGTTGTGAGGAAGTTAATACAAACGTATGACAATTCTAGTTTTTTCTAAAGGAAAGTAATACACAGAGATTAAATAATTTCTAAATAATATATACAACTAGGGACGAACCCGAGCGAAGCGAGGGTGAGTCGTCTCGAGGGTACGTTTTAATTTTTTATTAGCGGAACCCTAATTCTTTTTCTAAAATAAAAGTAGCCTATGTTACTCCCTATAAAATCAGCTATCTTCCAGTGAAAATCTTGTCAAAATCAATCTAGCCGTTTCGGAGATTATTCGGAACAAACAGACAGACAAAAATTAAAAAAAAATGTTTTTTTCTTATAGTTATAAGTACTGTATATAACTTATATTCCTTTAGTAAAACGCTGTTATTTTGACATTACAAACAGACACTTAAATGTTATTTACCTGTACCTATAGATTCGAGTCCTACAAAGAGTTTTAATTAAATATATCAGATATATGATGAATGTTATGATAAAACATTACAACAGATAAATAATAATTTAAACAATATTTACGACTACTACTACGACGATGAATAGATAAAATAGAACATGAAGTAATCATAATAATTATGTTCTAGTGGTATAAATAAATTATTTATTTTGTCTTTAGAAAATTGAAATTATATCATCAGTTTTTAATCGAATTTAATTAGGAGCTTCCAAGTCAATTATTTTTTGTCGCTCCATTTTATATACCGAGGGTAATGATTTTTTTATGCGTAAGTAAAAAAATCTCCCTTACAGATTAAAAATATTACTTATAAAATAGAAGAGAACAATGTATCTTGTTAATGATTATCACTTAAGAACAGCTATAAGGCATTTTAATAATACTTGTTTATTGTATTTTTACATTAAAATCAAGTGTGTATGTTAAATAAATAGTTAATAAGTTTTACATAATAAGATAGAAAGTTTTTTAGCGATTTTAGCTTAATAAATCATTACATATTATAAAGTACAGTCTTATTACACATTATAGAAATTATAATATAAAGTAAAATAAAATAAAAAAAAACCTGTGTGTCGCAAGAAGTTATACTTCTTTGGCGTAATAGAACAAAAATAGCTAAAGATTTCAACCCGTATGTCACAACTCTCGGTAAAGGCAATGATAAATTAATAAAATAATTAAATAAGACATACTAGGCATATTAAATCATACATTTATGGAAAGAATCATTTGTCAGACAATAGCAACGGTTACCATGGCAACAAACAGTTATCAGCTAATTTCATCATGTCGCTTTTCGGCTGTCGGTGTTCTTGGTGGCTTACTCTCATATCTTTTTCCAAACGTCCCAAAAGAAACATAATTTCAAAATCATGTTTGTTAAGTATCCTGAACTCAAACTTCAGAAATTACCGTACGGATTTTCATGGCGCTTTTCACTAATAGAAAGAGGTGGTATTCTAATAATTATGATGCTAATCAAATCGACTTAGAGATATCATACGATCAAACAAGCAAGGAGATAAATTCTTCAGCTTTATATTTCAGTGGAGATTGCAAGTACAGAAATTGCTACTGCTGTTATAATTATTCGTTTTAGTTTCATTTAAAAATACCAAATTAATATAAATATTTAGATACCTACTGTCTCATTTTTTAATTTTACAAAATAAAACACGTCTCCATAAAACTTATCAGTTGTTATTTTGCAGAGTTATCATATTATAATAATTTAGGGAAAATGCTTAAAATGAATTCCTGTGATAGATTAAATTTGTTTATTAACTCGTAGTATATGTTAATTATGTTGGTAAGATAAAGCTATATTTACAAAACATAATGCGGTCAAATGTCAATTTCTAGATAGATAATTTATTATATAAAGATTGTTGAGTCCTCATAGCCATAGTACGTTATTATTTGTACATACAGAATGGCTTTCAAAGTGAGTATACCAATAAAGTTAAAAAATAAAATATTTATACACTATTGCTAATTAATTATTTATTTTTGACACTATTCATACTTTTCATGTATATTTTTCTGTATTTACTGTAAATAAATATTAAAAAAAATATTTTTTTGTGTAGATTATTCATCCTTTTTTTACTGGCAAAAATAAGATAACAACAAAAGATATAATTTAATATTTTTGTTTGGTAAATATTAAAATTGACACAATAATGAGTTATTATATTTATAAACATACATTTATTTTCATTTATAAACTTATTTATTAGTTTTTGCCATCAATTAATATTAAAATTAATTTATGTGAAATTTAATTTATTTCATCCATAAAAGTGTTATTAGAAAAGCAATAATAAATAATTTTAAATATTTAATTTGTTAATATATTACAGATGTAAATTGCATTTCATATACATTTGTCATTTTACAGACGCTCCTCGTAGTCCTTGCACTAGTTATGGTAGCTTACGGTGAGTTGAATTTTACGTTACTGTATATATTGTATTCAAACCTTTACAACGTCCTAATGCTGGGCACGGGCCTCCCTTCAATACGATGGGGATCAGGCCATAGTCCGCCACGCTGGCCAAGTGCGGGTTGGCGGACTTTACATGTCTTTTGAAAACTTTAAACTGCTTAAAACTTTAAACTTTAAAGGTTTTTTATCCTTCTTCTAAAAATATATTTATTTCCATTGTATATCTTTTGATAATTAATATTAATATAATAAAACTTTGAAACTTTATTAGTAATATTTAAAATATTTAAAAAATACCTTAATTTATTTAATATATGTACTTATTTCTAGGACACCCCCAAGGTTACGCTGGTGGGGACGGTTTCGCTTATGGTCCTGGCAATAGTAACGGACAGGGCCAAGGCCAAGGTAAAGCTTATATATAACTTTTTTTAAAACGTATACAGTTTGTTTGTCTGATTATAAGGTATGCAGTTTTTAACTTTTCATTTGATTGAGATGATAATCGGCGAAATGTATATAGATTTACATATGTACATAAGTATATTATGTGTTGAAAAATATAATGCATGTCACGATGAAGTATCGCAAGTTTCTGATTTTCACATACATACATAAGTGATCATCATATTTTTTATTAATGCACAAATACACAAATATAAATAAATATAAAAAGATAAAAAATAAAATAGAACTATTTCTCGTGTTTTTTTTTTAAATATTCGTTATTCATTTGTAGTTGTTCATTATTATATACCTACACAACTTTTGTACGTATTTTAATTTCAGCGACAACCAGCTAAAGCAGATATCTCATATCTAATACCTTTAAATTCATAGATTAAAATAAAATGAAACTAACCCACGCATATTTAATCCATTGTATTACTTGTATAACAAAAAAGCTTGTTCTCGAGTAATGCACGTTTAAAGAGACTGATAAATTTAAATAAAAAAAAAAAAACTGAATTAGCTTTTATAACATTCCAACAAAAACATTTTTTTAAATAATGCTCAAATTTTGCTGCCTATGATAAAAGTTAGTATTATGTTAATGTATATTTTCTTTTTGTTAAGTGGACGAATGTAGAGCTATAAATATTATTATTGTTATTAAAAATAAACGTAAATGAGAATAACTTTTGGTAATAATAAGTAATAATATTATCTATATATCTAATTATCCTTTTTTATATTCAAGGTAGTTTTGGACCACAAGGAGGGCAAGGTGGTTTTAGAGGACCACATGGAGGACAGGGTAGTTTTGGACCACAAGGAGGGCAAGGTGGTTTTGGAGGACCACATGGAGGACAGGGTAGTTTTGGACCACAAGGAGGACAAGGTGGTTTTGGAGGACCACATGGAGGACAAGGTGGCTTAGGGGGACCACAAGGAGGACAAGCAGGGTTTAATGGACAACAAGGGGGACACGGAGGACAACATGGTAAAAGCTATTAATTTTCATATATAATACCTTGCTAAATCGTTATTGAAAATATTATGAATGATATCATTAATTATTTTTTTAACAATTTTTAACATATTATATTTATTTTTAATAGGTCACAGAGGTGGATACCAAGAAAACGGATACTAGTGGCGTTACAATTAAGTAATAATAAATAAATATATACCAAGAGTTAAAGTTGTTATTTTTTGTGCGGTGTATGTAATCTAACTTAACCATATAATTTTAATGCTAGTTTTATTATAAAAAAATATATTTAAATATAATATTAAAGAATAATATTTTAATATAATCTTACTTAATTATAATTTTAAATTCATTACATTACTTATCTATTGTACGACGAAGTATGTTGCGTACCTACAGAGTAGCGTTCCTGCTTTTTATCGATTACTATTATAAATGTCGTAGTTTATTACGCTTCTACCTTCATTAAAGGACTGGGCAGAATTTGATATAATTTATTAGACAGATAGACATGACTTGGAACATCACATATGTACATAGGTTACTATTAAGCACCTAGGGATGCACCCGCGCGTAGTTATAACGCCATATAAACTATAGCACCAATAAATAAATAATAAATATGAATCTAGTAAATTTACAGTACCTGTAAACCATTGTAAACTTACATTTTTCAGTTTTTTTATTTTATTTTAATTTAAATATATTTATTTAAAATAATCTATACATATAATAAAATTGTTACTAAGCCGAATCTGTACATTAAATATTTTATTAGAAAATGTTATTGAAATAGACATTATTATCGATACAGAGGCCGAATCTATAGTTTTTAGAATTTTTGTCTGTCTGTTTGTCTATTACCGCATCACAGAAAAACCACATCAGGGATTTCGATGAAATTTAGTATGGCGATAGCTGGTATTCCGGGTCAACATATAGTATACTTTTTACCGCGGGAAAATATTTCACTTCTGAGAAAAAATACAAAAACTGCAATGTAAGGGTATACTAATATGTAAAACCTAAGAGTTTGGTTTTTGGTCATCAGAACGCGGGCGGAGTCGCGGGCAATGCTATTATATACAATAAGCTTTCATTGAAAGCTATAAAACGATATTGTATGTGGAAGAGAACGAAGTAGTTTCCCAAGATCGAATAAATAATAATAATTGCTACAATTATTGCTTCATACTTCCAATGAACTGTGTCTATAATAATGTGATTATATGTACTTAACAAGACAAACCGCTATTACCGCTTTATTATGAGGAGTAAACTAAATATTTCTTACGTAACACATACATGTTACTGTACAATTTAATTCGCTATTTATTGCCAATTTGATTATACCTTTTCGTTTAGTAATATATCCATACTACTAAATAAAAACATACTAATATTATAAATGTGAAAGTGTGTTTGTTTGTTTGTTTGTCTTTCTTTCGGGCGGCGGTAGAATTATTTTCATGGAGGTGCATCTGCTTCTTCACATTAAACTACTAACTAATCTTTAAATAATTAAGTTTATTTTTTTTATTAATATCTTATTTATCGTTTTTTCTTTGGGGATTATACTCATATGATTTTATTTCTTTAACTTTTTCTATATATTTTCTTTCATGGGAGAGGGGTGCAAGTGCACCCCTTGCACCCTTCTCCCGGCGCCCATTGATACAGATGTAATATTACCCTGTCGAAGTAAAGAATACTGTACATAAAAAAAAACATTCAGTAGCTACTGCTTTATTGCTTTTCATACATTAATAACACATTTGTAGAGGGACGTACATACATACAGGAATATCAGGTTTTCCGAGTTATAATAAGAATTTGCAATTATTTGCTTACATTTTGTAATCAGACCGACTACTTAATATTTCATAATCAAAAATTGAGCCTTAAATCATATTTTAATTGTTGAAGCCAGGTGGTTTGCCGTCTGGCATTTTGGGCATTTCAGGCATTCTAGGGTTAGATCCTGCTTGTTTTTGATGATCATTTTGATGCTCGTGGTGTTGTTGTTCATTTTGGTGGTGTTCATTTTGGTGGTGGTCATTTTGGTGGTGTTCATTTTGGTGATGTTCGTTGGAGGGATGTTCCGAGGGATGGTGATCCGATTTCTGGTTCGGGTGGTCTTCGCAAAGTACCATAGTACTCAGCACTAGTACACAAAAGAATATCTGAAATAAAATGGCATAAAATAATGGTTAATTTTTTTATAGAATAAAGTAATATATTATTTTATAGAATAAAGTAGGTATATCAATCATTAGTTTCGACTTTCCGTCTGATATTTACCTAATATAGGATTTAAATTGTGTGTTTAGGATGATTCTAAAGGCTATAATATCTTTTTTCCTAAAAACTCGAAGTCTTTCTATCGAACAGGGGATCAAAATCATGAAAAGTATTATGAATGTATTACATAGATACTAAACTCAGCTAAGTTCAAGTGAGATCAAGCTGTATCTTAAAATCTTTCTCTCGGCCAATGGAATTTCGATGTTTATTGTTTTTAATTAAACCTATACAAGTAAAGGCATCTATTAAGCATTCGAAGTGTTCTGAAATTAGCACCATATTGCTAGTTTACATGTCGCTTATAAATACCAGTTTTTCAAATACAATGAAGTTTCTGTGTTAACAATAATTGGGCCCTTTTTAACCACGGAAGAGAAAAAACTTCCCTGGTTTTGACGATTAGGCTGTAATCCAGGATGCTGGCCAAGTTTCTTCACACAGTGATAGTTTCTTAACTGCCTCGGTGGTGTAGTGGCTAGCATGTACGGCTGCACACCCGGAGGTTCTGGGTTCGAGTCCCGGGTCGGGCCAAGTTTAGTTATTGAGTCTTTCTGTATAGTAATTCACAGTAATAGCTCGGAGTTGGAAAGTTGGCGGTGTTTCACCCCCGTGCCTCGGAGAGCACGTAAAGCCGTCGGTCCTGCGCCTTAACTCTCACTGGTCGTGTCGAACAGTCGTCCCACCGGAGTAGGAGAGTGACAGGAATAGAGAGTGCACTTGTGTCTGCGCGTACACTTGTGCACTATAATATCTCCTGCGCAGTTGGCTAGTCACAATGAGATTGGCCGCCGTAGCCGGAATCGGTCAGGAGAACATCATCATCAGTTTTTTCTAGGTTTTCTCAAACACTGAAGTTTCCTTCACTGAGGCGAGTAGTAATGTTTGAAATGAAACTTATAACCAATCTTTCTTTGCAATCTTTGCGTGGTTAAATAATAATTATAGGGGCGGTATAATGTATACGTATTTTAAATTAATTGGTTAGTTTTACATTTTAGCTAGTATAGTATTATATGATCTGTGGTTTTAGTTTAGGTTTTTACGCAACTCGTTGGAACGCACAAGTCATGCATTTGTTTAGTTAAAGTATATTTACCTAATACTGTGTACAATTACTTTGAACGGATTTTCTATAGGACGAGGAAAATATGTGTATTTTTATTTAAAATACCATTTAAACAGAAATAATAGGCGAAATAGTGAATCTGTTGATTGATTACTTACGATTATTTTTATGATTAAACATAGCTGACTTGACTACTAACACTGGATTAGACTTGGTACTTAAATATTAAATCAATTTTGATGGTATGGGAAAGCTGTAAAAGGCTATTTAAATGCATACATTAGTTAATATATAATTTAATGTAATTACCTATTAGAAAATTTTATATCATTTTACGAAGACATTGGAGTTAAGCCTTAATCTGTGTTTGAAAATTAAAAAAATAATAACAAACTGAAGTAGGAAAGTGATATTTTCATATGAAACGTTTGTGTGATGTAAATACATACATAGGTATATTTAACACATTTCGGAAGCAATTTTGATTAGCTTAAGAGAATCACTTACACTTTTTATAAATATAATAACTAATAAGGTTTAATAATAACACATTTATAATACTTTCTTAGATTTACGCGAATATTTGACATTTTAAATAAAACTATCTTGTCGGTTTTTTTTTTAATTCGGCAAACTTTTTAAAAATGTTTATAATTCAAATTAAAAAACTTTGCTGCCATTTTTGTACTTTGAAATCATTTTGTAAATACGTGGATAGGCACTGCCTGTAACAAGTACCTACATAATGACTTTAGAGACGTTTAAAACCTTAGTCTCTCCCGTGACCATGATTGTTGTAAAGCATTCGAAACGTCGGGAACCAAAATATAAAATAAATCCGGGAAAAAATGCGAAAAGATAGTTTTATTTAAAACACATTTTTAAAATAATTTTAAAATAAGTCCTATGATTATCATAAATAAATAAAAACAATTTAGTAGCAATTTGTATTTAGATTTTATGAATACACTAGCGACTCGTCCCTAGTTACGTTTTACCGTTTAGTATAGATTTCTCAGAGATGAGATATTTTCCTGTAGTAAAAAGTATCTTAAATGTTGACCTGGATAACCAGCTATCATACCAAATTTCATCAAAATCCGTCCAGTGGTTTTCTCGTGATGCGTTCCCAGACAAACAGACACACAGACAAAAATTCTAAAAACTATAGATTGGGCCTTTGTATCGGTAATAATGACTATTTCAAAAGGTTTTTCCAAAAATATTTAAATATTACTTATAAAAATATTACATTAATGTACAGACTCGTCTGAGTTAGAGTTTGATTATATTATGTATCAATCATATCTTCATGTATACACTCTTAATAATATTTAATAGAACAATTTAATATTTTTAACTACAGCATATATCTGTAAAATATTAGTTCTAAATTTCGAAAACCTATTAATTAAAAAGGACAGATCACAGATAGAAAAAAAATATGTATTAGTTACTTACCGCCAACCGATGCATGTCCTTTGATTTCTATAGATCCTCTTTGATAAAGTCAGAAATACTATCATCTTTTATAGTACCTTTCTTTAATCTATGGTTAGGTCACACGTTTTTAATACTTTGTAAAAACAACAATAGACTGATTGACTGTAATAGGTATTAAGAAGAATAAGAATTATTATAATAAATTATGTGAAATTATCTCCAGAGTTCTTACGAAATCGTCAATTAAGGCGGATTATTTATGTCTCAATGCTGAGTTAACTTGTTAGCTTACCTACGTTTACTGCAGGTGGTCACAGGTTCTTTGTGAGAAGTAAATTTTGTGCAGCAGCCAGCAAGTATTGCAATATTATCCTAAATTCAACGGAACATGTCGACACCTGCAAGGGACAATAACAACAAGGCGAAACTTAGTATTGTACTAATTTTGAATTGTGTTAATATATATTTATAGTTATAGTCCACCTAGATCTATAAGACAAATATACTAATTTACTAACTTAGTACGAAAATTTAGACACTAAAAGTATATGTTTTACACTTTTACCTTCTTATTAGCTATTTACTACTACAATCGATATTTTTATACAAAAAAATTTGGTCGTCTCGATAAAATGATGCTACTGAGGAGAATTCAGCTTGATAGGAATTATTTTTTAAAATAGCTTAGAGATCTCTGAATATAAATTAATTTATAGAACTTAATTACTTGACTAAATTAAAATGTTTTTCTTGGCAGGAAACGATTTGTATTGACTATCGATCTATATGTCGCAGCCGACTAGCTTATCAGGTGTTTGATTAGCGGCCTAGCTTTTTCATTGAACGCCGCCGTTTTGTTAGCGGCTAAATTTCATCCCACCATTTAATTTAACAGCTAGGCAAATGACTTGGCTCAATATCATTTAATAATTTGCCTAGCCAAGTCATTCAAACTATATTCATTTGATTAGGAAGCATTTATTTTAAAGTTTTAGTCGTTTATAACTCTCAACGGTCGCGCGACTCGGCTAGTGCGTTGTGGTCATTGTTCTAACCTAAGCTATATATTTTCATCACACGATTACCCTATTCTATGAACGGCCGAAATATTCAAATATTTAGCATATAGATAGCCCGTTCCTTAAAAGTAGTATTAGACGCATTGGCTAGATATCATTTCGACCTTTTAATTAAACGGCGCCGTTTGACTAAAAGGCTAGGCCGATATCGAACGGCTGATTACGCTAGTTGGCTGCGACATATATGTAATAAAAATCAAGTAATGATTAATGTTTTAGTTTTTTTTAATTTATATTACTCTTTATATTTTTTCTCAACGTAGCGTAAGAAAATTTTAAATAAAACATGTAACAACGGTAATATATATATATATATATATATATATATATATATATATATATATATATATATATATATATATATATATATATATATATATATATATATGAAAAATTAAAATAAAATAATATTTGAAAATGAAATTAATTTTATAAGATATTTTTTATTTCTACGCTATTTTTAATGTTTTACACATGCCTAATAAAATAAAAATATCAGGGAATTGTAAAATATGTCTTAAATAAGTTAGGTATACACAATGTTTACAGATTGATTTAAAAAAGTGCTTAAAATAAAACTAGTAACGTATTTAACAATCATTTATTTTAGAAATATCAGTTATAATGTAAGGAGCAGCCATCACCACCAGGACTAGGACGCAAAAAATAACCTGTTAAAAAATATTTGTTGTAATTTAGTGATCCAAGTGTGGGTTATCTAAATAATATTCATCTACTACATTTTTTTAGCGGAACTCTAATTCTTTTACTGAAACTCTAATTCTTTTAATGAAAAAAAGTAGCCTAAGTTACTCCTTTTAACATCAACTACCTGCCTGTGAAAACCCGTCAAAATCGGCCCAGCCGTTTTGGAGATTAGCCGGGACAAACAGACAGACAAACATTATAAATACTTATAAATACCATATATAATTTCATATCCATTTAGTAAAAAGCTGTTATTGTGACATTACAAACAGACACTTCAATTTTATTTATCTGCAGGTATATTTAAGATGAATTGAGCACCCATGAAAAAGGATCATAATTAAAGTTGATCATTTTGTATATAATGTATATAGTTTTGTATATATATTTTTTTGGAATTATACTTATTTTGAACGTTTGGAAAAAAAATGAGAGTAAAATTTTTACGATGCGCGCGCACACCGACCTCCAAAAAGCGACATGATGAAGTTAGCTGATAACTGTTTGTTGTCGTGGTAACCGTTGTTATTGTCTGACAAATGATATATAATATATTCTTTCCTTAAATGATATTCTATAAATATATGATTATAATATGCCTAATTATTTTATTAATGTATCATTCCTTCTACAAACAGAGAGTTGTGACATACGGGATGAAATCTTAGCTACTTTTGATCTGTTACGCCAAAGAAGTATAACTTCTTACGTGCGTACGTACATAAGTACACACACACGTTTTTTTTTTGTTTGCTACATTAAAAATATTTATTTTAATATCTAAAAATTAATTTGTACAATATTAAAATATAATATTTGACCTTACCGTGCGTATAAATTCCATTGTTGTAGCGTATAAACTTTTTTATAGTCAAAGAATATAGTTATTATTTATTAAATTTCTCAATGTGTAATTAATACTTTATAATTGTAGATTATTAAAAGCAGACGTTTTATACTTTACGATATTTACTTTGCATGTTTATTCAATACATACGGTTTTGCCTAAACTAGTTATTCATTCAGTTTTGTTTAAACCATTTTGTGTTTTTAGGTTAAATATAGAAAAAAAGGCAATGGACAAAATTTGTGGAAAAAAATCCATCTTCACGCATATATTGATGAACAGAACTTCTGAACAAAAAAAGATAATTTTGAAAATATCAAAAACAAAAAAGTACTTATTTTTCACCCGACTTCCTCAAAAAGGAGGAGGTTCTCAATTCGGCTGTATTTTTTTATGTTTGTTACCTCAGAACTCCGTCATTTATTAACCGATTTGGACAATTTTTGTTTTGTTTGAGAGTGTATACTTCCAGATTGGTCCCATTTAAATTTCAAAAAAAAACCACCCCTAAGGGTGGAAAAATAGCTAATGATGAATTTAACCTACTTCTAATTGTCATAGTGACTTGAATCTTTGCAAGCGTTTCTATTTCGGTTGATAGTACAGTGGTTCGGTATTGTTGACCTGATCTGATGAATCATGAAGTCGGTGTGCTTTGCTTTGTATGGGCTGGCACCGATATCGAAAATATTTGATTAGGTATGTATTTAATAGGTAGGCTTTAATTACTTAGCCAAAGCACACCGACTTCGAAAATATTTGATTAGGTATGTATAGTAAATGAAAACTACCAATCAGTTATTTTTTACTTTTTAGTGCTTTTTTTTGAAGTCGGTTTTTAATTTTTAGTAAAAAGGCTTTTTTAACAAATTATTACTGTAGTCATCAATAATAATATATTATTTACTAGCGATTCACCCTCGCCTCGCTTAGGTTCGTCCCTTTGTATATAATACTAGCGAGTAGCGACTCACTCTCGCTTCGCTCGGGTTTGTCCCTAACTTGCTTCCCAATACAAACTTTCATCCTCATTTTCACCTTCTTATGGGATGATTTCCGAGATAAAAAGTATCCTATGTCCTTCCCAGGGTCTCAAACTATCTTCTTACCAAATTTTCTTAAATTAATTTAAATATCTCTTTATAATATTAGTATAGATATATAATATTACAATAATGTATGGAAATCTGGCCGATTTGTTGACATTTATTATGATATGACTACTCCGCTCTCTTGGGTAGTATGAAAGAATGATGAAAAACCTATAGCTTTTCTCAATAAATGGGCTTTCTAATGCTAGAATTTTTCAAATCGGATTAGTAGTTTCTGAGATTAGCGCAATCTAACAAATAAACTCTGACTCTAATATTATAGATGAATTAACAAATAGATATATTATATAGAAAAGTAAACGAACAAACAGAAAGCACGATGATCCTACATGTGAATGAATTATCTAGATATTATATTTGTATTCACAAGACCGTGGGTTGTATAATAACAAATAATGAATCATAGCTGTTTTTATATGGAATATTCTGTTTTTTCAACTATTTAGCATAATATATACGCACAAGTAGATATTTTATTGTGAATGAAAGTACATCATTGAATAGAACTGACTAAAAAATATTAATTGTACAGCCGTAGCGGTTAGAGGTTAGTAAAATAAAAAAAAACCGATAAATGTTACAAATTTAATATACAAGAATTTATTTAAAATCTAAATACATAGTATTTCGCAGTTTTATATATAAGATATTATTAAAGGACTCATTTAGTACTGGAATTTAGAGTCACGAGCACCGGGAGGGACTGAAACAATAAAAATATATGTTATTACATAGACATAGGAAATGAACTAAGTATAAAATATAGGATATATATTTGACTAATATAGGATACTAGCATTGCCCGCGGCTCCGCCCGCGTTTAGATGATCAAAAAACAAATTCTTAGGTTTTACATATTAGTATACTCTTACATTGCAGTTTTTGTATTTTTTCTCAGAAATGAGACATTTTCCCGCGGTAAAAAGTATCCTATATGTTGACCCGGATAACCAGCTATCACCATATCAAATTTCATCAAAATCCCTCCAGTGGTTTTTCTGTGATGCGGTAACAGACAGACAGACAAAAATTTTAAAAACTATAGATTCGGCCTCTGCATCGAAAATAATGTCTATTTCAATTAGATTTCCCAAAAAATATTTAATGTACAGATTTGACTTAGTTAGAATTTTATTATATGTATAGATTTGATATATGTTGATTTATTTAATTAAAAAATAGATTTTAGGGGATTTAATAAATGAGGATATTAGAAGAATTAAAATCTGTTTAGTGTTTAGCTATTCTCGAATTTAGCGATAAGGCCGTCTCTTGTACCTTCTTCTATATTTTGTATATATTTTGTTTTCTCTTTTTAGGTGTACAATAAAGAGTAATTCATTCATTCATTCATTCATTCATTCATTCATTCATTCATTCATTCATTCATTCATTCATTCATTCATTCATTCATTCATTCATTCATTCATTCATTCATTCACTCGAATGCGTCTTACTAGTGTCATGTAGGAGTACTCCAAAAGGTGCCAGTATTTACCAGAATATTTGAAGTATTTAAAGGTATTGATGAATAAATGATAATTTCATTTTAAGAAAAACAAACATAACATAACAAACATATAATAACTTGAATTGAATGAAATATTAAACATTTTTTATGTAGATTACGAGTATGTAAATCTTTTATATTTATATGTATGTAAAGGGAAAGCATTTTTTTTATTTTTCAAGGATATAATAATTAGGAATAGTTTACTCACAGTGCTTGTTGCGGTAGTCCTGGTTGGGATGGTCGATGATGTGTGGCTCGGTGTCTGGTTAAATATATTTAATTTGTTATTTAATAAAATCACGTAATATCTTATTACATTTATATTGTGTATCTCTAACGATAATGTAACAAATTTTGCTATTTTGTAAAAAATGATTTTGTAAAAAATTTAATATTTAAAACGTGAAAAAAAATTAAATCAATTTTTATGTACTTATTTGGTTTTTAGAATTTAGCTTATAATATTTATAATCATAGTCATATATCAACATTTTGTGTTTATTTTCTTTAACATCAAATACAGCTAGTGAATATTAAATATTAATTAAAATATTAGTAATCTATGTAAGTAAATATACGAGTAGGATTTAGATTACAAGCCATTCAGAATTTCACTTAGATCCTTTAAGCTAACCTTTAAGAATAAAGAAATATTAGATTGTTTTTTTTTTTAATTATAATGTAGGAAATCTTTTTTACTTACCGATGGGTTCGTAGCCGCCGTTGTTCTGGTTGGGATGGTCGATGATGAGGGGCTCGGTGTCTGGTTAAAATAATTATTTATATAATTATAAATTATATATATTTAATATACTTTTTTATTTATTAAATTAAGTAGAAGAGTTTTAGTTTTGTAAAATAGGTTTAAATTTTACTATTAAAAAGGTCTTTTATGAAAAAAAGATTTTTTTATCACGTTCGAAAAACGCCCAGCGAAGCGAAAATAATGATTTAAAGAACAAAAACTGTTCTATATACTATTTTAATTAATTAAATATTTAAATTTGAGAAAAGATAATTCTATTTTGATGTATTTGGCTTATAAAATTTAGCTTTTAATCTTCATAATCATATATTATGTATTAACATTTTCCGTTTATTTTCTTTAATATAAATAATATAAAAAGCTAGTGAATATTGAATATTAATCAAAATTCTATTTTTGCAAGTGGCAATAAAAAGTAGTCCATATATTATGTAAATATAGGATTAAATTGGATATAAGCCATTCCGAAATTCACTCAAACCGTTTGAGGTGTATGAAGAAGTGTAAAAAATATTTGTTTAAATTTTTACAAGTTGAATAAAGTGAAATAATTAATTATTTTTTAAATATAATTTAGAAAATAGTTTTTACTAACTGATGGGTTCGTAGCCGCCGTTGTTGTTGGGCTGGTCGATAATGAGCGGCTCGGTGTCTGGTAATTTTTTTTTTTATATAGGAATTAGTAAATAAAATCAAGACATTAGGTCTTTATTTTTTTGATTATCAATAATATAAAAAGCTAGTGCATATTGAATATTAATTAAAATTCTATTTTTGCAAGTGGCAATAAAAAGTAGTCCATATATAGGATTAAATTGGATATAAGCCATTCCGAATTTTACTCAAATCGTTTGAGCTGTAAAAAGAAATATAAAAAATATTTGTTTAAATTTTTACAAGTTGAATAAAGTGAAATTATTGAATATTTTTTTAAATATAATTTAGAAAATAGTTTTTACTAACTGATGGGTTCGTAGCCGCCGTTGTTGTTGGGCTGGTCGATAATGAGCGGCTCGGTGTCTGGTTAGAATTATTTTTTTTATATAGGAATTAGTAAATAAAATCAAGACCTAATGTAACACACACTCATGGAAATTAACATTTTTATGATTTTTTATAACAAAACGATTATAGAGTGCGTGTATCAATGTGTACACGCGGAAAAAGTGAATCTTCTGTAGGTTATCTGTACTTTTTATGAAATTCAATTTTTTTTTAATTTTTTTTTAAACAATATCCATTTGAAATGACGATTCCATCGCTCATTTAAAAATAAATAAAAGAAGATTTTTTTTTATTTATTATTTAAAGTATTCATATAATAGTTTAAATAAGTAATTTTTAATTGAGTAATATATTCACTTCCGTAACAACCGTTTCTGTTACAAAAATCGTAACACAAATCCCTTTATTCCCTCTCATGGCGCGCCTAAAGAAGTTTCAGTTCAATAATATTAAAATAATTGTATTTTAATTTTATTTCATTTACAATGTGATTAAAGCAGTCTCTTTGTTGAATTATTACAAATGCTATATTTATTATTTATAGCATTATTATTTATAAAATATTTTTTTGTTTGTTGAGATCAAGTAGAAGAGTTTTAACTTATTATTATGAATTTCTTTAGTATCAAATAAAGAAAGGTAGGAAAGATTTAATACGTATTAATTAGACGTAAAACTTTTGTTCGCGTTCAAAGGTAAAATGTGAGTATATCAATAAAAAGCAACCTATGTACCTACCGTCACATCCTGAATAAATAACCAACCTTCACACTCATTCATTAAACAACTATAAACTAACTATGAAAACTATAAAAGAAATATTTTTAAGACAAATTCGTAAAAGGAAAAATTAATAAACGGTTGCTTAGGTTACAAAATAATAAAATTTAAAATACTTACTGATAGGTTCATAACCGTGGTTGCCGTTTGGTCCTACTGTAAAATTAAAACAATTAAATTAGCCAACTATAAATATAGCTTGAAATATTTTATTAGTAAAGCTATGAATATTGTTACTGTATAGGTGCTACATTTATTTATTTGTTAGATACTTCTTGAAGCTACAATACGTCGTGATTAATTGGAAGACCATATACCATATTATGACACTATATATATATATATATATATATATATATATATATATATATATATATATATATATATATATAGTGTCATAATATGGTATTGAAAATTTTTCGAACAAATAAAATGTTCGTTTGAATAAATCGCAAGGATTGGCGTTGTGGTAATAGGTATTTCTAACAGAGACTTCACAAGATTGTATCTATATCGTTACTTACGAGGTGCTATGATATAATCTGTGTCGTCTCAATTTTGTTAAAGTCTATTATGATAAAGTTATAATATTTTGATTTGATTTATTAAACTAATACCAATGCTTGAAGTAGTTGCAATTACATGTACAAAAAATATGTTGAGTTACCTATGTAAAAAATATGTTAAGAAGCATTTACATATTTAAACTTACCTAATCAGTATATTATGTCATTTCCATAAATTCTCTAGTTTTGTATTAGCGATATCGGTGGTAGAACACGTATCTTATAAATGAAATTATACCAAATAGGTACTAATATAAATTAAACGTATATATACCATGTAATATATTATTAAGAGCACTGCGCCAATTTATTTAGAACTATGTAAAGTCGAAAAAAGTAGAATGTAGTGACTCAATAAGTTTTCTCCGCAAAGCTGTTTCCTTTTTACTATCCATAGATAGTTGAATATTTTAAGAAAATAATCGTATTAACTAAAAAAAAACACTTGTTCTAATAACATCTCCAGGTAAATTTCTAAGAAATTAATTAAATTTCTAAGAAATCTATTGTTAACTGTAACGCCGGCGTGTCCGCGGTTGTGAAGGGATTAATGACATTTTTTTTTGATATTGAAGACGATTTAAAAAAACTTGGTAGTTCAAGACTTACGTTGGCCGGGCTTTGAAAAGTACTCGTCAACAATAACTGCAAATAAAATAAATATAAAATCACATAAAATTATATAAAACTTAAAAAAACAGTTATTTTGTATCAAATTTTCAGTTGAATTTTTTTTTATATTACATTCCTTTTAATTAAATCTATAATTTAACATTTAATGTTTGATGTTTTTAAAATTAAATGCAGAATATAATATACTGTAATCATCATATTGAAAATTAAAAAAAAGCATATATATAGGTTACGCTTACATCCTTTGTCAGGGTTGAAATTGTCAGAAATTAAAGTAAACATACGCGTATTAACATTTGGGATTTAAGTGTGGGTAGTACTTATGTACTTTGTTGCCGTCTTTGCTGATAGATATTATTGAATCACTCCGTTCTACTATTTTCGACTAATAATAAATGACATGGTATATACGTTTAATTAATATAAATATTTAGTATAATTTCATTTCCTTTAGACGTGTATTCTACCACCGATATAGCCAATAGAAAATTGGAGAATTTATGGAGATTAGATAATATACTGATTAGGTATGTTTAGATATGTGACTTCCTAACACATTTTTGTATGGGTAACATAGGTAAAGTTGAACCCAGACTGCACTTTAAACCATTAAATTGCATTTGTTTATTTTGCGATGTACAAGTAACTAATTAAATCTCCTATTCAAATTCTAAATCATTTTAAACGTATCATAGGCATATAAAGAAAATATGTGGTACTAGCATTTTCCCGCGGTTCCGTCTGTGTAGTTCTATTATTAATTACTCTACTACTCTATTTTTGTAGATTATTACCAAAGTGTTACTGTAATGTATAAGATATATTACTTTCAATTTTCATCAAAACTTTCCATATATATATATATATATATATATATATATATATATATATATATATATATATATATATATATATATATATATATATATATCCTCAAAAACTTTTGCGTTTACAATATTGGTTGGATTTTAAAGTAAATAAAGATTATTTGCTTAATACATTGATTATCTATATTTCGTTAGCTCATAGTCTCTTCAAAGGTCAAATCTTTAGGACAAATGCTTTAGATTTTTTTTTAAAATACTGTCAATAATTGTGTTACTGGTAGATACTTAGGTATATTTACATTTTACAGTGTTATATTTTTTAACTTGTAAGTATTCCAGTACATATTTAGTTTCAATCATGAGCAGTATCAACAACTTCAACTACAATTACTTAATATAGAAATTGTTAGTGGAAGCCAAGCATTATTAGAGTTTTAAAGAGAAGATTCAAGAAAGAACTTTTACCAACAAAGTCATGGTAAAATAAATACGAAGTACTTTCACCGAAGTCAAATTTAATTAAATAACAATATGTAGTAATGTCATAAATCCTTCAATTTTGATTAAAAAAATCATTTGTTACATAAATATATTAGGTATAGTTGTTAAAGGAAATTTGGTATTAATAGATTTTAGTTATAAAATGGCCGAAACATATATGTACGTAAAGAATATGTTATTTGTGAAAAATATTAGTCCATATCAAAAATATTTTTTACAATAAAACCGTATAATAATAATGTTATTAGCTTCCTAAACCTCCCATAGTTATTTGATAAAACCGTTTTTACGTGTAACATACCGTGTGGGTTGCGACGGACTACGTGCACTGTAATTCAAAGTAACTCGATTAATAAAAATGCCGAAAATACTCTAATAAAGATTTAAAATTATATTTTTTTTATTTTAGATGAATTAAATAAAAAAACTAATTTTACAGATAAATTAGTTATTAATTATAATATTATTATTATTATTATTATTATAAAAATTTACGCGTACAATGGCTTGGATTATAATCCACGTCTTGAACTGTAATAAAAAAACTTAATAAATAAATAGCTTTAAAAATAAAACGCTTTATGTAAATAAATTAAATTGGGAGTAATAATTATACTAGCTTATTTTTTTTTTGTGTTTTTTAAAACTTTTACTATATTTGAAAATTTTATCTACACGTACCTACCCCAGCTAGGATTATGATCAAAATAAATTTAAATTAATGAATTATTTAAATATAAATAAATCGTTATTTTTAAAGTGTGTAAAAAAATATTAAATCAAAAATAAAAATCAAAAATAAAAATAAAAAATTGCATCATGTTATTATTTTAGTTTTTATTTTAATGGCATTTCCTGTCAGGAATACAAAATTTTTATAATAAAAAAAGTATAGAAGTTATAGTTTTAAAGAGGGTGTCGCTTGAATTACGATCGACAATTTGTACTGCAAATAAATATAAATATATATTTAAATTTTTTATATCCCTAAGTCTAATATGTATAGATAATATATGGTTTCGTTAAAAACGTACCCGTGTTTAGTGTATAATTGAGAACTTGCATTTATATAAAAAATAATTTGTTGTTAAAAATTGTTTGTATTATTAAAAAAAAATCAATTGTCGTTTGATGTTTGTTTATTTACGTACCGTGGGAGGGATTGTTGTCAACAACTTGTACTGAAAATAAATAACAGACCTATTTAATGATATAATGATAATGGAACCACTTAGATATTTCGTAAGAAACCCACCCTTAAACAGGAGGTTATTTCAAAATTACATATTAATAAATATTTTAACCTAATTATGTAAACGTAAAGATTTAAAAAAAAATCTTTTGTCGTTTGTTGTTTGTTTATTTACGTACCGTGGGAGGGATTGTTGTCAACAACTTGTACTGAAAATAAATAACAGACCTATTTAATGATATAATGATAATGGAACCACTTAGATATTTCGTAAGAAACCCACCCTTAAACGGGAGGTTATTTCAAAATTACATATTAATAAATATTTTAACCTAATTATGTAAACGTAAAGATTTAAAAAAAATCTTTTGTCGTTTGTTGTTTGTTTATTTACGTACCGTGGGAGGGATTGTTGTCAACAACTTGTACTGAAAATAAATAACAAACCTATTAGAATAATAATTGAATATGGGAACCACTTAGATATTTCACAAGAAACCCATGAACGGAAGGTTGTTTCAAAATGACATAATATTAATTAAGATTTTAACCAAATTTTTTAAACGTAAACATTTTCAAAGTAATTTAGAATGTCGTTTGATGTTAGTTTATTTACGTACCGTGGGAGGGATTGTTGTCAACAACTTGAACTGAAAATAAATAACAGATGTATTTAATGATATAATAAGTGATAATGGAACCACTTAGATATTACGTAAGAAACCTTTGAACGGAAGGTTATTTAAAAATTACATATTAATTGAAATTTTTACTTAATTTTGTAAACGTAAACATTTAAAAAAAATGTATTGTCGTTCGATGTTTGTTTATTTACGTACCGTGGGAGGGATTGTTGTCAACAACTTGTACTGAAAATAAATACAATACCTATTTAATAACAATAATATATAATTCATAATGGACACTATAACCACCTAGATATTTCGTAAGAAACCATTGAACGGAAGGTTGTTTCAAAATTAGTATTACATATTAATTACGATTTTAACCTAATTTTGTAAACGTGAACTATTATTTTTTAGCTGTCAAATATTATTCTTTTAGATAAATAGTCGTGTTACCTGCAGTTATTTAGAATAAGAAACATATATATATATATATATATATATATATATATATATATATATATATATATATATATATATATATATATATATATATATATATATAATAGAATTTTAAAGACTAAACAGATTTGAACTTTGAAAATAAATATTATGTTCATATTTTTTTTATATCTATAGAGAGTACATACGTAATATATACTAATTTGCGTCACCCACACAGCAAATATCACATGCATATTAAATTATTTACATACCTTGAGCGGTGGCCATTGCTACGAGGGCAAGTAGAACAATCTGGAATAATAGACACTTGTTCATTTTCACGAAATTACAATTTGTAAAAACTCAGAATAAATAGAAATCACACAATGCTGTTTTTACCGAAATTTTAGTTCATGAGTAATCACAATGGAACATAATTTTTATATGACGTTATCTACTGATAAGATTATTTTGCTTAGTTTTATATTTTTATACTAATATTAAAACTGATTTTTTGTCTATTGAATTGTTATTGCTATAAATGAAAACTTTGGACGAAAACATCATGAGAAAACCTGCATATATGAGATATTCTAACAAGTTTTCGGAAGACATGTGATGTCCGACAACCCGCACTTGGCCAGCGTGGTGGACTATGGCCTGATCCCCCTCGTATTGAAGAGAGACCCACCCCCTGCAGTGGGACTAATATATGTATGTACATACTTATATTATAT
Source organism: Brenthis hecate (assembly GCA_951806755.1). Taxonomy (NCBI): domain Eukaryota; kingdom Metazoa; phylum Arthropoda; class Insecta; order Lepidoptera; family Nymphalidae; genus Brenthis; species Brenthis hecate. The sequence continues at coordinate 2,345,690 of OX638255.1, forward strand.
ATATATATATATATATATATATATATATATATATATATATATATATATATATCATCTTTACTTTATGTATTATTGTCGTTGTGTTTGTTTGTTCTAATATGTATAATTAAAAGATAGAGAGAGATATCTATTTATCTAATATGGATAATCTATGTCCATTTTATATTAGAGTTAAAAACTCGCGATTTTTCCCATGCAAGTTTTCAACTGTTTTTTTTTCTACTATAATGATATCTGCGAGTACATTAAGATATTACCTGTTCACTTATATGATCACATGACTGGATGTCGCATTTGGGTTATATCGAAATCGTTTACTTTTCATTTACACTAGCAACTCACCCACGGTTCGCTCAGTCCCCGAGTACAACCAACGCGTTTTTAAGCTAATATTCTACAGAATCTGGATATATTAATCCATCCACGACCGCGGACAGGACGGTGTTACAGTTAACAATAGATTTCTTAGAAATTTAATTAATTTCTTAGAAATTTACCTGGAGGTATAAAAAAGTACACTAATTTATCACACCAATCTTTTAGACTAGATTTTTTCAGAAATTTATATGGGAATTCCTGAGTATCTACTAATTAAACAAAGTACCTACTACTAATTAAAAAAAATCATGAAAATTAATTGATGACTGGCGAAGATTGTATGTAAAAGAACAGAACCAAATTAAGTAAAAAAATAAAAATATCATATACCTAACCAATTTTTCTCTAAGCCCCTTAAACTATTTTTCACAGCGTAGACTTAGGCATTATCAGTTAAATAGTTTACGGCACCACGACGAACGTTAAAACAAACCACCAAAAATCTATACATATCATAAAATTGTAACTAAGCCGAATCTGTACATTAAATATTTTTTGGAAGATCTTATTAAAATAGACATTCTTATCAATGCAGGGCCGAATCTATAGTTTTTTAGATTTTTTGTCTGTCTGTCTGTCTGTTACCGCATCACAGAAAAACTACTGGAGGGATTTTGATAAAATTTGGTATGGTGATAGCTGGTTATCCGGGTCAACATATAGGCTACTTTTTACCGCGGGAAAATATCTCATTTTTGACAAAAAAATACAAAAACTGCAATGTAAGAGTATATTAATATGTATAAAAACTTTTTAACAAAAAAATAAAAACCGACTTCAAACAAAAGCACTAAAAAGTAAAAAAATAACTGATTGGTAGTTTTCATTTAGTATACATACCTAATCAAATATTTTCGAAGTCGGTGTGCTTTGCTTTGTATGGGCTGGCACCAATTTTGAATATATTTGATTAGGTATGTATTTAATAGGTAGGCTTTAATTATTTAGCCAAAGCACACCGACTTCGAAAATATTTGGTTAGGTATGTATAGTAAATGAAAACTACCAATCGGTTATTTTTTTTAGTGCTTTGGTTTGAAGTCTGTTTTATTTTTTTGTTAAAAAGTTTTTATTTTTCTCTTTTTAATGTAGACAGTAGTAGCAAAGTAAGAATTCTAACGTGTTAGGCTTGTCAGATCAAACAAAATAAGCCCAAACTCAAAGTATCTACTATTAGCCGTTGAAGAGTTCCACCTATCCACCTTCTGGCCTTACCATCAGATCAGGTCAACAATACCGAAACACTGTACTATCAACGGAAATAGAATCACTTGCAAAGTTTCAAGTCAATATGACAATTAGAAGTACGTTAAATTCATCATTAGCTATTTTTCCACCCTTAGGGGTGGTATTTTTTTTGAAATTTAAATGGGACTAATCTGGAAGTATACACTTTCAAACAACACAAAAATTGTCCAAATCGGTTAATAAATGACGGAGTTCTGAGGTAACAAACATAAAAAAAAATACAGTCGAATTGAGAACCTCCTCCTTTTTGAAGTCGGTTGAAAACCTAAGAATTTGGTTCTTGGTCATCAGAACGCGGGCGTAGCCGCGGCTCGCGGGCAATGCTAGTATTAACTAAATTTAAGATAGTAAAGTTTCAATAAAAAATTATGTTTACATTTTTTGACAGATAATATAATTTCTTAATTGGCAAATATAGTTCACTACTTATCATCACCTTTAGATGATGATAACAACAATTGTATTCTAAATTATATATTGTGTGCACATATTATATAATACATGTTAGTGTTATGATCGATCAAACATACAAACTAACTAAGATATATATTTTAATTTTAATAAATGATGATTCATCTTTTTTTGAAAATTTTAATAAACGTGATAATGTCGTTTAATAAACCTATTATTAAGTTTAACAAAATACTCAAATATTATATTATTATGTTTTACGCTTGACATCATAGAGTAGACAAACATCATTCTAGTCATGCGAAGTAAAGTTATATATTTTATCTTTCCCATATTGATTATTGATTACTTGAATTATTTTAATATGTGAAGAACAAGATCCGGAAAACTCGCGGCATACCATCGATATAAATTAATTATTTGTTGTGTGTTGTTTGCATTTGATAACATCACTACCTGTGTTCTACATCTTGATATTGTATAAAATTAATATCATAAATTAATTATTAATTACTGCATTAATTACTTTTTCTATATAATAAATATTTACGGAAACAGCATTGTGTTAAATAAATTAAAGTAAATTTTGAAAATTGTCAAAAAATAATAATATTATATAATAAATAAGCAATATATGTGATTAAAATTAATTTAATACATACCGTAAAACCTTTCATGATGATATTTTATTTCACAAAGAACCAATTAAGACAAGATTCGGACGTGCAATAGCTTATGAGCTTTTCAGCGGCTCTCTTATAAAGCGAGAGATAACCTGCGCCCCGAGTCAATATTTGGTTAGTAATTAAATATTGCCAAACAGATTTTTCCTGTCAAAATTCTGCTAAATCGTTGTGCGAATAATATACAATAACAGTAGGTATATATTTATTATTTATATAAAATAGTTGATGATAACAGTGTATTTTGGTTCTGTTATTGTGGTTTTACTCCAGATTAATGGGAAGCGTTTGTGAATATATTCTACATTTCAATGTTTAGCTTAGAGATGAGATATTTTCCCAAAGTAAAAAGTATCCTATATGTTGACCCGTATAACCAGCTATCATCATACTTCATCAAAATTCCTCCAGTGGTTTTTCCGTGATGCGGTCACAGACAAACAAAAATTCTAAAAACTATAGATTCGGCCTCTGTATCGATAATAATGTCTATTTAAATAAGATTTTCCAAAAAATGTTTAATGTACAGATTCGGCTTATTTACAGTTTTATTATATCAGTATAGATAATACTAGTAAATATTACAAAAATCGCATTAAGCCAACAAATTGTAACATAGACATTTACATAATATAGGTATATATATGCCAAGAATGGTCTTCGTTTATTTAAAAAAAATACCTATCATCATCCTGTGGCTCTTTGTTTGCTTATGATATAATACCTATAATTATATGCTAAATATTGATCCAGGATTAAAATTTATATTATTATAAAACTTCAAACCATTTAAATATTAATAGGTTTTGTATAGTTTCAGTACCATATCTGTTCCTTCTTTAGAATGAAAATTGTACGTTCATAAAAAGCATGTAAAGCTTGAGTTGATTTTCATCAAAATTGAGTCGTCACTTTGCTTGTTAAATTTTAAAGAACACACAGACTCATTTTCCTATTTAGCAAACAAATGAAAAGAACTGAAAAAAAATACATATAATTATGGAAATATCATAAATATTACATTGTGTTATCTAAACATTATAATATGTAGGTACTTACTTTATTCGGATAGGTAACTGATAAGTTGTAAAGCAACGCATGTAAGATTGGTCAAGGCGTGCAGTTCAAGGTCAACAAGATGGATCTTAAATATTTTAAACTAGTGACTTATCCTTACATCGCTCGATACGTTTTAAATAGATAATAATGGTTATTGTGAGTGTACCTTAGGAAATTGATACTTTTCTGTAGGCTTTTTTACCTGACTACGGCGAGGCACAAAGGACGGTTATGTTTTTGACGTGCATTTATGTGTGTCCGACCCTTTGTTCTCTTGTAACTACTAAACGGCTTAACCGATTTTAATTATTCATACGTCATCATATTTATCTTGAAAACTGCTAGTGTTATAGGTTAAATGGATATTATTAAAAACCAAAATGACGGATTTTGGGCGCCGATGTATTTTTATCGAAATTATTATGTTATCGAGGATTTGTATGTTTTGAAAATTTTTGGTGTGGTATCAAAATAAAGATCTTTACAGTCTTTGCGTGACAAGTAAACAGATGAATAGACATATAAGCAAACGGATAAAAATTTCAACAAAATAGTTTTGGGGTTCTATAATATTCTGTACAGTGTACACAACACGTACCTAACGATTGTATATTTTCCGTTTTATCATGTACCCACATACCTACCTACTGATTTGATACACATTTAACAGTTCTTTCTCTCAGACCTCAGTTATCTCCTGTGAAATTTAAGTTATTTTAATAGTAAATAGTAACTCGCTATTGTATCTAATACGAGTATCTTTATATGTATAAATAAGCAAAGGCAAAGCAGTTAAGTATCTTTATCTTCTATCAACCGGTTTTCTTTTTGTTTGTTTAGTAAATATTGGCATTTATTGAAATAAATTAGCATTCACCTCCATTCAAGTTCACTGCAATCGATGAGATGACAGGATGACCATTCACTACTAACATTGCCTTAAAAGTTAAACTAATAGCATATTACTTATATACTTACATTAGTGATGATATAAAGACGACCTAGACTGTAGACTTTAGATTGTACATAGTTTAACATACTTACGAGTATATACCTTTCAATTCGAAACGCGATTCTGCCACTGACTTCGCCAGTGTGTGTAATTTAGTATAAGCTTGTAGAATAGAACGCTTAATTTGTATACACGTATACTAGCCAACTCGACTAATTATTTACTTATAATAATTAAATGTAGTACATAGTAGGTATATGTTTAAGAGTGATAGTTAATTAAAAAAAACATCAGTTTGTTAGCTAGTTACCTATATCTCACATGGGGGATGATGGAAACTTAAGTATTTAAAAAAAAAAACAAATTAACTACCCTACCAACTTTGACCCGCCTTCGGCCTTATAATACATATCTACAAGTGAACTGCTTGTTTCGCTTTGATTCTGACTCGGCCTAAAATACTTTTACCAGGCCTCAATGTAATTTACTAGGTATGTTTTTCGTCAGGGATTATTGCGTTAGATTCGATTACATTTAAATAACCACAAACAATTCAAATTTTAGTTATAGATAGAAATTAAAGTTTATAAAAGTTGATTAGGTTACATAATTATAATGTAAAAATTAAAATGATTTCGGTTATGGCCACCTCAGTCATTGTAGCTAACCATGCAGCTGCGCAAATATTATATTGCAATTTGCATTAGTATGTGTGCAGAGAGATAAGTTTACTTCTTTTTCTTAATCCGGTGCGGGTGGGATGACAGTTTGATATAAACATTAAATAATAAGGCGCAAGATATGGACAGCTAATTATACTCTACGAGGCACTGCGAATTTCACAACTTCGGGCTTCGGGCTACTCAGTGTATACTCAGCTTAAGTATATTAAGCATAAAAAAATATATATTTTGTGGGACCGACGCGACGCAAGACTCGAACTCAGTAGGTAGGTAATCGTAATACGACCTATAGTCAAGAATGAATAGGTATGTTTCATAGGTACATAACCATTAGTGATTAGACTAAGGAAGTAATGCACAATAATTGAACATTAATAATATTATCTATTACATCAATTACATAATTATTTAAGTAACTAATAATAAATATAAAATATAAGTGTAATCGTACAATAATAATTCATAGAACTGTATTTTTTTATCAATGATATGAATTAATATAATCTACTATATTTTGTTACACTTGGACTGCCTAGTTGGCATTTGGCAAGTACTGGTTTACATTTGCAAAACCTCAGTAGGTACGACTTACTAGCGTAGTAAAATTATTTGAAGAGTTTTAGTAGTTATTTGAAATACTGTAAATTATAACATTTTTAATTAGGTACATTAAATTTTTAAATATATTTCTATTTTACATTCATAAATTTATTAAATTGGCTGTACGATAGATCATTTAGCATTCATTGGATTAAAAATTAAAAAAACAAAATGTCACCTCAACTTGTGACAGATGTTCATGATGGATTGCAAAGAAATTTTTCCAATAATTGTTATTTAGTAAATGGAAGCTACGAATATTACCACTATTTGTGTGATGGTTTTGATGATAGGGTAGGTTTCAGTTTTGTAAATAATAGTACTTAATACTTATTATATTTCTAAATAATTGCATTTACATTGCATTACACAGCGGTGATTTTACTACTTATTGCTACCTACTCACATTTGAAACCATTTTAATTTTCAGGGCTGGGGATGTGGTTATCGAACCCTACAAACAATATGCTCCTGGTTAAATATTAATTACAATAGCACTCAAAGTGTTCCTACTATCAGAGATGTTCAGAAAATTTTGGTTGATCTAGAAGATAAGCCTTCATCTTTCTTAGGTTCACGGCAGTGGATTGGAAGCTTTGAGGTAAATTCAAAACATGAGATTAGCTAGTGCAAGAAAATATGTAGTTGATATATAAAAAGTCATATTGGCTTATCCTATACTAAAATATTAGAAATAATATTTTTTTAATAGTTAATTCTATCACACTTTATTTCTTTATAAGTTTAATTTTAACTTTTATTGAATTTCAGGTTTGCCTTGTGATAGATAAATTGTATGACATACCAAGTAAAATTGTTCATGTTAATAAAGGAGATCAGTTAGAAAATATTGTTACACAATTGAAAAATCACTTTGAAAAGTTTGGTTGTCCAGTAATGATGGGTGGTGATGTTGACTGTTCGTCCAAAGGAATTATGGGCATACATGTAGACAGTGACCGATCTAGCTTATTGGTTGTGGTGAGTTATTTTATGTATTATAATTTATATTAAAGCAGTTATATAATAATAATAAAAAATTTGAATTACCAGATACCTTTAAAAATACAATAATTGTAATATATATCATTATAAATTATTATTGTTTATATTCTTTTTAATTTTAATGGAACCATTCTTGAATTATATTTTGTTAAGTAGTTATTACTTAGAATATATTCATTAGAAGTTTAAAAAAATAATTTTGAAAAAAATTAAGTTTAAAAAAACATGTAGCACTCGGAGACTGCCGCGGTAAAGCTATTGCATAGCATTTTTTATCAACTTATGCAATTATAATTATTTATTTATTTTATTAATGCAGTATTTTTTTCCTTGACTTTCTTCATTAATAAATGCACTTTGTTTATCCATATTTAAAACACTTTGTACACAAATTATACGAGTACAGATATTCACTGTTGTACATAGATGATAAATACCTATACACCTATATACTTTCTCACAAACAGCTGATTATGGTAGTTTTCCAATACAACCAATGCCACCTAAAGGCGGGTTGCTGAACTAAAGAGACAAGCGTGATATTTCAAAAAGTCATTAAAAGTTCTGGTATTTATCGATAGATGTGTGTGGAAGTATCACCGCTGTGCCGGTCGGAGTGGGGGGTGTTAGGTTTTTTTCGTTACGGAATTTCTGGATTCGGTCCCCACGCTCAAGGCCTGCGATAGAAGCTATGCAATAGCTTAAAAATAATTTAAAAATTGGCTTACAATTGGTAAAGAACATTCACTAGTAGTGGTACACAAAATACAATTTAAATATTTCTTTTAGGATCCACATTACGTTGGTAAGGAGCCATCGAGGGAATTCTTGCAAAATAAAGGCTGGGTAAAATGGCAACCTCTTCAAGATTTTTTAAGCACATCATTTTATAATTTGTGCCTACCACAAGTTAAACCAAACTGTCAGATGTAAATAAACAGGTTTTAAAAATTATGAATCATTTAAATGTTTTTAGTATTTCAATTTTATTCCAAATTTATAACTCATCTTCTTTTATATGGGTACAGCTCAAGTAGTGGAATGCCCTGCCTGTATCTGTTTTCCTGAGTTAATAATTTTTTTCTATGCCTATAAGCTAAGATTAAGGTCAAGAATAAACCTATTTCTGAATAAAAAATGCATAGCTCAACCCAAAATATGTAGATAAACAATTTCATAGATAAGTTTTTGTACCAGGCTTGTACCCTATTAGGACCAGATACACTAGGATATAAAAAATCTGAAGTTTTCCTTATTGTATATAGAAAATGGACATAATTTCTATAAAATATGTCAAAGTCAATAAATAAATTCCCAAGGAATTTTTGATCATTTACATGCCTAAAAAATTTACAGTACATGTGAGATGACATTCAAGCTTCAATAAAAGTCTTAAATCTTATAATGAAAAGATATTTAAGGTAAATCAGTCTTTATTGTTTCATAAATCAACACAATAAAACTTACAATGGTGCATTAATTAAATAACATAACTTTTAACAAAAACACAAATCATAGAACTACGTCGGTAAAACTGAGTAAACAAGCCAAGGTAAGTATATTATGTAAATTCCAAATACCTTTTAAACTTAATGGCATATGACATATCCATACTTAACATAATATTTGGAACAAAATAAATAAGTTTCTTTAATAACTAACTTGTAAAAATTAAAATTTAATCAATAATTATAATTTACCAGTAAAATTTCAGCATTCAGTCCATTTTTATCTTATACAAAATATACCTGACATTAAAATACAAAATGAAAAAAATTATATAGAGGTCAGTCACATCCTCAATTATACAAACCCATATATTTTTAATACTTTTTACTCATACCTGGAGAAGTCAATCTTAAAATTATAATATATTAATAATAAAAATAAGCATTGGTGATAATAGACAGCTCTATTCGGAAAAGATAAGACTTTTCCTGAAAATTTTTCTTTAGTGCCGAAGATAAGTCACAAAAAAATCCATCTCCAACAGACAATGAAGGCTACCGCGCTTCAATTCGCCGCTAGAGGCGCTAGTGTAGAGATGTGTCTAGAAATGTCAAATGAGACTGTGAAATGCTTACTCTTTGCAAGTTTTTCATCGCGGATCTTCAGTAATATTGTAAACATTGCGCCATTCCTGATTAATTATGGCAGATACGATTTAAAAGAAGAGCTAAGAAAAAATCCTGATAAACTGCTGTCACGCTTACAAATACTTTTCAACGTCAATGCCACCAGAAACGATTGTCCTCGTTATGGGTATACATATTTTAATATATTTAATCTGTATTCATAACTAGACAGACACCCTGCAATACCCAATGGCTGCAATGCTCTGCCGTCCAGAGGTCGGACTCGAACACCAGACCCACGCCCATCGCATCTCGGCGTGACGAAGTCGTGTATACTGGCGTGCGAAGAGTGTTCTAATAACAAAATAAATTTTGATGAGATAGATATACGAGTATTCTAATCTATGTTAATATTATAGGTGTGAAAGTAATGTTATTTCATGCGTAAACCGCTGAACTGATTTTGATGAAATTTGTCACATGACATACAGGATAATATTTCTTAGATTTACTCGAATATTTGACATTTTAATTAAAACTATCTTTTCAGCTTTTTTCGCGGATTTATTTTGATTTTGCTCCCGTGATCATGATTGCTGTAAAACATTCGAAATGTCGGAAATCAGAAATCTAAATAAGTCCCCGCAAAAATTCGCAAATATAGTTATTTAAAAAAGGGCATTCGATATTCTAAGGTCTACAAGAGGCTTTGAAGGTAAATAAGTTCATAAATCAAACTTTAGATTACCTGCAACTTTAGTTTATGTGCTTCAATGGGTATGATGTACATAATGGGTAACTCTGTTATCAGGACTTTAGGATGAGATCGTCTTAAACAACCGTCTTCAGTATCCCAGCGAGCGCCTTCTAAATATAGACCTCGGACATAGCATCCCTGAAAGAAATATTTATAATTTATATACCTACACCAATATTTGTTATTGTGAATAGCTTTTCCACTATTCACGATGATTAAATTTTGTTTGTGGCTATTTTCGGAACTAACGACAGGTGTAAAGTAAAGCTTACCGAATAGTATATAATCTTACCGACTAAAATGCACAAAATTTTATAATCTAATAAATATATTACAATAAAGTCTCGAGATTCAGTGTTTACCCTCTAACGGTCACCCATCCAAGTACCAACCGTTGGCGAAGTTGCTTAACTTTTAACCTACCCAGACTTGCATCACAAGAGACTATCTAAATCTATATATATAAAAGAAAGTCGTGTTAGTTACACTATTTATAACTCAACAACGGCTGAAACGATTTGGCTGAAAATTGGTGGGGAAGTAGCTTAGAACCAGGAGACGGACATGGGATACTTTTTATCCCGTTCGATTGCGTTTTCGTGTGACGTGACATAAAACTCAAGAACGGCTGGACCAATTTTTATGATATTTGAATTTTTGGATTTCTCTTATTCCGGAATAGGATAATAAGTGTTAAAACATCAGAAAAATTAACGAAAACAAATTATATGGCTAGCGCTGGCTAATAACTATTTATCTCTATTTAAAACGTACCTAGCGACGAACCCGAGCGAAGCGAGGGTGAGCCCCTAGTGGAATTAAATAAAAGAAAATAATATTTTAACAAAAGCAAAAGCCATACATACAGTAACAGGTCGTTCTTCTATATCATCCGGGGTGGTGTATCGGGTGACGCGCGTGAACTGCGTAGAGCGGTCGAGCGGCCACGTGTAGAGGCGGCACGCCATCTGTATGTGAGCGATGAGGTACGACTCGGGGATGTGGAGGCCCGACAGCCAGATCACTACTGGCTCTTCTATGGTTGCCTGGAATTTATTGGGTGTTTTGTATGTACCTAGTTATGCCATGGACAGTATAAACTATACACTTATACAATTTCAAATAGATTATAATAGGAGGATGAGGGTATCCGGAAATTTCCATGTATGTTTTATCTATCTGGCGAGCTTCACATAAGCTCCAGTAAAAATTATATTTATTATATAAAATTATATCATACGTATCTATCTTATATTTTTGTTTGTTTACCGCAAAATAATAATTCGTAAAACCATGGGCTGGTATTTTTTATATTCTTATTTATACGTGACATTTTATTTATGTAAGTAATTGTCTTTCATGGTAGATGACTAAGAAAAAAATCACCTCTTAAAAGCGCAATAATTACTATTAAGTACATCAATTTCCAAATCAATATAGGTACCTACTTCATAAATAAAACTATCCATTTATTTTATCTACAATCAACAATCTCTCACCCAATCCGTGTACTGTTTGGTGCGGGCCATAAAGTGATCTATCCAGCCCCCCAGCCCCTTCCTGGTGTCGGGCGCGAGGCCGCGCCACACGCCCGGCAGCTGGCCGTTGAACAGACTGTTGGACACGTTGTCGAGTACCGCGTCCATGCCGATCTCGCCCGCTAAAGCCTTGCGGAGTTGTGTTAGAGTTACTTGTAATTTGCCGATGAGACGGTTGAACCTGGATTGTTATAAATAATATATTATTTTTCTTAATTATGTTATAAAAAGTAGTTTTAGGTAGTTAATAGGATTTCAATACGCGAATATTTGCCTTCTTCTTTTCATCTTTTCGAATTTTTTTCGCAGATTTATTTTGATTTTTGTTTCCCAGTCTTTCCCAACGCAGGGAACCAAAAATCAAAATAATGAAATCCGCGAAAAAATTCAAAAAGATAGTTTTATTTAAAAGGATTTTAATATTTATACTATATCTATTGTCATGTTTACAATTTAGGTTTTCATGTTAGGTACACGAAAACCTAATAATAATAATTAAACAATCATTCAAATACAATTTTCGTCAGACATGCCACTACCGAATAGACGAGGTAATATTTGATGTGCCTTTTTTCTCCAAATCTATATTTAGATGATACAATAATTACAAAAATACAATAAAACAAGCGTATAACCAACCTCTCGAGCTCCTGCAAAAGCACTACAACGGTGGGCGTGATGTTCATCTCGAACTGTTTGCGCACGCGCCACACCTCGTACTGCGCCGGCAGCTGGGAGAGGATGTCCACTGCGATCGTGTCTATGAACTCTTCGCGGCTCATCGTGCCACCGCCTTCGCCTGGTTAATAATTATAAATGTATATTATTGTCTGTTTTATGTTTGTCTGAAATATATATAATTAACGATATCTAGTGTTTAGTTTCGCACAAGTATACATATAGTGATGTAAATTAATTTATCTAAATTATTTAGCGGTCACATCTGTTATAGATGCAACCTAAATAATTTTGCCACTCGCGATCGTTAGTTGTAACATTGATGAACGAAATAAGGAAGAAACCTTGAAAAAAGAGTAAATTGTAAACATGAATACTTATCTGTAATATATTATAGGAATACATATGTATGTTATAAACACAAACATATTATATTTTTGAAGATATTTGGTATACACATTAAAAATTTTTGCAAAATCTTAAGTACCTAGAGTTATTAACTTGAAAAACTTACCGCAACTCTCCACTAGCGGCATTTAATTAAAAAAAATAAAATAATTTTTAATAAGAGAAAGTCATGGCAATATGTAGATACGTGATGTCATAAAATATAAAAATTGTTACGAAACTTACCAAATTTACTTGCTAGAAGCATGAAAGAGAATAACGAAAACGATTAGACCAACGAGATACTTGTCAAGTCTAATATACCTATCTACTTATTACTTACTATAATATTATATATTGTTATACTTCGTGTATTTTTACAGAGTAAACCTTGTGTACAAACTGGATTATGTATTTTGTCAACTTACCTACTTACCTATTTTGAGGTGATCTATTATAATATTGAGAGATACAGAGAAGTGTCTGTGTAGATGTCATAACTACAAGGTTAATTTGTTGCATTTATTCATTAAATTAACAATAAAAAATTGATTTAGAAAAATGAACAATAATAAACTACGAGCTCACTGGTCTGCGGCTGCAGTTCAATGAGGTGTCCCCACATCTCGCGCACCGCCTGGCTGAAGTACCCGATCTCGGCGTTGGGGTGCAGACCGAACACCTCAGGCGTGTTCGCGAGCGGCAACGTGTCGATGAAGTCTGTTCACGGTGTATAATGTAATTAACCTTTTTGAATAGTTTATAAATCGTTTTAATTTGTAATGAACCTTATACCTATCATTCTTAAGCTCTAAAATAATCTTTAAGAAAAACATCACAACAATGTTATGTACAGACGTAACATTCAAACTATCACTATAGCACAAAAGAGATAGACAAAAATTACAAAGCAGCGGTACTTGGAAGATTTAACTTTCAAATATTATTGTAAAGATTCATATAATATTTGAGTCCACGGGTAACCGCCCGCGTCATATATATCGTTATTAGTTAACGTAGTGTTACCGTGATAAAAACGGAAACTTGCGACAAGGGCTCACAAGAACTTAGAAAGCTTAATATAATAATAAAGAAATGGCTTAAAATGTTTTGCATGTGTAAAATATGATTTCAAATTATTCTTTTTTGTTCTGTAGAATTAAGAAACATAAGTAAACACTGAATGAAAAAAAAAAACTTATTTTAATAATACATAATTCCCTCACCGATATATTCTTCGCGTTCTCCATCAGGCGGAATCACGTAGTCGAAGGTAGAGTCGTGATAAAAATGAAAGGGCTGGAATTCGTCGAAGAGGAACTCGCCCAAATATTCATCCATGTATGTTTTGACAACTCTTCTGTCAAAATCATCTATCACTCTGCCCCCGTACATTACCTTGGGTATTATAAAATTGTTTAAATATAAAATTAAATATTTGACCAAAATTAATTTAATTACTAATGCTTCATAGTTCGAAAATATTTTGCTTATTTTTTTTAATTTTTAACACATTTTTTTTGTACAAACATAGTACCTACACGAACGTAGATATAAAAATATTTTTTACGTACGTTTGTACCTTTAAGTGAGAAATTAAATTAAATATTAAGACGGAACAGTGGATTTTCTAGCCTATAAGTCGCCACATAAACTCTTGAATAATGCAGATGGGTATGAATAAATGTATTTCTTAACATTTAAAAAATTTACCTAAAAGTGTCTGTTCTATTCCGAAACAGTTCGATTCGTTTAAAGAACACAGCGTAAAGAAATAATAAGCAATCACACTACTTTGGTTCCGAAAGGAGATAGTTATCTCATTTACAACATTAGCATCAAGAATGACCAATACAAATTATAGGTGAACACATAAAAAAATGAACTCAAATATTTTAATAATGTCACCGTAGTACCTTACAATATTTGTTAATTTCGATTTTAAACATTAAACAATTAATTAAGCTATAATGCCTTTAAGACATCTAAAACCTCAGTCTCTCCCGTGACCACGATTGCTCTAAAGCATTCGAAACTTCGGGAACCAAAAATCAAAATAAATCCGCGAAAAAATCGCAAAAATACCTAATGTCAAATATTTACGTAAATCTAAGAAAGTATTATATAAACACATACTTCACCAAACAAATACTTGAGCGTGGACCACGGCACGGGGCCCTTCGCGGCGTAGCAGCGGTCGAGGTAGCACTGCAGGATCTGCATGCACACCACGAAATCTGACTCGCTGAAGTCGTACGCGATGTTCCAGCCTATCTTGTCGTATTTGCGACGCTCCTTTGCATGAAAAGGTTTCGTATTAGTACTAGCAATATTAGTACTTCGTATTAGTACTAGCATTAGCATAGGCATTTTTTGTATCTACGCGCTATAAGTGCATTCCCAAATTCCGATGGGAAAATAATTTGACAAGATCGGTAAGTGATCAGGCGCAGGACTAACGACTTCACGTGCTCTCCGAAGCACGAGGTGGAATACCGCCAACTTCCCAACTCTGAACAGTTACTGGGACTTTCCTAACAGAAATACTCAACAACTAAATTTGGCCCGACCCGGGACTCGAACCCACGACCTTCGAATGCGCAGCCGGATGCAGACACGCTAGCTACTATAACACCGGGGCAGTTGGTCTTATAAACAATACGTTCATTGTACATACTGAGAAAAAAAAACCTAGTTAGAAAGTTATTTATTCTATGTCTTATACATGCAATATATCACCTGTACTACGGCGTGGAAGAAAGCCAGCACGTACACGAGCTTCCTAAACTGCGGATGGATACATTCCTCTAGCGCGTGGGTGCGCATTTTGAAGTAAGTGTTCCGGAGGTTTAATTTTAAGCCGTTTGGAGGTTCAGTTACCACTAGATAAGAATAAAAGGGCATTTTTTAAAATATCTGTTTCTATATTCCACAAATAATTAATGTAGGTAAATAATAAAAAAAAACATAAAATTAGTGGAAATGACGTACTCTAATTGAAAATAATTAAATTAATACATTAGTATTATATTACATTAGTAGTTAAATTTATATATTATACATTTTGACGTTTAGTATAGATTTATCAGAGATGAGATATTTTCCCGCAGTAAAAAGTATACTATATGTTGACCCGGATAACCAGCTATCATCATACTAAATTTTACCAAAATTTGTCAGCGTTCCCAAATAGACGAAAATTCTAAAAACTCTAGATTCGGCCTCTGTATCGATAATAATGTACAGATTCGACTCAGAATTTTATTATATGTATAAATGAAATAGTAGTAGGCTCAGTGGTAACGTGCGCGCTTGGAAAACCGATTGACGCGGGTTCAAATTTCGTGTCTCGCGCCTCTGCTATTTTCATCTGCTCATCATTTCTATAAAATTACCACTTGTCTCACGGTCAAAGAAAACGTCGTGAGGAAATTTGCATGTCACAAGTGAATTCTTCCAATCCTCATTTGGCCAGCGTGGTGTGACCCGATCCCCCTCATATTGAAGGTGGAGGGGGGGAGGGGGGGGGGGGAGGGGGGGGGGGGCTATGCCCAGAAGTGAGACGTTAAAAAGTCATATATGTATTATTTATTTGCATAATATTTACCTTTCAGTGATCTTTGAAGTATGCCAATAGGGAATGTGGGTGTGGGGTCAGTGGTGAGCCAGAGTCGGTACTCAGGGTGTGGCTTCGTCATCAACTCCAACTGCTTTTCCAATTCACGCAAAAACGAAACTAGCAAGTGACAGTTTTGTAAGATCAACCATTGTCCGTGAGATATTGCACCTTCCAGCAAGGATAAAGCGGCCTATTAGGGGAAAATATTTTTAGGTAATAATTATACTATAATTTTAATTTTGTATAGATTTTTTTTACCATAACTTTTTATTTTATCTCTTATCTATTAATTTATGCCTATTAATTACATAAAATATTTATGGTATAAGCCAAAACCATACTCTACTCTATACCATATTGTATATTATAAAAAAAACTAGCCAATAGCCATTAAGAACTCACCCCTTCCTGTCCCTGGCCAAGTGACAGATACTTAAACTTGCCGCCTCCGAAGCCGCACCTATCTGCGAGCTTCATCAGATCCGCGGTCGGGTCGGAGCCGGGACTGAGGATGAACACTACCGGCGTGAACGGTGTTGTCTGTTCGTAGATCATGTCAAGGCTGCAAATTATATGAAGTAATAAAATTGACGCCCCCAAAAAGACTTCGTTCTCCGTCCTCGTGAAAATGCATTGTAACAGTCTTAATATTTTTTTCGACATTTATGTGTTATACATAGACTTGCCTTTTTTAATTCTATTTGTGATCTAACTTAAAGGTTTTCCTTTATATTTTTCTGAGTACAAAACAATTATACCCATTAGGTAAACATAGTCGACCATTCCACGTACACTAATACCAACTGGGAGCTCTTTCGCCTCGCGAAGAACAAGATGGAGTATTCGAAGCTTACTGCCAACCTTCGCTAGCCGGAGAGGCACTTGAAGAAGAAGAACTGAACAAATGATTAAAAAAAAATCCTATATTATAAACAAACATTTTTACAGTTTGTAATATTTTTCGCTAACATAACTTACCATTTTTCTTATAAGTTTTAATTGTAGCTCGTTCGTATAAATTGTACTTAGGTATAAGTCCTTTATCGTGAAGAAAGTTTTATGTGTAAGTTTACTACAATTAAATTTTATTTATATGTTCGATGAATATTACCTCATATCAAAACAGAAATTGCAGCTGTAAATTTCTTAAAGTATTCATTAATTTTCTAACAAAATTTCCATTTTTCACTATAATACCTTCACATTTTCTTCATTGGAATATTTGAGCGAATGCGCCAAGTTGTCAGATAGTAGAATACTAAAATTTATGAACGTTAAAATCTTTTTATTATATACGACTCAGCTTTCCTACTATCGTATCTTTCAGGAGCTTATCTTTCAGAGCTTTTCCAGTCACGTAGTAACTCAACAATTTTTTTGCATTTATTCATTTGAAATATTTACATATATATATATATATATATATATATATATATATATATATATATATATATATATATATATATATACACTGTGGCTAATACCTACTATAACAATCAAATGTAAATCTCAAATGGAAATAAAACCACAGTAATTGAATATGCGTTAATATTTTTTAGTAGTGATTTTGTTTTGTGTTAGTTTTCCGTAAGAAGTCTATTTGTATACAAAACTTATAACGTTTTCTTTTTAAATTTAATCATTAAATTACGTATTACCATTTTTCTGTGTTAGTTTTTGTATGACCAGTTTGAAGGTGGCGTGAAAAACATTTATTACCATCTTTCTGTGTTAGTTTTTGCATTACCAATCATGTCCTTCTGATCGATGTCGGCCATGACGGCAAATCTCTCCGAGACTAGCTAATTGCGCAGAAGATATTATTGCGCATATAGAGAAGATGAGAGTAGATATTATTGCATATATTTGATACGCGCAGACATAACATGGCACTCTCTAGGCCTTTCACTCTTACATGCCGGTGGGACGTCGATTTGAAGTTCGCGCTAAGAGATCAGACACAGGAGCGACGCGACACGTGCTCTGCGAGGCACGGGGGTGAAACACCGCCAACTTCCTAATTCCGGGTTACTACCGAGACTTTCTTAACAGAATAACTCAATCACTTTTGGCCCGACCCGAGACTCGGACCAGGACTTCTAGATCTGCACCCGCACATGTACATTATCTAGTGGCTAACTAGACCACCGAAGCAGTTACTAACAATAATTACCTAATAACAGGCTATGTACATTACTAATAATAATTAATACTAGAAAAAAAAGTCAATTGCTGGGGTGGTTTAGAGAAAAAGAGAATTAAAAAACCCCAAGAAGACAGCTGAAAAATTGAAAAAATTAAATTGGTACTTTTGTATGGGAATAGCCGTTTCGGATTACTTTCAATAAATGACGTTCGTGGCGGACCTAATATACAATCAAATCAATTTAAGGTAGTACAAAGTTCACCCTATAATCAATGTGGTTACCTGATGACAGGCGGCGTGATGTACTCTTCGCCCATGGTGACCGTGATGTAGTCGGTGAGCGCACGGTAGATGCGGTCCACGCGGAAGCAGCGCAGCAACATAAGCAGCTCGAACGGGTTGAGTCGTTCCTTGTAACCGTCTGGGATGTCCGATGATTCGGGCGTGTCGCTGTCGAACCACTGTAAGCAGTTTTCAGTAGTAGGAAACATACTCGTGTACTAGCGGCTCACCTTCGCTTCGCTCTAAACAAATCTATCCCACGGGAGCTGTAAATTTTTCCGAGATAAAAAGTAACTTATGTGCTATTTCAGACTGTAACCTATCTCTGTGCCAAATTTCATCCAAATTAGTTCAGCTGTTCTGGCGTTATTGAGTAACAAACATCCGTCTAAACATCCAAACATCTAAATTTTCACATTTATAATATTAGCAAGATTACTAGTTGTAGTCGCGTGATAATTATTCTAGAATGCTTGCTACTTGGACTTATTTAAATCAGTTGAGACTTTCGTCGTAAATAAAGCGTAAAAAAGTAATAAATCAATCAATGTGTGGTTAGAAAAAGAACAACTCTAATGACATCAACCCATTCTTTTTAAGTAGTGCAGGGTATAAATAAATACTTAGTATGTTATGTGACTAATTTTCACACATCGCTATATTTTAATTTAACCAAGATAATAAAGACAGTTGAACTAATAATAAGAGAAACTGGAATAGAATGAACAGTGAATATATAAATATATTCCCCTCGTGTGGGGTTCAAACCCGCGATAGCCTAAGTTCAGTACGTAATCCTAGTAAGACATAGACTGCACTACTTTAGGGCAGAAAAGTTAAATTTAACACGTCCAGGTAATTTTTTAAGAAATTAATTAAATTTCTAAGAATTCTATTGTTAACTGACACGCCGGCGCGGGCGTGTCCGCGGTCGTTAACGGATTAACATAGAAAATTACAAACTAACTAAACATTATATTCTCATTATTCATAAGTACAAGAGACTGAGCTGGGGGGTCTATGAAAAAAAAACACTAAAAAAAGATAAGATACAGGGTGCGGTATTGGTTGACGCTTGAAATTGTATATATTCTATTCGTATGTTTAAATAATAGAGTTCCCCCGCAGTGCAACATTGACAGCGTGGTTTGACTTGACATTTATTGTTTTCTATGCTTTGTTTATTTCATTTGTTATGTTTAAGAAAAGATATTCATTCACCTCTTGCCATTTTTCGAGATTTCTAGTAATATGGTCCGGTAGATCTACAAAGTTATCAGCAAATTCGGCGCTTAATTTCATGATGTCCTGCCAACCCTGCAAAATTTTTTATATTATAAAAACTTAAAAAAACCGACTTCCAGGCACTAAACTGTAAAAAATAACTAAACGGGGGTTTTCATTTGGAATAGGTACCTTCATCATTTATTTTCAAAGTCGGTGCCAGCCGATGCAAAGCAAATCTAATATATTT
Organism: Brenthis hecate; assembly: GCA_951806755.1. Taxonomy (NCBI): domain Eukaryota; kingdom Metazoa; phylum Arthropoda; class Insecta; order Lepidoptera; family Nymphalidae; genus Brenthis; species Brenthis hecate. The sequence continues at coordinate 2,365,665 of OX638255.1, forward strand.
CGATACGTAAAATATATATTTACCTATTAGATATTCAAATCTTAAAATATTGTCGGCTGATTGAAATAAAAAAAAATTCAAATCGGTTCAGGCGTCTTCAACTTCCCAGTAACGGATTGCTAAAAAATCCAATAACTATACTTAGGCCGACCTGTACCTCGAACCTATAACCAATTAAACGATGCTAGCCACTAGATCAATGAACCAGTCAAATGAAAAATAAATTCCAGAATATGTGTACTAGAAAATTAACCTGCGCGGGTATCCACGGTGCAGGACAGGCTCTGATGGCTTTCTCCAATGAAACATTGCCCTTGATAAAGAAATCCAGCTGCATCTGAGTTACATTTCCTTCGCTTTGCTCCAATTTAATGTCCATTTGGAATGAGAAAAGCAACTTATGTCTCTCAAATATTCCTATTGAAATATATATTTTTAAATAATGACAACAACACAATAACGACAGAAACATTTTAGTAAATAAGCTTAATAATAAGATAAATACGTTATAATGATATACCTATTATAAATATTATAATATTGCTTTAAATTAAAAAATATTTCTGAATAAATAACATTTTTGCAAGTCACATATAGAAATAGTAAGTAAAGCTTGTGGAGACTATTTTATCTTTTTATTATTTTTATTCGATACTAGCACTGCCCGCGGCTCCGCCCGCGTTCAGATGACCAAAAACCAAATACTTAGCTTTTACATATTAGTAGTATACTGTAACATTGCAGTTTTTGTATTTTTTCTCAGAAATGAGATATTTTACCGCGGTAAAAAGTATCCTATATATTGACCCGGATAACCAGCTATCACCATACTAAATTTCATGAAAATCTCTCCAGTGGTTTTTCTGTGATGCGGTAACAGACAGACAGACAGATAGACAAAAATTCTAAAAACTATAGATTCGGCCCCTGTATCGATAATTATAATTGTTTATTTCAAAGATTTTCCAATAAACATTTTATGTACAGATTCGGCTTATTTACAATTTTATTATATGTATAGATGCATGGCCTTTGTATAAGATATGAAGACAACGAAAAATATTTTTTTTAAGAAATTGAATATTTTTAAAGACGATAAATAATTCAACGGTTTCTTTTATGTTTCTCGCTTGTTATATATACCTACCTACTTTTAACTAGGGAAGTAAACCTCCCGCCACTTACCAGTACATCCGTAATCATACACATTTTTAGTCAACATGTCAATTATATTCTTCAATCGTTTGGCCAAAATTACATTCGGCATCGCTTTACGCAATGAGAAGGAAAATACCTGAAACAATAAATATTAAAGTGACATTAAAATACAATACATAAGTTACATATTTTAATTAAAATCATCTGCGTCAAAGTGTCAAAAGATTTCTCCCGTCATTCCGACATACTCGTAACATAAAATATGTACATATGCCTCGTAGCTTACTATGGAACTAGATGGTTCTGTGTGTTAATGTCCCAACATATTTATATTTACAGTCTGTCTGTGTACTAAATTTTATCCAAATCGGTCCAGCCGTTTTAGCATGATAGAGTAACAAACACACACAAACACACATACAAACTTTCACATTTATATAATAGCAGTCCGATTCAAAACGACTAACATCAAGGTACGAGGAAAGCGAGTACTGGTACATGCTGTTGACGCTGGCCATGTCCGATAGCACGAAGAACAGAATAGAGCCGCGCTTGGCGACCGGCCGGTAGCCGTCCCTGAGCTTCTCTATGTCTTTTGTCGTCGCTTCGGCTAATTGAAGTTTTTCCATCACCTATATAATAAATTCTTAATTTAGTACATTTAAGAATATCTCAAGCTTTATAATTCAAATCAATACTAATATTATAAATTTGAAAGTGTGCTTGTTTGTCTGTCTTTTTTTTTCATGTAGAAACGGGTTAACGGATTGGCGTGATTTTTAGTGTAGAGATAGTTGGAGGGCTGGAGAGTGACATAGGCTACTTTTTATCGCGAAAGACATTCTCACGGGAAAACACGGTACAAAACAACCCAAAAATTATTTATGATCAGAATTACTTGAAACTTGGTATTAATGCTCTTCAATATAATTAAATAAATATGTTTTAACATTTTTCGAAATTCACCCCTTAAGGGGAAGAAAGTATATATGTTATGACATTGTGTGTGATATAAGTGTAAGAGCGTTATGGTTTATTGGTGTGTTAGTTGTGTTGGTGTATCCACTCTTGACGCAAAATGAAACCAAGCACTATTTATCCAGTATGTCAAGTGATTCTCAAGGGAAATTAGTTTGTTATAATAACTCAGACATATCATAAATAATTAATAATATAATATTACATGCATACAAAAACACTAATAATTAATTAGTATTGAAATAATTAAATACAAAGTTTTTACAATTACACTTTTTCACTCACCATTTTTTGCAAGTACAATTTATTATATCTTTTAAGTGTTGTGTCTAATGAGGTATATAATAAAATATATATAATAAAATGAGTTGTAATATAATAATAATTAGTAAAGTATTTTGTAATAATTTCGAATACGTGCATTGTAATGTTTCTTATATAACGACAAAATTGAATTATTGCAATATTTTTACCATAAGCGATATTTTGAACTGGCATCAACTAAACAAATAAGTTCAATACATCAATTTCACTACTTTATGATATATCCTAAATATATAAAAACTTTTTAACAAAAAATAAAAAGCGACTTCCAGGCACTAAAACGTAAAAAATAACTGAACGGAGGTATTCATTTAGAATAGATACCTAATCAGATATTTTCAAAATCGGTGCCAGCCGATGCAACCGATGATACGTAAAGATCATTCATATGTTAAATTATTGTAGGCTTTTAGTGCTTGGAAGTCGGTTTTTATTTTTTGTTAAAAGTTTTTATTTTTCCATTTTTAGTGTAAACGTAATAAGCAGGTAATTTGTAAGAAAAAAGTTTTTTAATAACATATTAGATTAAAAAATTTATTAAAAAATATATTTATTCTTGATTTTTTTAAAGACCGCTCGACCGATTTCGATAAAATTTATATGGGACCACCTGGAAAGTATACTCTTTGAAACAAAAAAAATTATTTCCAAATCGGTTCAGGCGTCTTCGAGTAACCGGTGAACATACATAAAAAAAAAGATTCCGACGAATTGAGAACCTCCTCCTTTTTGGAATTGGAAGTCGCTTAAAAAGAAAACCATAAACAACAGTACCTCAGCCGCTTTAGACTTAGTATTCTCCAAAGTGTTAACAAGCTCAACATTGTCCAGCATGTTGCCGGTAGATGTCGCCAGTTCTCTCAGCAGCGAGTCTTCCAATCCCGAGAGCAAGCTCTTGTTGGCGCTAGTCTCTATGATGAGGCTCTCGCGCTGCTCCTCCAGGTCAGCTCTCTCTGCGCGCACCACTACGCTGAGGAGTTGGTCTTCTAGACCCTGGATTTGATAGTTAAATATGGACTAGACGATATCTATAGGATAAAATACATTTAAAAATAATTTAAAGTCGATTCAAGATATAATTTAGTAAATAAGGGTATTTTATAGGATCGAAAATGTTTAACTTAATCACGTCATATGTGTCGTATTGCATATTAATTAATGGAAAATATGGAAAATAATAAAACTTTTCCATTACCTGCACAGTGACGGTGTAGTTGATGACGACGGCCTTAGCGTACGCGGCGGGGTTGAACTGCGGGTTCGCGAGCTTTGTGGTGAGATACATGCGAAAGTGAGGGTCGTAGTCCACCTCCGTGCTGCCCAACATCACGAACGTTCTACCACTTTCCACTGTTAATATAAGTAAATATAATCGTAATTGCCAACCCGCACATGGCCAGCGTGGTGGACTATAGCTTGATCCACCTCGTATTGAAGGGAAGCCTCCCTTCAATACGAGCCCAGCAGTGGGACGTTAAAAATGGCTGAATACAATCGTAATTATTAAGAAAGTATAAAATAGCAAGCGGTAGGTGAAACTGTTCTGTCTTCTGAAATCTGTAAATCTTAATTTAAGAAAAATGTCATTATTTTCATATTTAAAAAAATGACATTATATCAAACTGAAAAATAATTTTTCACATTAATATTCATAAAAAAAAAATATACCTTTAATATTTTTCTCTAAAACATTATCTACAACGGGATCGATGTATTCGTTGACGTCTTGGAACAGCACCGGCATGCCGTATTTGATGGCCATCTCCAAGTGTCGTAGAAATTGTGGGTCGTTAAATGATAAAACCTATACAATCAATGAAGGAAATATTTTTTTTTTAACTGAATTATTATTATTACAACTAGCTGTGCCCCGTGGTTTCACCTGAGTTAAATTTGTAAATGAAGAGTATTAACCTATTGTTACAAGTTATTCCATTTAGTTATTGATGATGGATCATAAATAAGAAAATCTTAACTAGACCGTGACAAAATCAGAAAACATATTTATATTTAAAATGTCAAATATTCGTGTAAAACTATGTTACTATAACTGTAATAATCAATTGAAATATATTTCTACTATAACATAAAATTATTCAAAATGGTGAAAATTTTGAGTATACCTTTAGATTATTTTTAGCCTCCTTCCTCTTTATCCAAGTGAGCGCCTGTGTTTGCGGATCGATGCAAAGCGGGAAGCGCGACGCTCTCGTTGTTAGAATACCATTTTGTACGGATAGTTCATCTGGCGGCAAACCCTCTGAATTCCATCTTGAATACATAAAATATCATGTTATTTTTTGTTAATGAATATATATTAGCATATGTTGTTTAAAATAAGGAATTTGCTAATAATAATTTTCCCTTATTTAAACTCATTATTTACTTTAAGAATTTACTTACCCACTAATCTCAACTTCATTAGTCAAATTTTTCTCAACAGTGAAAGGAGTAGTGAGAGGAATACCTCTCTCCAAAACATCTCCCATCCAATCTTCATACAACATTGTCTGCCGGAAAGAGAACGAGAAAGGTCCGGTGTAACTCAAAAAGGAAGCAGACAGCAGACAATTTCCAATTAATCTAGATTGTTCTATGTATAAAGCAGCTAGATCTTCAGTCCACCGTTTCTGTTCACTCGAAAGTCCTGACATGAGTTTATCAGCGGCCACCAATCGCCTCATCATAATATCTGTTTCTTCTTGTAATTCTTGCCTCCTCAGCATTGCCGTTTCATATCTATTGTTGAGACCATCTAACGTTTTCTGTAATCGATCTATTTCACGGTTGAGAGATGCCAAATAGTTGCAAGCTTCGGAATATTCTTTTTCTAGTGCTTCCACTTTATCTTTCTTTGGTTTAACTTCTTTGTACACAGCGCAGTAGCCCAGTACAGCGATTACAAACTTTAGAAGGCCATAACTGAAAATAAGATTGTTATATACAATACTAGCATTGCCCGCGGCTCCGCCCGCGTTTGGATGACAAAAAAACAAATTCTTAGGTTTTACATATTAGTATACTCTTACATTGCAGTTTTTGTATTTTTTCTCAGAAATAAGATATTTGCCCGCGGTAAAAAGTATCCTATGTGTTGGACCCGGATTACCAGCTATCACCATACCAAATTTCATCAAAATTCTGTGGTTTTTTTGTGATGCGGTAACAGACAGACACAGATAGACAGACAAAAATTCTAAAAACTATTCGGCCTCTGTGTCGATAATAATAATGTCTATTTCAATAAGATTTTCCAAAAAATATTTCAAGTACAGATTCGGCTTAGTTACAATTTTATTATATGTATAGATAATATACAATATAAATATGTTATATTTATGGAAATCGTTAAGATATTTTTATTAAAAAGACATTAGAATTAAATATAATATGTACCCAGCTTTACTAATTTGTTGCATGGTATCCAGTTTTTTACTCTTTTTCATGTGAGCCTTAACCGCTTTTACTTGCGCTTGTGTAATGAGATCACAGTTCATTTCTTGAAGGTTACGTAAAAAGTTAGGATCGGCCATCATTCCCTTTGCACCTTTCCAGCTCACATCTTTTATACCACGTATTATTACTACGCATTCACAGACGACCTGTAATTTATTAGAACAAAAGGTATGGCTTATTAAACTTTTTTGACATTAAAGATTTACATTTTTAAATTAATACAATTTATTTAATATTATTTTTATAAGTATTTTCATAAAAGGCATTTTAAAAATACAATATTGACGTATATATCTGGAAATATATATATATATATATATATATATATATATATATATATATATATATATATATATATATATATATATATATATATATATATATATATATATGTATGTATATTTATTTATAATATGTATAGTGTATCAACTATCTGGTATCCATAACACAAGCCTCATAGCTTACCACGGAACTAGATGGTGCTGTGTGTTAATGTTCCGACAAATTTATTTTCATTTACCTGTACAGCCTCAGGTGGAGTAGCAAAAGATCTAATTTCCGTGATATCGTTCTTATCCAGATCAGCTAGAGCGAGTCTAGCCGCTTCAAGCGCTGGAAGCGCCGCAGAAAGCGCTTCCTCTGCCTCAGACTTTTCTTCGGCTATTACCTTACTTTGCTCAGTTATTTCTACACTTTTTATTGCAGCGACGTTTTGTTTAGCGACGGCTGCTTCGGTCGCTGTAATTGTGTGATTATTGTTATCATTTTTGTTAGTTTTTGTTCAAATAACATAAATAGTGAATTTATTTATGTATATTTGGTTACACATGCGACTAAATATATTGGTAGTAATATATATAGTAAGTAATATAATAAGTGAGACTATAAATACAAATAATTTTCAACTTGCCTGTCGATATCTCTTTCAGTAATATTTCGCATTCCTTGGTCTGTTCCGCAACTATCACTTTCTGCACTGCTAACTTAGCATTTAAGTCTTCTAATTGGACATTGGCTTCCTCAATCTTAGCTAAGCCTCCTATCAAACGTTCGCACTAGAAATACAGCATTATTTTCACCTACTTTTTTATTATAAGGTATAAATTTGAATACACTGTTAGATTTTATAAATTCTTATTTAACTTAATTCACCTTAATCATAAAAATGACAGTGTATCTTACTATTTACTAATTTAATTTAAATCTACTTTTTAATAAATCAATGTACACTAATAAAAAAGCTATATTTATAGGAACGCAGCTTACCTGAGCAACAATAAAAGCGTCCTTCTCATTCAGCAAAGAGAGGTAGTTAGTGAGAAAGTCCATATAATGCTTGGGGGTCACGTAGTTGTTCCTGCGCAAGCGCAACAGGAACTCCGCGGAGTAGTGCGCCACCGACATGTGCACGTGCACCACGTGCTCTACTATTATCGAGCGGAATTCTTCTGGAATTTTCTGCACCTGTTTTTCAATTTTACTACTGAGCCTCGATTTTAACTGTATACTGAATTACATTTAAGTCATTGAGCATTCAGCGTGGAGGAGTAACAAACATACAAAGTAGTCGATTTTATAATTTATTAAATAAAAATTAAATATGCTATGAAATAATGAACGTAGTATTATTGTATAAATGTTCAAGAGCAGAATATTATTTTCATCAAAAGATGCCACTTCAAGACACATTCTAAGTTACAATCTCGCCATGATATCGCGTTACACGATAAATACAGCTAAAATGGAGAGCCCTTATTGCGGTTTTATTTTAACACTTTACTTACACTTTTAAAACATCATGATAGTATAATAAAATTTCTATATTTAACATAACATACGTCTGAGAGAAACACGTTAGCCACAGCGAGTAAGGCCTGCTTCGGCCACGGGAACTGCCAGTCAATAGTCGTATTGTTCACCAGTCCGGGGAAACTTCGACATCTTGAATAATTGTATTTGTAGGTAAATATATAAGTAGAATTACAATAAACATTACAGTAAAAACATATTTCTTAATTAAGCTATGATTGAAATAAATATTAAAAAAAAACGTGTGTGTGTACGTATGTACGCACGTAAGAAGTTATACTTCTTTGGCGTAACAGAACAACAATAGCTAAAGATTTCATCCCATATGTCAAAACTCTCTGTTTGTAAAAGGAATACAGCTAACTCCATAATGTCGCTTTTTGGCTGTCGCTGTGCGCGCGCATCGTAAATATTTTACTCTCATAATTTTTTCCAAATATGCCAAAAGAAGCATAACTTCATTAAACCCATAATAATTAACATTGGGGTTTTTCAAGAAGACTCATTTCGTAAGATTTCTTCGCAAGAAATACTTAATTCTATGTGCCTAAGCTAAAGTAATTGGTTTCTAAATGTATCCCACCTGTTCCGCAGTATGTCGCCGCTGGGTGACATCGACAATACAACGTGTAAATTGTCAGCGCATTTGTTGCAAAAGTAATTCCAAACTGCGTCTCTGTAAACGTTTGTCTTGGCTTAAAACGCATGGGGGGCGTTTTATTTATAATAATAAAAAAGCTTTACCTTCTAACACAATCGTTTCATAGAAATATTTATATCACTCACGTTACATTATTTTGTAAGTTTGAAAAAGTAATTAATTTTCATAAAAATATATTCTACTTTCCTTATTTCGTCTGATGTCAGAACAAAAACAATTTTAACGTCTATTTTTTGCCAGGAGACTTAGTTACTGAATATTATGTATTGTTATATAAGTTTCTAAAATTATTTTTAAACTAGCATTGCCCGCGGCTTCGCCCGGGTTCAGATGACCAAAAACCAAATTCTTTGGTTTTACATATTAGTATACTCTTATATTGCAGTTTTTGTATTTTTTCTCAAAAATGAGATATTTTTCCGCGTTAAAAAGTATCCTATATGTTGACCCGGATAACCAGCTATCACCATACCAAATTTCATCAAAATTCCTCCAGTGGTTTTTCTGTGATGCGGTAACAGACAGACAAAAATTCTAAAAACTATATATTCGGCCTCTGTATCGACAATAATGTTTATTTCAATAAGATTTTCCAAAAAAAAAAATTAATGTAAAGATTCGGCTTAGTTACAATTTTATTATATGTATACTAGTATAGATAGTCATGTCTCACTTAGCTACGCCATAGCCCGTTTCTTGACTCTCGTTGCGGACCGCATTGATGATTGCGTCTTTTTCATCATCACCGAACAAAGCAGGTATCATTCCAATCATCAGTATATTGTTGATAAATTCCAAGAAACCTTCTTCTAAAATCTGTTAGTAAAATGAGATACGGCTACAATTAAATTGTAAGCATTATGGCAATGTACAAAATATTTATTAATTTTGATATTATGTAGAATATGGAGTGTCGCTTCGTTAGAAAATCTAAACTTACATAAAATAAATAAACTTCAGGAACATATTTAAATATTTTTTACAAAAAATATTTCTAACGGTGCCAGAACTGTAGCTAACCATGATTTTTGTTTACATTACGATGAAATTAGGTACAGTCAAATTTTTTCGTGCATACTTACATATTATGTAGTTTTTGATTGTTATAAATATCTAAAAAACTAAACAACAATAATTGTAAAAGGCACCTGTGCAGCGGTGAATAAAAACACAGTGGGTTTTCCGTCCACGCCGAGCTGGTTGTATAGTCTCTTCATATCATCCTTAAAAGTATTCTCATTGTAGTTGCGCGTTACTGTTATCTCAAACATTTCATAGCCTGTGTACGGATTTAAAAATATAATATATTTTAGAATTTCCAGAGTGTCAGTGTGTCGAGTATCACTCCGACACTCCGGCCCCACGACACTCCAACACTCAGACACTCCAAGTCTCAGGCACACGACACTGCGACACTCAGGTATTTTAACATCCCGCACTACGACACCCCGACACTCCAACACTCTAACACTCCGACACAGACACTCATGCACTCAGACATTCGCACACACAAATAAACAACCTACCCGCCGCAAAAGCTGCGAGCCGACAGATGGACTTCTTGCCGGAGCCGCCCACGCCGATGATCATGGCGTTGCCGCGGTCCATGCGCAGCACGCGGTGCGCGCGCGTCAGGTGCTCCAGGCAGTCTTCGAACAGCACCACCGACATCTTGCCGACGCGCTCGTTGTACTCCTCTAGTATCTGGTGTGTATAAATGCATAAATGGATAACGGTTGTGTAATAATTACTGTTTATTCAAAGCTGTGTTTACATTTTAGGAATTGTTATAAAAAAACTCATGATATACGGATTAGTCTCATAAGTGTCCTTAAAAAAAGTGCACCATTCGAAATTGAATTGCGCTTTTTTCAAAGCCATTTTGTTCATTGCTTTGCGGATGATAATTTTTAAAACAATTAAACTAAAATTAATAACTTTTGTTTTTTTTTTGAATTCTATTCTTAGGTTTGACTACATGTCCACGCAAAATTTATAAAGAGATATATTTTTTTAGGAAATGTAATATATCGATGGTTTCAGGTAAGTTGGTAAAATAGCCCATGTGTACGTTTGGAAATAACTAAAAATAGCTTGTGAGCTATTTCTATTTCAAACATTTCAATCTGTCACTTAAAAACTTTCGCATACATCGAATATATCAGTAACTAAAAGTTCGATGACATTTTTGGTCCAGTTAAAAGATAGATACATAAAAAATACTTAAAGCATAATAACTAGAAAAAAATATTTTTTAAATAGATCATAAAAATTCTCCTCTGTAATAAATGTTAATATTTTACTGTAAAAAATATACCTATGTATTGTAATAAATTCCATATCAGTTGCAAATCTTAAAAAAACCTGAGTTAATTTAAAAAATAGAGTTATGTTTCTGGTTAGGATGATAAATGTTTAAAAACAACCCAAAAAATGTTGCTCCGGATTTTATTTAAATCCATCCATCCGCCTTTGAGCATTTTTCACATTTCCATGCAGTTTGCAGATTTCGTCACCCAAGCTCACTTGAAATTCAAAATTTACCAGGATAAAAAACAAACATTTATTCTATTTAAATATCTACACTGTTTTCATTGATATTTCTTTATACTTAATCACCTCTTGGAACAAGAAGTAAACTGCTTCATAATCCAACAGATCTTCATAATATCGAGCTTCCTCGTCGTCGAGAGCGTTCCGATAGTCGCCAAATAGAAGTGGATCTCGGAGTACATACTCTTCGAGCTGTAAATTCATCATATTTTACTAACATATACTATTCTTTAAGGTATATCAATGTATAGTTATTCTGTATCAAAATACAAAATGCAATATGTACGAGTATGTGCATAATTTAATTTTTGACTTTTATTACAATAATTGCGTAATTACAAACAAATCAATATAATAAAAATTAAAATGATGTTCGCTGGCTGCGCATCACTTAAGAACGGCTGGACCAATTTGGCTAAATCTTTTTATAAAATCTTCATAATATAAGGCTTTATCAATTTTTGTATGACCTCAAAAGCCATAAATAAATTTATTCAAATAGCTTAAGCACAGTGTCTGTCAGGTCAGCTAGTCTTTATTTATAACTAGCGACTCACCCTCACTTTGCTCGGGTTCGTCCCTAATTTGCTTCCCCATACAAACTTTCATCCAATTTCTCACCCCCTGAAGGGATGATTTCCGGGATTAAAACTATTTCACTCACTCACTTTTCATATCATGACATTTAAAAAAATCTTACTTTGTTAAAAAAAATATTTCTATACAAAAATTGTCCTGACAATAACAAACAAAAAAAAAAAGAATTATCCAATTTGGTGCGGTCGATCGGAAGTTATGCGTGTACAAGTACATACAATTCGGTGATTCATTTTTATTTATAAAGATATAATGATATCAGATATGATAATATTAAGTCCACAGATTCCACTATCGTTATATCACTTACCGTCAATTCCCGCTCAACTTCCACTTCTTCCTCCTCGACTTGAAGCTCCTGCTCCTCAATTGTAGAGGACAGAGGTTTAGTTTCCGCCGTCATAAATTCTATAAATAGTTAATTCAAAAAAAATATAGTAATATAGTGAGTGACAAGTATTGTTACAATCAATATAGTAAAAAAAACAAAAAAATATTCTTTAATCTGGATTAAAATAATGTACTCCAAAGTTTGTCCTTTTTTAGGTAATTTTATCTTACCATCTTCTTCTTCTTCAGGTGCTTTTTCCTCTTCTTCAGGAACAACAATCTCTTCGAGTACGACGGGCTCTTCTTCGGGGAAATATTTGGCTACGTGCTCTTGAATGTGACCACGCATCAATTCATTATCCTATATTTATAAATATAACTGTACTTATCTCGTTGCGTTGATTTTGATAAGAAATAAGTTTTTCCACGCTATGTACGGTTTTATATAGACTAAAGTACGCAAAGATATTAAAAAAAAAATATTGAGTGTAACCCCAATATTTTTTGTACGTCAAGATTCTTACTAATTAAGGAATCATAAATTTTAAAGGTCACCAGTATAATACATATATTTTAAAGACCAATTAGAAATAATTATAGCGATATCTAATCATAGCAAATATTTGTGTTGATTCTATCTTTAGAATTTCATTTCTCCAGGTCATATTGATATTCTGTTTCTATCCTGTTACCATGATAGAGGTTCGATTTTATTGACGCACATAATTGCCACGCAAGCAAAGCCGCAGATGTAAAATACTTTTAATATAACACTTTGTTAATTAATAATGTTATGAAATTTTATAGGTACTCTGTAGCAAATAAATATCTTATAATAAATTAACCTGAACATTAATAAGCCTGTCGCAAATGACTCGTGTGAATTCATTCCTCCAACAGCGGACGACACTTCTTTTCTCACTGAAGAAGTTTGGGTGCGTCAAACAAAGCCCGGCCGCCACACGCGAGAGGTCGCGCAAGTTGAAGATGTAGTGAAACTTCGCTGGTGTGGGCGGTAGATCCACTATGATAATCTAGAGAGAGTCAATTATATTATGTTTCAGTTTGGCTGCAGTATTGTAATCTATACTAATATTATAAAGAGGTAAAGTTTGTGAGTTTGTAACGTTGTAGGGGGTAATTTTTGGATCTATTGAACGGATTTAGATGAAATTTTGTAAGAAGATAGATTGAGACCCTGGGAAGGACATAGGATACTTTTTTATCCCGGATATTATCCCTTAAGGGAGTGAAAATGGGGATCAAAGTTTGTATGTGGAATTAACCTAGGGACGAACCCGAGCGAAGCGAGAGTGAGTCGCTAGTGTTATTTATATAGCTAAAAGTATATTCAGCCCTTTTCAAGGTCCTAATGTTGGTCACAGGCACAGACTGACAGCATTTAGTGCGAGGGGTATCGGGTCATATTCACCACGCTGGTTAACATAATATTTTTGCTATAATTAACATTATTATAATTATTTAGTACTTTTCACACACAATTGTTAGTGTAAAAAAATATCCGCCATACAATATACATGTCGTTTTCAAATAAAACAATCTTTTCGGATATTTTCGCGATGAAGGCACTCTCTGTAACATCTATAAGATGACCTTTGAGACATCTAAAACCTTAGTCTCTCCCGTGACCATTATTGATGTACATCACTCGAAATGTCGGGAACCAAAAATCAAAATAAGTCGGCGATAAAATTTGAAAAGATAGTTATATATTTTAAAATGTCAAATATTCGGGTAAATCTAAGAAAGTATTATTTAATACACGACCTTTTCTTCCTTCGAATCGATAAAAAAATAATGATTACAGTAATTTAATTAGATCTAATTTTAATTATTCATTTAATGAATGTCGACTAAAGCCATTAACTTTTAATTTACACGCGCTATCAAATATATAAAATCAAACTTAATGGCTTGTGGAGATTATTATCCGAAGTCCAAGTTTAATTAAGTTTAGCCAAGTATTTTAATTATAAATTAACAAGTATTGGAAGATAACATAATATTAGTATAAATTCTTATATATTTATAAATCTTCAGGCATTTTGAAGTAAAGTTATTAAAGATTCTGAGTTTCTGATAGATACATAAATCATGTATGATACACTAAAATTAAATTATTTAACCTTAGAGATAAGACTGGATCGATAATATTAATAAATTTGACTGTATATTTAATATGAAAAGTATTATTTCAGAGGATGGATGTATAATTGGATATTTGTTACTCTTTCACACAAAAACTATTAAATTGATTTTATTGACAAAACTTTATTGTAGACTAGCACATAGATTATAATATATAAATAAAGATACAGTACCTAATCTATACATATAATAAAATTGTAACTAAGCCGAATCTGTACATTAAATATTTTTTGAAATAGAGTTTAATTTTTTATTGAAATAGACATTATTATCGATACAGAGGCCGAATCTATAGTTCTTAGAATTTTTGTCTGTCTGTCTGTCTGTCTGTCTGTCTGTCTGTTACCGCATCACGGAAAACCCACTGGAGGGATTTTGATGAAATTTGGTATGATGATAGCTGGTTATCCGGATCAACATATTGAATTTTTACAGCGATAAAATATCTCATCTCTGAGAAATCGATACTAAACGTTAAAAAGTAAGTAGGGACGAACCCGAGCGAAGCGAGGGTGAGTCGCTAGTATATACATATTTTTTTAGGTACTTATCATCATCATCATAATCAGCCTGCTTTCGTCACCGCTGGACTGGATATTCAACTCTACGTTGCATTTTTTTACAAAATAAACTAACTTAACTACGCGGACGGAACCGTGGAAAAACGCTAGTAGGTACCTTATATAAATCCAAAGTCATCTGAACGATTTTATCAACAATGTCCTGAATTTCGTCGGGGAATATTGAAAAGTGACCTTTTAGTATGGACACATATATGTGGTTGAGCGTCGTCTCCGACGGAAATTGTAGATTGTAGACAGAAAACATGGAAATGAAGCGTGGATCCACCTGGAAATGAAACAATGCGATAAAAATCATTTAACATGCTTCATTTAAAATAAACAGTTGTACCATTTGTAAAGTTCATCCATGTTACTTCCTTCATGCGTAGCGTGTAAATAGGATAATTAAAATTATTCAGTGTTTTTGGTTTTCTTTTTAATAATATTATACATATATGTATGTACATTTAAAGTGTGTTTGCTATATTTTATGGGCTGGAGATATATAAAATGAATGAATATAAATTTTTTAAGTAACATTTTTGAATATGACCTTGTTAATAAACAATGTTTCCGATGACAATATGAAAGTATAAACTATAAGTGTGGTAAATAGTTATCACTAAAAGAAGTATAAGTAAATAAAAAATAGAAATAAAATGGGAATTTTCATACAAATTAAAAAGTAATAAAACGTAATTTATGAAGTTTTCCTAACATTTACCTTATTCATACAAATCTTGTATTAAAATTTTTATACTTTTCGCTTTCGGTAAAATTTATTTATATTTTAATGGGTTACGAGGTTTTATGTGAAAAATTTACCTACAGCTTTTACCATATACTGCACAGTAAAAAGTACTACCAAAGCTAACCACGAATATGTTCATTTCTTTATTTTTGATATGCGTATATAAAAAGGACTTTGTTCGTGGCGAGGCGGAAAGAACGTACAATGTATATATTATGCAAAAAAAGGAAAAATATATGTAGATGCAGACTCATAATTTGTGTAAGCAATGCACCATGAATACAGCATTACGACCGACGTTTCATAACGTGGTCAACGTTGTTATTTAAATTATTAAATCATACTTTATAGTCCGCTCTGTGATTATAATTTATCTTTAATAGGAAAACGTGTTTGTAATTTAATATTAAATACATTAACATATTACTGAACTATTTTGTATGTATGTACAATGTGTATTAATATACCTACTGCTTTATCATAAGGGGTAGATAATAAACACGATCATACGCACTGATTTATTTATAATTATTATAATAAAATTGTAACTAAGCCGAATCTGTACATTAAATATTTTTTGGAAAATCTTATTGAAATAAACATAAACATGATTATCAGTACAGAGGCCGGATCTATAGTTTTTAGAATTTTTGTCTGTCTGTCTGTTACCGCATCACAGAAAAACCACTAGAGGGATTTTGATGAAATTTGGTAAGATTATAGCTGGCTATCCGGGTCAACATATAGGATACTTTTTACCGCGGGAAAATATCTCATTTCTGAGAAAAAATGCAAAAACTGCAATGTAAGAGTATACTAATATGTAAAACCTAAGAATATGGTTTTTGGTCATCTGAACGCGGGCGGAGCCGCGGGCAATGCTTGTTTATAATAAACTTGTAATATACATACATAATATATAGAAATCATAATATTAGGGTAAAATTTAAGGTATGGAATACCATACCTTAAATTATTAGAAGGGCTAAGAAGTGCATATTTAGAAAACTTTTACAAGGAACCAAAAAGAAACAACATCACGTGGTTATTTAATATTTTACTATGTGTTTACGATGTAGTATGTAGTTATTATTATTTTACTGTAACATAGACGCAAATTTTCATTTACAACTCCGAATTTTCAACTCGATTACAGCACTTCCGCATAAATTATACCCAACACGCGTAGCTATGTACTCATATGTGAAATAACAGATCGTAAAAAAAAAAAACATTTTTACGCGATATCATATTACGTTAGCGATGTATTTCTCATGTTCCACGGCAGTAAAGTTTCTGGGAAAGCCTCACGAATACGTTTTAATGTAGACATAAATCGTGGCGAACAAACAGGAAAAGCCGAAAAAAACATTGTACCGTAGTGTTTCGAGACAAACAAAAATATTCGAATATTCTTACATATTCGATTGTTATATTTAGATACTTTTATAATTATTTTCTTTAAAATTGTGTAACGCCGTAATATTTAGTTCTTCGTTGTTTTTAAATCAGTTGTAATAAAATTATTTAGAATGTGAAAATAATTATGGTTAACTGCAAGTATTATTGTCCCAACGTGTTTATTTATTTGCTTGTTTCTTTTAAAGAGTGATAATGAAAAAAATCAGATATACAGACACTAAACGAAGTCTTATTTTACGTGCTCAAACGTCTACGTTGTAGGTAGCAGTGGCGCAGGGTGAAATTTTAGCAGAGGTACGCCGTTCCAAAAATATACAATTTTTATATACGTATTAATGTAGAAAGAAATAAAGCTAATATATATATATATATATATATATATATATATATATATATATATATATATATATATATTAGGGTTACCGGCAGAGTAGAATAGTACCTCCCTCTTGCATACCGAGGAGTCGTAAAAGGCGACTAAGGTAATATATGTATATTGGTGACTTGAAACTTACCAGATTGATCATCTCTATAATCTGCGCCAATATCAGAGAAGGAAGACTCGAAATAAACCCGGAATGGAACGTCCGTAAAGCATGAGCTAGGTCCTGCAACCGATCCGGTTCCACACGTATTGACTCGTCATTCCTGTGGATCTTGCCGGTTAAGTCGAGAGGATGATACAGGTACTGGGCAAGCCTGTGTTATCTAAATCTAGTCCCAGGCGACGTGGCGTCCGTGAAGAGGTCACTTCACCCACTGCAGGTCAGCTGCGAGTGGAAAATAACACGGGGAGTGGCAGTGACCGGTTATAAGTCCGCGCAGATAGGCGAAGGTGCGGGCGCCAGGGGTCACTCTCGACAGTGGGAGGGTCCATCGTAGGCCCATTGACACGTTACCGCCCGCTTTAATCTGGGCAGCCCCCGGCCAATAAGGTACGTGTCCGCCTCGGTACTGTCTTGTCTCCTTGGGGTGAAGGAGATACTGATCACAAATCAGACAGGCAGTGTCGTTATGTGCTTCACCTGCGGTTAACAAAATAATACAAATAATAAAAGTAGCAAAAAACACAATCATCGATACATGCGCATTGGAACGTGGAATGTCCGTACAATACAGACAGGCTTCCCGAACATCTGTGGAAGTTTTAACAGCGACAACCATCTTCGCAAGACATCTATTATCGACTCAGAACTATAAGACTAAATGTCAGTATAGCGGCTCTTCAAGAAACTCGATTAGCTGATGAAGGTTTCTTTACGCGACAAACCAATTATAACTTCTATTGGAAAGGTAAAGGTGCCACTCAAGTTCGCGAGCACGGAGTGGGCTTTGCTATAAGAAACGACCTACTGAGTTCTGTTGAAGGACTTAGAGGAATTTCAGAGCGTATAACGATCCTGCGCATTAGTACAGAAGGCGGCTTCATGACATTATCGCTGCATATGCTCCAACAATGTCGTCAGCGCTAGAAGCAAAGGACCATTCTATAACCAACTCAGTGAAACAGTGCGCGGGGTGCGTTCTGGTGACCGCTTGCTCATCCTTGGAGACTTCAATGCTCGCGTTGGACAGGAATAACACTGCGTGGTCTGAGTGTATCGGTGGACATGGTGTGTGGCAGGCTGAATGCAATGGACAGCGCCTTTTAGAGTTTTTGCTCTCAAATCAGCTTTGTATCACTAACACCTACTTTAAAGGCAAATTTATGCGAAAAGTCTCATGGATGCACCCCGGTCAAAGCACTGGCACCGAACTAGATGTTGTGCTTTATCGGAAAAAGAATCTTCGAGATATCTTACACACACGAACCTTCCACAGTGCAGATGCGAATCCGATCACTCCCTTGTCATCTCTTCTGTTCGCATGAATCCGAAAAAATCCACTGTGCTCGTCCCCGTCGGTAAAAAAGAAAATAAACCCTCCAAGCTCAGGTCACAGTCCCTCTATGGAAACATATGAGAAGCTGGTTTGTGCCGAAATCGCCACATGGAGCCCTGATATCTCTGCGGACGAAGAGTGGGCGCGGGTAAAACGGCTTCTCACGGTCACCGCAGCTAAGGCCTTTGGATTCCAAACAAACCTAAATCAAGACTGGTATAAGGCAAATATTGACCATCTTCAACCGTTGCTCGACACCAAACGGCAAGCAGCTCTCAAACATCGTCTTGATCCGAATCCATACACACGATGTGAACTCTCACAAGCAAAAGCATCACTTCAGCGCAATGCTCGATACTACGCAAACTTATACTGGATCAATATCTGTAAAAATATTCAATCTTGCGCAGATACAGGGAACTTTGGTGGAATGTACGCATACATCAAAAACGCACTAGGACCTGTTCCAAAGAAATTAGCTCCTCTTAAGGAGTCAGATGGCACCATTATTACTGACAAAAGTCGCCAGCTTCGTCGGTGGGTAGAACACTACAGCGGACTTTACTCCCAACCGGTTGACATCTCATCCGAGGCACTACACTTAATTCCTGAGTTGCCTATTTGCGCAGAGCTCGATGAGATTCCTACTGTAGAAGAGTTTCACACCGCTATTAACCAGCTTAAGCGTGGCAAGAGTCCAGGGGCTGATGGCGTCTTAGCTGAAATAGTAAAGATACGGTGCGTAGCTCCTGTCCTGTTCAAGCTATTCTTAAAATGTTGGGCTGAGGCATGTGTACCTCAGGGGATGCGTGACGCTAATATCATCACCCTGTACAAAGGGAAAGGCGACCGCGGTGATTGCAACAGCTATCGCGGCATTTCACTCCTCAGCATACCTGGTAAATTATTCGGTCGTATAATATTAGCAAGACTGCAAAAGTTAGCAGATCGTGTCTATCCAGAGGCCCAATGCGGTTTTCGTGCCCAACGTTCTACGATGGATATGATTTTCACCCTTCGTCAACTGCAGGAAAAGTCTAGAGAGCATCAGTCACCGTTGTACATTGCATTTGTAGACCTCAACAAAGCCTTTGACTCTGTCAGCAGAGAAGGTCTTTATTCAATGTTGGAGAAAATAGGGTGTCCGCCAAAACTTCTATCTCTCATAAAGTCGTTTCACCACAACATGAAAGGCTCAGTTGTCTACAATGGGGATACGTCCGAACCATTCGACATGAAGAGAGGAGTGCGACAGGGCTGTGTCTTGGCACCTACACTCTTTGGCATATTCTTTTCGCTTCTTTTAAGAGTCGCTTTTGGCGAAACCAGTCAGGGTATCCACATTCATACGAGAGAAGATGGTAAACTATATAATATATCTCTCTTAAAGTCCAAACGCCATCGCAAGGGCCAGTTTGTTGATTCCCTTTTATTTGCTGATGACGCTGCTTTTGTCGCTACCACTACAGGTGAACTCCAGGACATAGTGAATAAATTCTCGAAGGCATGTGCATTGTTTAACATGTCCATAAACGCTAAAAAGACCGTTATATTAGCGCAAGGCTGCACGGAGAAACCAGTGATTTTGCTGGACGGTATACCTTTGGAAGTCGTTGAGAGCTTTTGTTATCTTGGGTCGACGGTATCTAGTAATCTTTCTCTCGACGGAGAGATCAACGTGCGAATTGGCAGGGCGGCTACGATGTTCGGAAAGCTTTGTTCAAGAGTATGGAACAACAAACACATAACAATCAAGACCAAGATCACCGTATATCAAGCATGCATATTGAGTATTCTCCTGTACGGAGCTGAGACGTGGACATCGTATACTCGACAGGAGAGGCGATTAAATGCTTTTCACATGCGCTGTCTTCGTAGTATTTTGGGCATCTCCTGGAAAGATCGAGTGACAAATGAAGAAGAGTTGAAGACTGCACAGCTGCCAAGTGTAACAGGTCTTCTCAAACAGAGAAGATTGCGCTGGCTAGGGCACTTGCATCGAATGAAACCTTCTCGTTTGCCAAGACAGGTCCTCCTCGGTGAAATAGCACACGCCAAGCGACCAGTCGGTCGTCCTTTATTGAGGTTCAAGGACAGCGTTAAGCGTGATATGTCCAGCTTCAACATAGGAGTAGCCAACTGGGAAGAAGCTGCAGAGGACCGTGCCCGTTGGAGAAAATTATGTGGGGATGGCGTAAAGTTGCACGACCACGTCTGGCTCAATGAGTTAGCCCGTAAACGCGCGTGCAGACACCAGCGTGAGACCAACCAACTCCATCAACCCTCTTCGTCACAGCAAAATCAATACGTCTGCAACAATTGTAATCGTAGCTGTAACTCCCGTATCGGTCCCTGTTCAGCCATGAGCGGAAATGCAAACTACCGGATGCTACATAAAATCATCTTTTGTAGAGGAAACTAAGGCCTGTATGTATGTATATATATATATATATATATATATATATATATATATATATAATATATATATATATATTATATATATATATATATATATATATATATATATATATATATATATATATATATATATAATTCCAAATGAACATGTATACATATAAAAAATTAAATGTATGTAAAATTATATCAATTATATCAATAAAATAATTTCAAGATAAGACGTCTTGTATGGACGTTTCGTCACTGGTAAGTATAACATATTTATGTAGTATATATGTAAAAACCCTTATAATATTTAAACCTTCACATAGGAGAGCTTTACCTAAAAGCTTAATATTCATCTGATAAAAACGGAGCTTTTAGATAAATAACGCACATTCACTGCTGCTCGCTTCAAAGTAATGTCATCATTTATTCTTAAAGATCTACTTAAGATCGTATAAAATAAATCGAATAGCTCATGCATGGACATACGTTATTCCAGTAACGACTTTCTACTGTCACATAAGTCATGAACAGTAACAGTTAACAGCATTCATGTGTAATGTTTCAGAAATTCAAAGTGCATTACAGGATTATAAAATGTGGAAAATCTGCTAAGTTAAAAAAATATTATATATTTACTTTATGTTATGATTACTAATCTAGTATTAGTACCGGATCCTAGTATAACGAAAATCTTATCTTACTAATATTATAAATGTGAAAGTTTTGATGTTTAGGTGTCTTTAGGTTGTAATTAAACAACGGAAATAACGGATATTTGAATGTTTGGGTGTTTGGATGGATGTTTGTTACTCAATCGCACATGAACGGCTGAACGGATCTGGATGAAATTTGGCACACAAATAGATTATAGTCTGGAATACCACATAGGTTGCTTTTTATTCCGGAAAAATGTCAGATTTATTGAAAATGTACGGATTATACGGGTTATCGAAGACCACATCGCTCGCAATAGTAAATATCGCCTTCGAGCTAAGAAGATCAAATCAAATCAAAATATTTTATTCAGCATTAAATTATTACAATTTTTTACTGAACTTCATGAGTCTACTACCAGTTCGGAGAGAAGAAGCCTCAGACCTGAGAAGAACTGGCGAAAGAAACTCAGTGGGACTAATATTGACTTGTTATCTTTTTTTAAAGTAATCGATCGATATCTAAACTATGATACACATAACTCACGTCATTCCTACCGCCACCCGCTTTACCCATCGCCGCGAGGAACCCAATGTCCTTAAGATTCTTCCAATTGAGGTCTTTGCCCCTATCATAGAAACCTTTGCGTTCAAATAATAATTTAAGCAATGCTATAGGTTGCTGAGTTCCGTACGTATCTACCTGTTAAATAAAGAAAAAATAGTGTTAGATTGTTAGATGAGCCACATTATAATTTACTTTTAAATTTACATTTGGAATATTTACAATAAACTTTGGAAGAAGAAGCTTTTTAGATTAATGTTTAGATATTATATTCGGTAATTAATTACATTTTATATAGAATACCTATTAGTTTTTTTAAGTTTTATAATTAAGTATTTGTTAATTATGATATATATATATATATATATATATATATATATATATATATATATATATATATATATATATATATATATATATAATATTATAGATATGTAGTATTATTGTGTCTAGTTAGAGTATATAAAATAACATCATTTTATAAAATCTAAGCAAAAATTATGAACATAAAAAAGTATCTTATCACTAATCTCATAAGACATTATTAGGTGAAGATTAAACTCACAATAGGCATGTTCATATCGTCGATAAACACAAGCATCTTCTTGCCCACGGGAGGACCGAAGGTATCTTTGGTCCTCTTTTCCACGACGGATTCTAAATTGCGTTGCACGTCCATGGACGATGTGCGCGATGAAAAGTTCATTTGCTGCACGATCTAAGGGAAAGTAAAAGTATGCAAAATAGAATGTGTCCAGTACCTAATACATATATAATAATTGTAATAGTACTAATTAATACTGGTTTAGATTTAAGTGAACTATGTCCATCACGAATTAATCACATATATCCACTGGCTATGTTTTCTGAAAAGTATTTGACATGTCGAAAACAAAAAAAAAACTAAGTAGAAACCGCGAAAACATAAACAAATAGATTTTTCACATTGGAGATCGTTGAAATTCTATTTCACAAGACTTAAGAAATGAAGAAAAATTCCTTAAGAATTTTCAAAATGACGTAAAATGATAACATAACTTGGAGGCGCCGGGTATCGATCCCGGTACCTCTCGCATGCTAAGCGAGCGCTCTACCATCTGAGCTACGCCCCCTGTGATAAGTACGACCATTTATCGAATTGAATTTTTACTTTAAAAAAAAATATTACGTCCTCAGACTACATCTACACACTACAGACTACATCCTCATACTACGAAGTTTATGAATAAACGTGAATTTGCCAGAACAAACATAATATTTGCATAGATAAAATATACATTTACGGTGTATGGAAATTGAGGATGTGACCGACAGCTAACACAATTTCTCCGACAAACTAGGTGGTAGGTATAAATTAAAGCCCTTAAGGCCCAGACGAAATTGCTTTATCTGTGGTTAGGTTATTGGGGATTCCAATTTATAAGATTTAGCAACTGGATGTTCCCTTGCTGTCTATAAAATTTGTTATATTTTTTTATTTATTGCTATATAAATGAAAATCATAACAATAATAAAAATCTAATTAAAAATCCATTTATACTAGACGGTAATTATAATAAAATATTATTTAAATACAATAAAAAATCAGAACACTGTCATACTGTATTAATTTCATTACAATATACAAAAAAGACATTGGAGGCGCCGGGTATCGATCCCGGTACCTCTCGCATGCTAAGCGAGCGCTCTACCATCTGAGCTACGCCCCCGATATGCAAAGTGTCTAAATTAAACTTTGTATTTACACGCGGAGAAAGTAGAACGTGCCGACATAGGAATTTCTGGCGTTCTCGTTTCGTAACATTGTCGACCGTTTAAAATAAACATTACCATATAGCATAACACTCATTTTGAACAAAAAAAAAGAGCCCTTTTTCAGACAAAATGTTTATTTAACTACTAATACATTTATTAGATTTCGTATATTTAATCATAAAATTGCTACTACAGTGCTACCTCTATTTGTGTGAATGTAAATAAGACGACGCGGCGATGGGAACAGTGTATGTCGTGCTACAGTGTGGTAGGTACTTAATTCATGATTATATTATATGATTTTCATCACGTTCCTGGGTAAGACGTGAGGTTTTAATGTAACTTAGATTTTTGGTGTTCTATACTGAATTCTATTAACTACTGACTACGGTTATCAGTAATATAATAACTAGTCCTTCTACAAAATTTACTTTGATAATGATAAAATAGTCCTAAGGAGATTTGAAAGTACGTAATTTTATAACTTTAATTTTAAGTAACTAAAATTTATATACATATATATATATATATATATATATATATATATATATATATATATATATATATATATATATAAACAACAACTAGCTATACCTATATCAGATACGTATATAACATATCTGTTATAAAACATTTTAAAACTGTACTTACAAATTTTTCAGGTGGCAGTCCTCGCAAGTAATTATTGATGATAGCAGTTTTAGACGTGCCCGTGTCGCCAACAAGCAGCACTGGCCGTTCGACCTAAAGATTGAAATATGATAATTTTTTAATTTTGATCAAATAATCCAATATATGTGTATTCCAGTGTGGATTTCTCAAATACGCAAGAAGGTATAGAAATGAATTCATAGCTTCTGATTCTTTACAGAGTCAATCCTTACATTTTTGGAATATGCTATAGGTACATGAATTCACTCTATATGTCACTCGTCGACTGATATGATGACAATTAGATATGGCTGCTTTGTTAATTTGTAATCATAAAAGTCTAAATTATTAGATGGGAAAGAAGAATATATAATTAAAATATAAAAAGAACATTTATCATACAAAATACGAACCCGTGAAATTGTACAGTGCTTAAGGAGCACAAGATACACTGCATTAGATATCATTTTGAAAAACAACTTGTTGTATTTTCAAGAAAATAAGAAAAAAAAAACATTTAATAAATATCC
This sequence comes from Brenthis hecate, assembly GCA_951806755.1. NCBI lineage: Eukaryota > Metazoa > Arthropoda > Insecta > Lepidoptera > Nymphalidae > Brenthis > Brenthis hecate. The sequence goes on from OX638255.1 coordinate 2,390,877, forward strand.
AATACATACACTCTCCATAATTTTTATCAGCCACGTCATCCTCAAAGTATCGACAGTCGGTACGAGGATGGAAGAGAACCTCAGGTCCCTGTCATGAATGTATTCAGGGACTAGCCACTCCCAAGCTTCCCATGTTTTAGTTGTCAACTCAAGGCAGTAATCGTATAGCGATGGGAAACCCATGGGAAAATGTTCTAAAAAGTAAAAAATATGTCTGATCAATCGTATTGCAGTGCGATTGCACTTTTTATTTGATAATAAGTCAAGATTAAAAAGAAACTTAACTACATGTTATATACTAGCGACTCATCCTCGCTTCGCTCAGGTTCGTCCCTAGGTACCGTTTAACGCTTAGTATGGAATAGATGTTTTTTTTTTCAAATTTTTTCGTGAACTTTTCCGATGTTTTAATAGTAATTCTGCTATTCAAAGTGAAAACAAATCAAACAAATCAAAAGATCATAAAAGTCGGTCCAGCAGTGAGTTATAAGTGTTGTAACAAATCTCACTTTGTTATATATATATATATATATATATATATATATATATATATATATATATATATATATATATATATATATATATATATATATATATAACTAGTACTAGTATATTTTTTTTCAAAATTTTTTTCGTGAATTTTTCCGATGTTTTAATAGTTATTCTGCTAATCGAGGAGAAGACAAATCCAACAAAACAAATATCATAAAAATCGGTCTAGCAGTTATTGAGTTATAAGTGTTGTAACAAACCCAACTTTGTTTTATGTATATATACTATAGGCGTATGTTTGCTTGTAGATTAAGTAGCATGTTTTCCCTTCCTGGACTCGAACGCCGTAAAATGTAGGTACTAAGTAGTACAAATTGGACAGTTATTTAGAAAATATATATTATGTAGGATTAAATCTGCTTCGCGTTCAACAATAACACTTAAGACTAATTGGATAGAAAAATATATAAAGATCATATTTCGTAGAAATTATCATAAATAGTCAAGGAGCTTAGAGTGCACTCACCAACATGAATATTTATTAATGAATCAAATATATACTAGTATATTATTTCTCAGACGAAAACCAAGTTAAATATAACTAATAAAGATAAAATATTTAATAGCGATATCGAGGAGTTCAATAAGCAATTTTAGGTATTACTAAAGTATGACGTATTTTTGAATTCGAAGAAGAAACATTTCTAAGGTTAAAATGAAATAAAAAAATCATATTCTTACAAAAATGATAATTTTATTTATTAATAGATATTTATTGAAGCTATTTGGGACTTTATGTACTTATGAAGACAAAGCAATCAGGACTTGTCTTAATTTAAAATATATGGATGGAGGCTGAAAATATTATATATCAATAATAATTAATCTCAAAAATCAATGCTATTTTAGTAGTATGTTTACAGATTTCATATCTGCGTTTTTGTAGCATTTTTACCGGAAGTGAGATTCATAACAGTGGATTTATAGAAAACAATCGGTACAATTTTCTTCAGCTGTTCCCTCAGGCTTTCCTATAGTTAACTGTACCGGTAAAACTATGTAGCCCTATGATTGTACAGTAAATATATTGTGTACTAGCATTGCCCGCGGCTCCGCCCGCGTTCAGATGGCCAAACGGCAAATTCTTCGGTTTTACATATTAGTATACTCTTACAATGCAGTTTTTGTGTTTTTTCTCAAAAATGAGATATTTTCCCGCGGTAAAAAGTATCCTATATGTTGACCCGGATAACCAGCTATCATCGTATCAAATTTCATCAAAATCTGTCCAGTGGTTTTCTCGTGAGGCGGTAACAGACAGACAGACGAACAGTCAAAAATTCTAAAAACTATAGATTCGGCCTCTGTATCGATAATAATGTTTGTTTTAATAAGATTTTCCAAAAAATATTTAATTTACAGATTCGGCTTAGTTACAATTTTATTATATGCATATACCTATTCCCGTTTTTACTTTGCGTTTTTGTCTATACAATGTCTGTCAGTGAGTATATCAATAAATTTCAGTTTTTTTTAGAATTTCATGGAGTACTTACTAGTAGTAGCTTTTTTCTCCGGAGTATCTTCGACCAACATCATCGGGCAAGCCTTCTTTACGTAATTATCAAAGTCGAATCTTCCGTCATCAACGATCGCTGCCCCGAGGCTGTTGTACATGGACTGAAAAATTATTAGCTTATTTAATAATATTATATATATTAGATAACATATTATAAATAGATTATTTATAATTGAATCTGTAGATATATTCTAGAAAAAACATACAAAATGTAAAATAATTCTTTATACTTTTATTTGTTGTAAGAACCTATCTAATTTTACTATTTTTCGGATTGAGCAGATCAAAAGATTTTTTTTTTATTTCTTTTATGATTGGGAAATTCTTTGAAAGATCAATAAATAGTAAAAATGTTCTACATTTGCTATTTTTTTCAAATTCGGTATTAAAAATGAGGCGGCATCTTATTGCATTTCCTTTTAACAACACAAGCTATAAATAATATTCATATATATATATATATATATATATATATATATATATATATATATATATATATATATATATAGCTGGGCGAGATTATTTGTTTGTTTGTAGTATTTTTTATTTACAAGTCCTTTTGAGTCATTTTCAGTACATAACAGATATTGAGAAGGTATACAGAAATCAGTCACTATAATTAGTGTAGAGTGCTGATGAGCTCCATCGGTGTGGTTCATTGGAATAAATCTGAATAATTACAATAAAAATAACTCAATTTTCCATATTTTAAATTTAATAATCGTCATTCAAATTAAAACAGTTTTCATTGTACCAAAATGTTGAATAAAACATATCGGAATCATCCCCTTTTTATATTCGTTCACAATTTTACTTTATTGTCCTGAATTAATTTCTTTGTTGAATATTATTACGCAATTGGATGATTCAGTTGCATATAATTAACATTTAGATTTAAAAATACATTGATTTTAAACTTGTTCATGTATTTTTCTTGTATAGTAAATGAAGTGTTCAAAGTGTTTCTGTAATTCTTTCCCCACAGTTTTCCAGTACCTACTCAATATAGGTTTTTAGCTTAATCAGTCTAGACCACTAGGGCAACCATTTGTATTTTTAATTTAATAACAAAAATATAATGCAGCAAATTGTCCCAAGCATGTTTAATGTAACAAAAGAAAATACTTATATTAATATTAAAAACATATTTTTGTAAATGGTTTGTAAAATTGCATCGCAGAGAAAACGGGGGCGTAGCTCAGATGGTAGAGCGCTCGCTTAGCATGCGAGAGGTACCGGGATCGATACCCGGCGCCTCCAAGTTTTTAGTGTCATTATGAATATTTTTTATATTAAATTCATTTGAATTAATTTTCAAAATAGATTTTATTATGAATTTTATTTTATTCGATTATTTATACAAGGTAAGTCATGTATGTTTGTTCTATTGAATATTTTTGCTAAACCTTGTAATTAATTCCATTAGTAGGTAGTTAGTTTAAAAAGACCATATCATAAGGCTTACTTTTTAGTTTTTACACAGCGTTCAGACGAAGTGATTTTAGTTAATGAAAATTATCGACCTAACAAAATAATAAAAATGAATTTCCATGGTCCATTTTGACAAAATATTATGTCACAATCTGTCCGTAATATTTTATAGTCGCGCCCAATATGAAACACGGAAGCGTGCTCGTTTTTCGGTACTTCGCTTTCATAAAAGAACCTGTATCAACAATTGTGTTGTTAACTTATGCATAGTTGAACCGATTTTTGTTGCATACATTTTATAGAAAGTCTTTTCAGGCGATTTAATTAATTTACGATGAAGAATATTAAATTGTGAACAATAAAAACTACCCCATGTGGGTGCGGTGTTATCAAATAATTGGAATATGGAATATCGACATCGAACAATATGAAGGGTTTGACCTCGGAATTCAGTCACAATGAATGAATGTAATTCAAGCTTATGACATGATGTTAATAGATATTACAATGTTTATCAAACGTTTCTTTTGTGTTTTTCATTTTTTTAAACCGATTACCAATTTCTTTAGTTTTGTTTTGAAGAAAAAAATATTTCTTCAATCAACTGTTGGGATTTTAACGTGAAGTTAAGGGTTATCTAAATGAATTATTTAATGCACAAACTTCAAGTTAAAAAAAAATAATGCTTAAAAATTAAATAGTTATTTCTGTAAAGTAAATTATATTTAATACTAGCATTGCCCGCGGCTCCGCCCGCGTTCAGATTACCAAAAACCAAATTCTTAGGTTTTACATATTAGTATACTCTTACAATGCAGATTTTGTATTTTTTCCCAGAAATGATATATTTTCCCGCGGTAAAAAGTATCCTATATGTTGACCCGGATAACCAGCTATCATCATACCAAATTTCATCAAAATCCCTCCAGTGATTTTTCCGTGATGCGCTAACAAACAGACAGACAGACAGAAAGACAAAAATTCTAAAATCTATAGATTCGGACTCCTTATCGATAATAATGTCTATTTCAATAAGATTTTCCAAAAAAAAATTAATTAATGTACAGATTCGTTTTAGTTACAATTTTATTATATGTATAGATTATTTAAATCATTTTCCGTATCCGTATATACTATATTTCAATTAATGTAATTGCATTCTGAGGTTTTCACGTTTCGAACGCTCTGGCTACTCCACCACAAGTCAAGCGTCACTGTCACTGATTCGTATTTTCAGTGCGCCCGTATTTAATTGGAAAAGTCGATGTTGGAAAGCTGTTGTTTAAATTATTTTTTTTCCTTTATAATAATTCACTTACATTATTACAGTTAATATTTACAGAATAACAAATTATATGTACCTATTGAAAACGACAAAGTCATGATAAAAAACTGTAGCCTAAAAAAGGCAGCTCACATAAGTATTATTAATTGAAAGTTTTAGTTTGAGCAAATACCTATATTTTACTTATACTAATTTAGCATTCATGTAATAAAACTATTTTCGAACTATTATAACATAAAAATTTGACATATGGCATAATATGATATTATATATATATATATATATATATATATATATATATATATATATATATATATATTTTTATCTATGCACTAACTTTATTATAAAAAAAATACACACACTGAAATTAAAGATATTTCTTTTTATTAATTTTTAACGAATAATTAACAATATTAACAATACTAAAATAAATAAGAGAAGCGATGATGTGAACGTCCGTCCGTTCCGGCAGCCACGACAAAAGTAAGCTAGCCGCTCCAGTGTCGGCGCCTCGTGCGTTGTCAAGCGAGCCACCACTTTACCATCACGCCACAAATGACGTCACTCAGGCCACGCCCCTATTCTTGAGCATTCTCCGCTAACACGGCCTCTCCTGACGGCGGAGCGCCCTCGCCCGCTCTTTCAGCTATGGTGACGTCATGTAGGTGCGACGGGCCAGCGATGATGCTATTGTCAGAGCAGCTCTCATTCTCATCGCCTGGAAATATAATGTTTACGATAGAATTATGCCAACAAAATAAACCATACCAGCAATAAAATGCTGAAAAATTGTAATTCAACAACAGAGGCCGCAGCATGTTCTTAAATACATGAATTTTAACATGTGTCAGAGCCCTCAGGATGACCGAGACAGTGACCGCGGTATATCTCAAAATAAAACAATTATACATAACATGTTATGTGTCAGAGCCCACAGGATGACCAACATGTAATAAAGTACTATTTTTATTATATCGCTTAAGTGATACAATGCAAATAGTCCCTATTACAGTTACAAATATACTCACACTCGAAGAATACGGCGCACACATCTGGTGTCCATTCTCCGTGCCAAGCACTTATATGCTCAGCAGCAGCTTCTGTGGTCTTCCCGAGTGAGCCAGAAATAAGCTTCAGCTCGTATCGACCATGAGGCAATGCGCGCACAACTTTGTACGGACCGCGCATGCCAGAGTCAAGTTTGCCCACAGATTGACTGTTCTTATGTACGAAGACCATGTCATTTTCATGAAAAACATGTGGGGGCTTGCGCCGTTCATTTACTCGAGTGTCTTGCTGTTTTCTGTTTTGATCCAGCAATTGAGATGCTCTTTGTCTGGCCAGCTCACGTAGGGCCTCGCGATTGCCACTTGTTCCCTCAAGGGCCACATCACGCACAACTGAACGGATAACGGGCGTCACACCATCGCTGCCAATTAACAAAAATAAGGGTGAATATTGAGTGGACTTTTGTTTCGTAATGTTCAGAGTGAGCTGCAGTTTCCATAAGACTTCTGACCAACTTTCATTTCTAAAATTAACCTCCACACGAATCATATTCAGAATTGTCCTGCAATATCGCTCAGCCTGACCATTACTCTGATGCATCTCAGGTGTTATAAAGAATAAACTACTGCCCACGTCTGACACCCATTGTTTAAATAATCTACTCTCGTACATTCTACCTCTATCGACTACAATCTGCCTAGGTGTACTAAATAAGGATATAGCATTCTCAAAGACACGCTTCAGTTCATTAGCGTCTTGTTTATATATTGGATACAACAAACAGAACTTACTATATGCATCAACTATTAATACAACGAATTTGTAGCCGTTCGACTCGGGGAGAGGACCTAACACATCACTATGTACCGTATCAAAAGGTAAGTCAGGTTTTTCCCACGACTGGATCGGCTGCAAAGGTTGACGTGGTACCTTTTTATGTGAAAGACATACTATGCAATGACGTATATATTTACGAACAAATTGTCTTAAATTAGGGAACCAAAAATGGTTTAGAATTAAATCAATTGTTTTATCTGCACCAATATGATGATGCTCATCGTGAAACACACGCAATAGACTAAGACGGTGACCTTTAGGGATATAACAGAGAAGTTTAGTAGGCTGACCAGCAGAATCAAACTTATAATACAGAATATTATTTTTTAATACATAACGTGTCCCATCTAGTACACCGTCCTCCAATTTTTGTATTAAGTTTTGGGTTTCCTCGTCCGCATTTTGCGCTACCTGTGCCCAATTACAAGGTCTTCTAATCTCACAAATATTTATCGGATTACGACTTAAATAATCGGCATGAGGTAACGCAGCGCCTTTGCGATACTCTAATACAAAATCATAGTCTTGTAAATAGATCCACCACCGAGCAACCCTCGGTAATAAATCTTTCTTTCGCTGTGTGAGCTTCAAGGCGTTGCAGTCCGTAACTACTTTAAAATGTATACCTATGAGGTAATGTCTGAAATATTGCAACGCCTTGACCACTGCCAGCGTTTCAAGCTCATAAGAGTGGTAACGCGGTTCAGCACCCTGAGTAACTTTACTAAAGTACCCAATCACCCGTTTACTACCACTCTCATGATTCTGGATTAAGACAGCCCCATAGCCTAGTGACGAAGCGTCAGTGTGCACTTCCGTAGGTAATAAGGGGTTAAAAATGTCAAGAACTGGTTCGCCAGTCAAACGTGTAATGATGTACTGGCGAACTTGCTCTTGTTCGTCACCCCATCGAAACTCAACACCCTTTCGAAATAAATTGGATATGCACATTGTCTTTAATGAATATTCAGGAATATAACGTCTAAAATAACCCGCTAAGCCTAGAAATTGACGTGCTTGTTTTACATTACTGGGCCTCGGTGCCCTTTTCAAGGCTTCTACTTTATGAGCGCTTGGCCTAACCTGACCATTGCTGATTGTTCTCCCCAGATATTCTATTTCGTTAGTAAGGAATTTACATTTCTTTAAATTTATTGAAAATCCGGCTTTAGTTAAAACTTCTAAAACTTCACGCAAAATAAGGAGTCCTTCATCAATAGTCTGGCTAGGCAGAAGCACATCGTCAATATACACTAAGGCCCTTCCCGTTTCAATGAATGTCTTTAGGGTATTTGTGATAATGCGTTGGTAGACAACCGGGGCATTCGCCAACCCATAGGGCATCTTGAGATATTCAAAATGCCCCTCAGGTGTTACAAAACCAGTTTTGTGAATGGAGTCGCTAGCCATCGGTATCTGGTGAAAGCCAGTAGCCATATCAAGACTCGTGAAATATTTGGCATTACCTAATCGATCCACGTGATCATCTATCAATGGCAATGGGTAGCGATCCTTCACAGTATTTGAATTAAGTGCCCGGAAGTCCACGCACATTCTGTCGCTACCATCTTTCTTCTTGACTAGTAATATTGGACTCGAGAATTCTGATTCTGACTCCCTTATGACCCCTTTATCAAGAAGGTCCTTAATTATATCCCGAACGCGGAGTTTTTCACTATGCGATAGTTTATAAGGCCTATATACAATAGGAGTTTCATTGCTGAGACGAATTTGCATAGATCCGGTAGTAACAGTACTGATCGCGGTACCAGTAATGAAATATTTTGAATATTGTTCAACTAAATTCAACAACTTATTCTTGTTTTCACCTATCAAAGGAGTATTAATAACGGAGATCAAATTAGACTCAGTCGTCTCAGCAATAAATACCCTTTCCATACGAGTTAATCGTTGAATACCCTTCTTCCTTATATACGTAACCCCTTCTCGGTTCAAAACATCGGTTCCAATTATTATCGGGGTATTCAAAAATTTGTCATGCACTATTTGAAAATCAATTTCTAATGTGATTTCCGGAAACTCTACTGTTAAAGTACTAAAATAACGGGATTCAATATCACGATCACTAATACCGCGTAAAACACAAAAAGAGGGTACTTGCTTGCATTTAAAATACTTCGATACAGAGTCTGACATAAGCGAGATCGTGGACCCACTGTCTATGAGGATATCAACCGGTATACCCTGTATGACCGCCGTAGTTATATCATTCTTTCTATAGTTATCTACAGTGTCACGGCAAAAATTAACATTAGATTTTCCATTAGCCTCGACACGTTGCTTGGCAAAGCAGTCCTCTGTTTTGTGACCTAGTTTTTTACAAAACGAGCAAATAATAGACTTTGATTGAGAGGAACTGCTACTTGTTTTTGATGTTGTAGGTTTATCATTTCTAGTAGGTGAATTATGTAATCTTGCACGCTTCGAACAATTTATCTGCTTATGACCAAAGGATCCACACGAAAAACAACCCGTCCTACTAGAACTATGTTCCCTTTTACGCGATAAAGTCGGTGTATTATGAAAACGACTAGAAATGTTGCGGGTATTATGATTTACTTTCGTCTGAGAGGGTTTTACATATATAGACAAGAACTCGACCAGATCATTGGGCATTAATTTTGCATTGGTAGCAGCCGCACGGATCTGTGGATCAACTATACCACGAATTACGATCGCCGAAATTAATTCGTCACTAAGTCCGTTTACTATACGAAGACGTAACAAAGATCGCCTAGCATACTCCGCATATGTAGGGTAGTTATTAGAATCAGTTTTCATAGTGTCAAAAAGTATATTCGCTACGTCTACCTTCCGCGGACACAAAGGTTTGAACTCACGTTTAAAATTAGTCCAGCTACGATCGCTAGTAACCCAGTCATTCAACCACACACGAGCGTCCCCCTTTAAGCAGTTACCAATACGCGCCAAACACTCCCTATCGTCCCATTGATGAATGATTCGTAAATGGTCGACCTCGTCACACCAAGTATTAATATCATTTATATTAGGATCAAAATTCGATATATAAACATTGTGATTAGACCTTACCGGAATTAATCCATTGATTGCACTTACAATCTTGTCGGCTACCTCAATAGCAGCGCTATCATTGGCGGAGACCTGCGAAGCGAGCGCAGACGGCAGTGGAGGCGTCACACACGTCGTTGGCGATGTAGATGGTGCACGCGACACTATGGTGCCAACCGCCGGACCCGGCGACTCCACTACGCGCTGCCCGCCAATGGTAGCCACACTAGTTGAACCTAACCTGGAATTGTCTTCCAACACATTCAGACGAGAAACAATCGCCTGGAGTTGTTGGAGCAGCCCAGGGCTCGGAGAACGTTCACATGTCCTACTTTTATTTTTTCGTTGACTTGTACTTGATTTCGGCATTATAAACAGCTGATGAACTTTCACTCAAAACTAAAAAGATTTACAAAAACAGTTACATCAGAATGCCACAGTAGGCTTAAGGACACACATCAAGCTATAGAAACTTAATGCGTATCCCACTTCTGATTTTATCTATGCACTAACTTTATTATAAAAAAAATACACACACTGAAATTAAAGATATTTCTTTTTATTAATTTTTAACGAATAATTAACAATATTAACAATACTAAAATAAATAAGAGAAGCGATGATGTGAACGTCCGTCCGTTCCGGCAGCCACGACAAAAGTAAGCTAGCCGCTCCAGTGTCGGCGCCTCGTGCGTTGTCAAGCGAGCCACCACTTTACCATCACGCCACAAATGACGTCACTCAGGCCACGCCCCTATTCTTGAGCATTCTCCGCTAACAATATATATATATATATATATATAGTGTATTTTGTATGAAGAATTTTTTTGTAACATTAGTGCAATGCGAAACTATTGTTGCATATTGGATGAAATAAATCTAAAGAAAGAATTCAGGATATTATTACAACCAAAAAAGTATGAAACTAGTTACATGGTTGTCGTAAATAGTTTTTCGATATTGGTTACACGATGTAACAACAACAACTATAAATTCGTAATTTAAATTTGCTTACAACCACATATTATACTTACAACCATGAACACACACTCGACGACTGTCCGATCTATTTCCTCATTGCTGTCCTCTCTATTGGGCAGTAGACCACTGATCATGTAGCAGAGTTGCATTACCTAATGAAATATTATTAAATTATAATATTTTTGCATACTGATGTTCTCCTAGCCGATTCCGGCCACGGCGGCCAATCTCATTGAGACTAGCCAACTGCGCAGGAGATATTATAGTGCACAAGTGTACGCGCAGACACAACGTGCACTCTCTATTCCTGTCACTCTCATACTCCGGTGGGACGACACGAGACACGACCAGTGAGAGTTAAGGCGCAGGACCGACGGCTTTACGTGCTCTCCGAGGCACGGGGGTGAAACACCGCCAACTTCCCAACTCCGGGCTGTTACTGAGACTTACTATACAGAAAGACTCAATAACTAAATTTGGCCCGACCCGGGACTCGAACCCAGGACCTCCGAGTGTGCAGCCGTACATGCTAGCCACTACACCACCGAGGCAGTTTTTCATACTACTTACTATTTTACGATAATATTACACTTTTAATATTACATGCTATTAATTTATATATTTGTTAATCAAATAACAAGTAACTAATAAGTCCTAACACAGGCAGTAGTAGCCCAGTGGTGACGCGCTCGCTCTAGAAACCGAGTGAAGCGGGTTCAAATCCCGGGTCTTGCACCTCTGATATTTTCATGTGCGAATCATTACCAGCATGATTACCACTTGATTTACGGTGAAGGAAAACGTCGTGAGGAAACCTGCATGTCTGAGAGAACCTAGCAAGTTTTCAAAAGACATGTGAAGTCCGCCAACCCGCATTTGGCCAGCGTGGTGGGCTATGGCGTAATCCCCTCGTATTGAAGGGAGGCCCGTGAGTAGCAGTGAGGCGTTAAAAAGGGCTGAATACATACATACATAAAATATTATTTCATTCTACTTACTATTTTAAGATAATACTACACTTTTAATATTACATGCTTTTAATTTATATATTTATAAATCAAATAACGAATAAGTAATAAGTCGTTAGACTAGATGTTATAGGTATATTTAGATGGTGCTTCTAAATGTTATTAAAAAACAAAAACCTTAATTCATTTATTGTTACAAATTGTATGATTTTTTTACTTAAAAAAAAATTATATCTTATGTAGCTTTAATATAAAACAAAAACAATTACCTAAAACAACTACAAAAATATTAAATTCTATAACTAAATATAGTACCAAGTTAAGTGGTGTCTGCGGTACGATGGTCTTCAAGGGTGTTTGTTGCTGCAATCCAAAGAGACCGTACACGATGTAGTTGATGGCGCCCGCCACGTAGTGCTCGAACAGGCCGGAGAGCTGCTCGCGCTCGTCTTCGTTGGAACGGCCTCGGAGCCATCTTGAAGAAATAATTGTATTATTTACATATTACTAGCGACGCAGTAGAACCCGTAGCTAATGACTTACTTTTTATGTTACTTTATCTGTATATTAAATTTCATCCAAATCTGTCAAGCCGTTTCAGCGAGAAGGAAGAAGTGACTAACACACAACACGCATACTTTACGTATTTATAATATTAGTTTGATGTGTTTAATCATTATTTATAGGAATTACTGGTATATGTACTTATTACCGAAACTGAAATGCATTATATGAATACCCTACTCAATTTTCACGTTCTTTAATAATAGCGTTGGTTTTAAAAAAAAAATCCGGCACTTCAGACGAAATATTTGCTAACTATTATAATTTTGAACTATTCGTAAATAATCGTACCACAACTTACATACAACATGGTAAATTAGTAATATTTTGAATCTATAATATTGTTAATAGATTATTCACCGGATACCTAATTCGTAGATTAATGGCGTCCTATCTATCTATCAAACAATTAAAATGACTACACAATGCAAAAAAACAATGTAAACCTCCATTCATATAAACAAACAAACAATATAAACACCTATGCATTAAATATCTATAAAAATATTATAATTACCTTTCCCAATAAGGCTGATATCCAAGATTCTTGGGGTCCACAAACACCATACCGGCCCTAGACACGGTCGCGGGCGACGCATAGTTCAGATCACCGACTTCAAATAACAGAGCGCAGTATGGAGCCAGTCGGATCCTCTCTCCATTGGCGAGAGTCAGCAATTTGTTGTCATCCATTACCGAGTTCATGTTTTCGATCCATAACGCGTCCACGTCGCCGTCGAATAGGGAGTAACGACGCTCGTCTCTGTCTGCTGGCCTTTGGTTTTAATTTTAAATTATTATTAACCATAGTATCGTGCGATAGGTATAGTTTTAAAAAAAAATTGAAGTTATATAAAATGGGATTCAAACATCAGTGTTAACAATGTACTAAATTATTGTATAACTAGCGATAGATAGATTCCCCATACAAATTTCCATCTGCATTTTTACTCCCTTAAGGAATGATTTTCGGGATGAAAACTATCCTGTGTCCTTTCCAGGGTCTCAAACTATCTTGTTTTCAAAATTCCATATAAATCGGTCCAGTAGTTTCGGAGCTTATTCGGTACAAACAAACAAATAAAAAAATCTTTCCACTTTATAATATTAGTATATACTATGGGGAGACACATCATCTGTCACCTTAATCTCTCCCGTGACCATATTTGCTGTAAAATGTTCGAAACGTCGGGAACCAAAAAAACTACTATAAGTTAGCCTGTATATTTAATTCTTAAAACACTAAACATAAAAAATCTGAAAATACATAGATTCAAATACTTAATTTAAACATTTGCGCATACATAAATAACATGCAATTACCTATTCATTTCCCGAAATATTTTGGAGTAAAGTCCATCCGTCCAATCTCTAGTAACGGGATCGAGAATGCCGTATAATTCTATCACCGAGCAAGCCTGAAATGTTTAAAGTAGTAATATAGTGTGGTGTTTATTTATGTTTATTTAAAAGGTTCATTTAGTAAGAGAAGTAATTAGTTTAGTTAGAATAGTTATTCAACGTTAGTTACAACAATTTCGAACAAAGACCTATCGAACTTGAGTAAAAAGATGTTCTTAATAGTTATATATACATAAGTTACACACATTTTTTTTTAATAATACACAGACTCATTTTTGACAATAAATTGAAGTTTCAAACTTCATACAATATTCATTACCTTAGGATTAACAATGGTAAGTTTGGTGGGCAGTCCTAGATTGGTTTGTGCCTTCACTAGAGTCTGTAGGATGACAGTCTTCCCGCCGCCGGTGGGCCCCACCAGCATCGTGCAGTGTCTCGTCATCATTGTCTCATACACTTGCACTATTTTGTCTACCTGGATAATTAAAAATAATTGTAATAATAGTTATTTCTCAACTGTGGACAAGGCAGTGTTCTCGCCAAATCGAGAAAAAAAAGCACAGCCCCGTTACAATAACATCTTTTCCTCGAAACTATTCCGGACATTTTCGACCCCCTTGTAACTTCGTTGTCGATAAAGATAGAGAGAAAGAATTTTCAGTGACTAAGAGAACATAATATAACTAGATATTTTCCCAAATTATACGTTCAATTTTAACCTGCAGTTTACGAATTATTGTAGGTCAAAGTTGTTTATTTTTATCATCAAAATTCTAAGGTATTTCTAGCAGACACACGAGCTATTCTAAAGAACGTTAAAACACAATTACTTTAATAATAAGAACAATAATATCCTTCTGACGGATTTCGCCCATGATGGCCAAACTCATTTAGATTAGCCATTTCTCGAAAGATTCATATACACCCTGTGTACCCTACACAAGTGAGTGCACAAACATAAACGTTCTCTGCATTACTACTAGTATAGTATTATGTTATCCGTGGTAGTATTGAAACCTTCATAGAACCAATAACCATCAGGTTCGCGACAAACGCGGTGAGAGAACGTGGGCATGATGTATACTTGATCTCTGAGACCCGAGAGTGCTAAACAACTGTAATAATTATTGGCTCGAACTGGGACTCGAATTGAGAAGCTCAGGATTGGCAGCCATGAATGCTAAGCTGGACTAAGGGCCCCTTAAATGCCTACTTACACTGTATATTTGTGTATTACTACCTATTTACCTACCTTCTATTGTACCTATTTAATCACACTACATAATAAATCAATGTGAAAAACGTATTTTTTGTATGATATTAATACATAAATGTGAAAGTTTTTATGTGTGTGATTGTGTATGTCTGTTACTCCTACACGCAGTACAATATGAAGCCAGGGGCGCACCAATAGGAAGCGGGAGTAACTAACTAGTTTCTGTATAACTTCATAGTATAAATCATTGTCAAATTTTGAATACCTGATGAGGTAGAACTATATATCCGTCCTTCTCCAACACGTCCACGACAGCGACGTTAAAGTCCGGGTAGCCGATGCGAGGGCACTCGAGGCCGGGGAACAGGTCTTTGATGAGCCCGAGGAACAATGGCACATCTTCGAAGACGAACTTTGGATGATTCATGTCTCTGTTTATGAATTTTGATAATAATAATAATTATCTATAAATTTCTTTAATATTTTTTACTTATTTCAAAGTTTCATTCTTGATTAAATTAATAACGAATTTATTTGTGACTATTTGCGAGAGAAACCAAAAAAACAAATATTATTTTTATGTTAAAGTTTCCTCAGTTTAAAGACAAGTAATATGATATCCCTAGTTGGTAAAATTGGTTGTTTTTTTGTATAAATCCAAAGTAAGGAAAAGATTTTAGACAGTATATTTTAGCTCTTCCATTTATTTCGTAATCAAATTTAAACTAGAAAATATTCATATTCATCCATATAATTTATCAAGCTTAGATATTTCAGACCTATGAAATGATATCATTAAAATTATAATTTATCAAATTATTCATACCTAAGTGCTCTCATGAGTACCATAATTTCACTCAATCCGGGGGAATCCCTCCTCAGTTTCCCCGCCATTCGCAACACTGCGGTTAAAGCTCTTAGCCCCCAATCGTAGTGAGATTGCTTGGAGAGTTGCTCTCGAGCCACTTTGTACAGAACTGTCATCTTTTTAGCTAAAACCTGATAACACCACGGAAACAGAATTCATTATGTGCAGATTACTGCTTTGATAGATCAAATAATAATTTATATGCAATAATCTTATACATAAAATTTCCATGTCACAATGTTTGTTACCGTACTCCTCCGAAACGGCTTTACCGATTTTTACCAAATTTTATATGCGTATTCAGTAGGTCTGAGAATCGGCTACTATCTATTTTTCATACTCCTAAGTGATAAGGATAAGGGTGGTCCTCCCAGACCCCACCCCAGGGACGAACCCGAGCGGAGCGAGGGTGAGTCGCTAGTTAACTAGAAACTTCATAGAATTTCACTCAAAAAAAAATTGCGTACTTTCACAAAAATCATTCTGATCAAAAGCTTAACATTTTAAATGTCCAATGCTTTATGAAATTTTATTAAAAATAAGACCTTTATATAGAACGAGCACAAATTATGTTTTTTTAAATTGATCAAGATCGACTGCTCAATTCGGATATTTGTATTTTACCATGTCTATGTATGTATACATTGATAAAAGTATCCACAAAAGTATCCATCGATCCTAATCCATTTCCTTAACCTCTAAATGTGCCAGTTGAAAAAACTAATCAGTTATCACCAACATTACCTTGGCAGTCAAAAACCCATCAGAGAACAATGATATCTGGCAGATCATCTCCAGATCGGGTAGGATGCAGACGACGGGTCGGAACAGCGCCTTCACAGACTCCGGCAGCTCCGTGCGCCCCGCGTACCCCGGGTTCATTGTTATGAAGATACCCACTTTGCTGTCCATAGCTATTTCTTGACCTTCAAACTGTATGGAAATGTAAAGTAAAATACTAATTAAATTATAAAATGGTCAAGTTTAGCGGTTAAAAAAGAGCTATTTTATTCAAAGTATTTTAAAAACAGATATATTTTTTTCAAATAGAGCATATTTTATTTTCATTTGACTTCGTATGTGACATATATAAAGTATCTGTGTACTTTAACACTTAGGCGAAAATGGGTTTTTAAAAATAATTATCTTGAACTGAAGTGTGTTTAAAGGGTATTATGAGATTCTTATGGGTTATTTATAAGTCCCAAGTATTTTGTTCAAGCAAGTTCAGGTTGAATCAATTCATACATCACCAAGACAAGACTATCATCCATACAATCAAAAAAATATAAAATATATTACTTAAAACACGAACCGTAAACCGTTTCAACTTCATAAGCAAAGCACTCCTTATACACTGTAGTTGCGTAGATATGACTGAGAGTACGGATATATCGATCCTATTGAACTCGTCGAAGCAGCCCCACGCGCCGCACTGGCAGAGCCCCGCAAGTATCTGTCCCACCGCGCGAAAGTCCATGCCTTCACCGCAGTTTGTTACAACACAGAGGAGCCCTAGGGCTTTTGCTAGGTCTTTTGTTGTCTCCGTTTTGCCAGTACCGGCGGGACCTGGAAATAAGTGGTATTGATACATGGTATAATTATTAGTCTATTTGGACTCAGATTTGCATGGTGTTATAAACTGTAGATAGCCAACACTGGTTTTTTATTTCCAGATTAGTTGGCATCGAAGAAACGTGGATTTTGCTAATCTTTGAACTACAATGTTGGGTATAATTTTATAGGTTTAATTTAAAAAACGTAAAAACTACCATGTAATTTTAAAAGTACAAGTCTAATTCAGTCAAATTAAAGCCTTTTTGTTAAACTACGCACCTGCTTAGTTTCATTTCGTATTTTCTATAGGTACCCTGGATATGTATTTAGAAAAATACTTATAACTAGCATTGCCCGCGGCTCCGTCCGCGTTCAGATGACCTAAAACCAAATTCTTAGGTTTTACATAATAGTATACTCTTAAATTGCAGTTTTTGTATTTTTTCTCAGAAATGAGACATTTTCCTGCGGTGAAAATCCTATATGTTGACCCGGATAACCAGCTACCACCATACCAAATTTCATCAAAATCCCTCCGGTGGTTTTTCCGTGATGCGGTAACAGACAGACAGACAAAAATTCTAAAAACTATAGATTTGGCCTCTGTATCGATAATAAAGCCTATTTCAATAAGATTTTTCAAAAAAATATTTAATGTACAGATTTGGCTTAGTTAGAATTTTATTATATGTATAGATAAGTAAATGGCGTTTTAAATTAAGTAAGTTATAAAATAAAAGTAACTTCCTGCAGCTACTTGTGGGAAACGGTATTAAAAGTTTAAAAAAGATTTCCTAGAAACTGACTCCTAGCTCTCGTACAAAGCATAAAAAAAACTTCAAAGATCAATTGGATATCAACATTTTTTGAACTTTATTGATGCTAACTACCCTTGTTTCTCTTGATTACGTCGATTCGATTTTGTAATATTCCATAGAGGTAGCGCAACATTATATCAGATTTTACTACTCCTATGTTGTACTCTAAGTCAGAATATCTGTGTACGAAGTTTCATCCAAATCCGTCCAGCCGTTTCATTATAAAGGAGTAACAAACATATTGAAACATTCTTATTTATAACAGTAGCGTGATGTGATAAAGATACATATAACAACAATAAATAACGTAAAGTAACAGTAATTTATATTATAAATGTTACCCGCAGGAGCTCCTCCAAGTTGCATTGTGAGAGCTTGAGTGATGGTTAGATATATACGATCCGTTAGTGGCGTGATGACGAGGCGACCGTTCAGACCCATGTACTCGTAGCCGTATTCAAACAGTCCTAGAGAAATAATAAATTATCTGCTTCTAACAATAAATCGACTTCAATTGATAGTTTTTTTAACGAATATTAATCTTAAAAAGCTTGTTTGTATATTTCATCTTTTAACCAATTTTTTTTTCACTTCATTTATATGGAACAAACCTTTTAATTAAAATCTGTATACAATTCTGTTTAGATATCGCGTAGAATATTATATATGTACACAGTGTACACAGAAAATTACGAATTGAGTACAGGCTATATTATTACACTGGTCAACAAAAGAAAAAAAAATGTTTGTTTCCTGTGATTTTATTTTTGATTTTATCTCAATGTGACAAGTATTTTTTAAATATGGCAACAATATTTCTCTAACAGCTTTTGTTTTTGAGTTATAGCTAACTACCCTCAATTACTATTTTGACTTACATTTTCGTTTTTTGTTCGACACTAAAATATATTTTGTTGTTGTTTTCGATATGGCTTCGTCAAGAAGATGTTGTGTACTTAATCCAGATTGTTTTTGCTATATTTGTGGCGAATATATATTTAAAAAATATCGAAAACCTATATCGGACTTTGTAAAAACTGCGTATCATCAATACTTTAAAATAAAATTATGTAATCAAGACAAGCCATGGGTTCCTCATATTGTATGCCAGAAATGTATTGTGTGTCTACGGTTATGGTCCAGTGGAAAAAGGGATGCAATAAAGTTCGTAGCACCTATGATTTGGCGAGAACCTCGGAACCACCATGACGACTGCTACTTCTGCGTTGTGAAAATAAACGGAATTAACCCTGGAAATCGAAGTAAGTGGTCATATCCTAACTTATCTTCTGCTCAAAGACCTCAATTAAAATTACGAGAGGTACAACCCAGTACATCTAAATCCTCTGATGATCTAAATCTCTGTAAACCTGAACAAAATATATCAAGTGATGACTCTGATCCAGACTACAAATTTAGCCTTGCAGAACCTGAACTATTTAATCAAAAAGAACTAAATGACTTAGTAAGAGATCTGAACTTACCAAAAGAAGCTTCTGAAATTTTAGCATCTCGTTTAAAAGAGAAAAAATTGCTTACCCCGGAAACCAACATCACTTTTTATCGTACCCGAGAAAAGAATCTGTTACAGTATTTTTCTCAAGAGAAGGATTTAGTCTTTTGTAACGATATTGGTGGAATTTTGCAACAGATGGGTTTATACAACTATCAACCTCGTGATTGGCGTCTTTTTATTGACAGCAGCAAAAGAAGTTTAAAGTGTGTTTTGCTTCATAACGGTAACCAATACGGATCCATACCTATTGCACATTCGACGACTTTGAAAGAAGAATACACAAATGTTTCTAAGGTTATGGAAAAAATTAAGTATCAAGACCACAATTGGGTCATTTGTGTTGATTTGAAAATGGTTAACTTTCTTCTAGGTCAACAAGGGGGGTACACAAAGTTCCCTTGTTTTATTTGTCTCTGGGACAGTCGTGACAAGCAACACCATTGGTCACAAAAAGTTTGGCCAGTGCGGGAAGAGCTGAAAGTTGGTACAAAAAATGTTATAAACGTGCCTTTAGTTAGCCGAGACCGCATCATACTTCCGCCACTTCATATCAAACTCGGCATAATGAAACAGTTTGTGAAGGCGCTTGACAAAAGTGGCGAATGTTTCAATTTTATTTCACACAAGTTTCCAGGATGTACAGAAAAATTGAAAGCTGGTATTTTTGATGGGCCACAGATTAGGCAACTCGTGAAAGATCCTAATTTTGTTAAATCAATGACTGAAGTCGAATCCAAAGCTTGGAACTCATTTGTTTTGGTCATGAGTAATTTCCTTGGTAACAAGAAATCTGACAACTATGTCGAGCTTGTTGAGTGCATGCTATCGAACTTGCAAGAGCTAGGATGCAACATGAGCATAAAAATCCACTTTCTCCACTCGCATTTAGACCGATTTCCAGAAAATCTGGGCGATTATAGTGAGGAGCAAGAAGAAAGATTTCATCAGGATATTCGGACAATGGAAGAGCGTTATCAGGGAAGGTGGGACTCACATATGATGGCAGACTACTGCTGGAGTTTGCAACGAGATCTACCTAAAGTCGTTCATTCAAGGAAATCTTATAAAAGATCATTTGATTGTGTTAAATAGAAATTTTGTTAACATATGTATTAATTTTCTTGTATTTTTTAGTGAAAATAGTAAAAGTCTATATTTCAAAAAGTAAAGCTGTTAGCAATCCCCCAGTATTTTTATTGTACTCTAGGCCATAGAAATACCCAATAACAGTAAAAAATATTAAGGAAACAAAAATTGTGTTGACCAGTGTTATTAACTATATCTACATATTTCAGTAAATATTCTGACTAAATTTTATGATCGTCAGACAAGAGGTTTGATTTTTAGAAAGATTTACTACAGGTTTTAAATCGGTCTAGTCGATAGTGGAAATGAGCTAATATTCAAAATCAGTACCCGCAAAGATACTCCTATAATAACACAATACCTGTGCATTGTTTTATCCACAAATTATCATCCTTCTTCATCCAGTAGAAGCGCAGTTGGCTCTCCCACTCGAACTCCGCGGCCTCGGTGACGTTGTCGCGCACGAAGCCCTCGATGATGTCGCGCGCGTGCACGTCTATTGTTGTTATTGTGCGGAACTTTAAACGATCGTTTGATGATAGATCTGCGAATGAAATATAATAAACTAATGGAAGCCTGCGGTTTTCCTCACGTGGTAAACCTACCACGATAATTCACACGATACGTATCGAGATACACAGCAGTGTGTCAGCCAAGTTCACATAGCAAAAGGGCAGTGGGTTTTTATATTTGACGAAATATTTGGGCCACTTTTGACTTTGAAATTTCCCACCATTCACGTGATAATAATGTCTGAAAGTTCAAATTAAATAATTGCATTGATATTGGTCCATCTCTTTAGAACTTACCATACCTACTGCTGCTACCATACTAACTGCAAAAATACCCTCTTGGGCTCCCCCATTTATAAACATCTTTTCTCACTTCTGCATCATTTAGCTAAACTAATAAATGTAACATACCTTGTCTAACTTTAACTACAAGCCCGTCCAGCTGCTCGTTCTGCTGCTGCAGGTGCTCCTTCATGGCGCGCTTGTTGCCGTTGCGGATGCGCACGAACGTCTCCTCCGTCTCGGCGGTCCACCACACGCCGTTGGCGGCGAGGCACACCATGCCCTGGTACTCCATTATCCACTCTGTTCTGGATATTACTTACAAATAAGTATATAGCTATATATTTTTGAAGTTATACTTCTATTGGCACGTTTGGAAAACCGACAGCCAAAAAGCGACATGATGAAGTTAGCTCTAAACCTTTTACAAACAGAGAGTTGTGACATACGGGATGAAATCTTTAGCTATTTTTGTTCTGTTATGCCAAAAAAGTATAACTTCTTACGTGCATACATAAATACACACACACGTTTTTTTTCATGTGTCTATCATGGCTACGCTTCGTAGGTACGTCGCATACGAATTTTAATTAACGAATTAAGTTTTTCTAGCTCAAATACCTATATATCGTGAGTATTTGTTGTATCCCAATAATAATTACTTATCTGTTTGTGTTTTACCTTACTAGCGATAGAAATTCAACATAGTTTGTACGGATACTCGGATCTACCTATCTCTATCAAGGAAAACATCATTCAGCCGTAGCGCTTATGTGGACAGTTTAGTTAGGTTCCAAATTGGTATGAAGATGATGTAGTAAAATAACAATGTAACCTAAGTTTTAGAAAACAAGCAGTACCTGGGAATCCTCCAATTTTTCCCATAGTAGAAAATAGCTTTTTTTGTAATAAACTTGTTAGTATTACGCATCTCATTTAGTACCAAGTTCATCCAGTCTTCCACTCTGCCCTCAGTGTAGACGACGTAGCGGAAATCCATTATCTTTAAATATTGATTAATTATAATTATTGCCATAAATAGGAAAAATATTAGTAAGAAGTACTGAAACGTCTATTACATAAACACAGTTGTTATTTTATATTAAATAAAATAACTTTTAGCTATGACCAACTATTTTTGTGGTAATTTTTCGAATGATTATTAATTTTATTATAATCATTAAATATATTAAAAAATATTTCTTTATACATCAGTAAGATATCTTAGAAAAAGCCAGCATCATGTTTCAAAACTTATATATTATAACTAGTTAAAATATATAAATAAGTTTTTTTAAATCTAGATTTAGTTAAATTTATTAGAAATCATTTATTCTAAACTATTACTTATATCTTTTTTCCAGTTAAAAATCACGGATAGCATTTACCCACGTCAACTTCGCGACAATCAATGCCCCGTTTCCTGTTTTTCGAGTCTTTCTATTTTTATTTGTATTTCTTTCTTATTTGTTTTTTCCGTCCTGCCCATTCTCGTGATTTTTAACTGCCTGATTTATAAATGTATCTGTAATTTGTGCATTCGCGTCATTAGTGTAGCTAGTAGGTATAATCAATTAATGACTGTTTTATTGTACATTAAAATAGCGAACCTTGCACATCTAATATTCTAGTAATGGTTACCGTAGTATAATAAATAATGTTTGTATTCAATAAAAACCAAACCTCTCCTTCAGCGGATATCATTTTGGCGGCAACAGGGCGGTTAGTGTGATCCACGTACAGATCCAAAGCTCTTATATTATCAAACATCTGTAATAACATGTCAAGTACATCTATACATATGCATAATAAAACTATAATTTTTTTTAGAAAATCTTATACAAATAAACATTTTTATCGATATAGAGGCCGAATTTATAGTTTTTAGAATTTTTGTCTGTCTGTCCGTCTGTGACCGCATCACTAGAAAATCACTGGACAGATTTTGATGAAATTTGATATGATGATAGCTGGTTATCTGGATTAATATATAGGATACTTTTCACTGTGGGAAAATATCTCATCTTTGAGAAATCTATACTAAACGTTAAAACGTAATAAAAAAAACAATAACTTTATCGTTACATTTAAAATTAACAGAACAACGAAAATTTCTCAGATTTAACACAACTGTTTTTAAAGCATAAATTAATAAATGTGATAAAATGTACAACATTTTAATTAAGATTTTGCAGAATAAGTAAGATTTTGTTAAATTGTTTTTAAATCGCTTGTTGTTGATAAGTAAGCATTTTGTTTACTAATGAAATCTTTTTTTAGCTGTTTGGAGGTCTCTTTCGAAGTTTAAGGACAGTATTAACGTTGTTTAACTGGCTAGAATTTGTTCACTACTTCCTTGATATTTATAAAGATTTAGATTGTTATCAGATTTCTTCTTTACAGATTGTTTCTAAAAGATTTGTATTAACGTCTGTTATCTAATCTAATATATAAATCTAATATATAAATCTAATATATTAATATGTCACGGAGTTGGGTCACACTCCTCCGAAACGGCTCGACCGATTTTAATGTTTTTTTTTGTATATTTGGTAGGTATGAGAATAGGTCGTAAAGTATTTTTCACCCTTCTACCCCCACCCCCCATTTTTTAAGTAATTTGGGGCGAATTCGAGTGGAGCGAGGGTGAGCTGCTAGTGGTATTATAGAATATTAACTCTTGATTGTATACCTTAATCATATGTTCCTGTACACAATTGCATTCGCTACTTCCCAAGATAGATAAAAGCTCGTCGGTTGAAATAAAGAAAAATCTTGGAAATATTCGTCTCTTTGAATCCAAATAGTCATTTAAGGATTTTTGGCATCTAAAATTGATTCATATTAACTGTGATATGCAGAAAAATGTTACAGATAGTAAAATCTGAAAAACTTGTTTCTAGATGTACTTACTTTTGAAGACCCAAACCTAAGTTTACAAACTCTTCTAATCTCCCACTGATGGTGCAACAGTCTACAACACTTAGCCTTTTGGCAGTATCCAGCATTATCTACAAAAACGAATTTTTATTAATATACATATTTTTTATAATCAATAATTTTATTCTTTTACCAATCTACATAGATCAAAAATAACGAAACATGAAATGAACCAATAATCCATTAATCTCAGACCAAACCGCCGAAACAATTGAGTTTTTTGTCCATACAGAGGAAAAATACAGCTAAAAATACACAATCACTAATGTCAGTCAATAATCATAAATCCATATTTAAATGAGGTGAAAAAGTTATTACACATTTATGGGAAAAACTTTTTTTTGAGCAAATTCACTCGAAACTTTTTACTGCTCTTTGGACATAATAAGTAAAATAAAAATACGAACAGATAAATGAGTTTTACCATCTTTATCTTATTACTGTGATGTACAATAATAAAGTGAATATAAATGAGGAGGATGAGGAGTTTTTGCACGATTACTAATACAAAATCTATCACGCTTATGTCAAGATTCAAAATATTTAGTAAAAAGCACAATTCACAATTATCAAATACCCACTCCCTGATACCTTTCTAAAAGACTTGTCAATATCATCGAACTTTTTGGCCTCTTCGGGCAATTGCGTACGGATGTCACCCCCGACGAATATTCCTTCCAAGTAGAGCCACTTGCGCTGTGTCGCGAACCACTCCTCTATCACTTCAGATATGAGTGCGAGGCGACGCTCCCACGTCTGCACTACGCTTAGGAATGGACCTATAAATCTGGGAAAATTGGGGTTTATGTTGGGTATTGTAATATTAAATAAACTCGTATATAGAAATTCAAGATTGAGTAGGTGGACTATTAACCCAGTGCAGCATGCAGAAGTATTCTTGGTGCGGAAAAAACAAGACCGGTTTTGTTCAAACACAAACTTCTCAGGTTTATGTTCTATGAAATTAACATTATGACAAATGCATAATTTCTTACATATTTGAAGCTATGCATATATAAAGAAACAGTTAAATAATATTTATTGATTGTCAGGAACTACAATCGGTACAACAAACACCAGAAACAGGACTGAATCAGAAAAACCGTCTGATATTTGTGTCGTTTAAAAACATTTAAGTACACAGTAGTACTCACTGCGAGGCGGCCATGCTCTGTAATGACATGGCATCATCGTCCAACTTGACGACAACTTCATCGCAGGGGTTCAGGGTATAGCCGCGATCTTCCCCACGGTTGAAGTGTCTCGCCACTGTGAAGGCCATGTTCGCCCATGTTTCTTGCACATCGCGCACGCCTCTCTCGATCGCGAGCTCCTGTGTTTATTTATAGACAAACATCTGTAATACTTGACATTTTACTTGGTACATTTGATTTTTAACCGACTTCCAAAAAACGAGGAGGTTCTCAATTCGTCGGAATCTTTTTTTTTATGTATGTTCACCGATTACTCAAAGACGCCTGAACCGATTTGGGAAATTTTTGTTTTGGTTGAAAGAGTATACTTCCCAGGTGGTCCCACATAAATTTTATCGAAATCGGTCGAGCGGTTTTTAAAAAAATCAACAATAACTTTTTTTTTTAAGGAAATTGTTTAATCGAATATATTATTAAAAACTTTCTTCCTACAAGTTACCTGCTTATTACGTCTACACTAAAAATATAAAAATAAAAACTTAAAAAAAACCGACCTCCAGGCACTAAAATGTAAAAAATAACTAAACGGGGTTTTCATTTAGAATAGATACCTAATCAGATATTTTCGAAGTCGGTGCCAGCGGACAATATTTTAAGATATGAATATCTAATAGTAAATATGTATTTTACGTATCAAAATATATTAGATTTCCTATGCGTCGGCTGGCACCGACTTCGAAAATATTTGATTAGGTATCTATTCTAAATGAAAACCCCCGTTTAGTTATTTTTTACATTTTAGTGCCTGGAAGTCGGTTTTTTTAAAGTTTTTATTGTCTAGAAAGAACCACATAGTACAAGAAGCTAAAATTAAACCTATGATAAAATAATATTAACATGTAAAATTTCATATAGTTTAGAATAAAAAATGGTCAAATGAATTCCTTAATCATGGTCCCGCCACGCCATGCATGTGCAAATAGAAAGAATTCTAAAAATTGTTATTTTGGCTTTAACATACGAATAAATATTTGAAATATATTTCACGTATTTACAAAATCCCAGTACCGTACGAAATTGTTAGGGCTTCGTACAAACGACAAAAAACAGGAATCTCTATAGAATTACTCGTATAATACTACACTACCTTTGTTACAGTTTCTCTGAATTTATTTGTACTAAATAAGCATGTTAAAATGTTTATATTATATGTTAAAGTTATCTTAACATATCCTAATTCATTTCAAGCCAGTGGCGTACCTATGTCAATGCAACCAATGCGGTCGCAAGGGGCCCCTGATGCAAGGCAGCCCTAGCGGGCAACAAACAATTCTTTTATTTCAAAACATTTTTTTCGAGAATGGTCTTGAAATTTTGAAAACTGAAACGGCACTCTTCATACAAGTTAAAAAAACCGCAAGAAAAAAGTGTCATCTGCATTTTATTTCATTTATTTCATAATAGGCTGTATATTTATGTACACTGTAACGTGTAATATTGAGGCATATATCTACTACACTAGCGAAATCACGGAGAAAAGCTAATACAACAAAATAATAGCAAACTGAAATTCATTATGTGTTAATGAATATTTGACACTATAAAAATAAATTTAAATAGCATTTCACCTTTATGGCGTGGTTGACTATCTCTTCAGCGACGTCTTGATATTTATGTAGCTCCATAGCAAACATATTCTCCAAAGTAAATCGTTCTGGCGACATGTCGAACTCCTGGCCTGTAATAATAGGCGTTCGAGAGTACTTATTTGTATACTACACAAATATTTGTCTATCTAAATGGTAAACACAGATTTTATACACGTGTATCGGCGAATCCAACGTAAACAGGATCAAATGAATACTAATACATACTGTTTACAAATGTATATTATTTTTTTTTAACTAAACGTTTTGATTAAAACTATCTTTATCTATTAGCGACTCACCCCATTTTCACCCCCTTAAGGGATGATTTCCAGGATAAAAAGTATCCTTAGTCCTTCCCAGTGTCTCAAACTATCTTCTTACCAAAATTTCATCTAAATAGATTTAGTAGATCCAGAGATTACACCCTACAGCGTCACAAACTCACAATCTCACAATTCACAAACTTTACCTCTTTATAATATTAGTATAGATAACAGAAAGTGCAGTACTACCAATTTAAGGTTTTACCTTGATATGGCGAGAATTAGACCATTTATTGACATATTTTTTTTAAGTATAAGAATGATTATTTATAGACATATACACATGTTATATGCACATTGTACAATATCTAAAATATCAGGATACATCATAAATATTTATAAATAACATAAAATTAAAAGTTGTCATATAACCTAACAGCTGTCATACGTATACGTATACCTAATATCTATAGAATTTTAATTAAGCACTTTTGACTTATTCGTAGAGTCCATCCATATTTGATCAATAAAAATAAAAAAAGCAAACAGTATGAACCGTTAGAGTGATAGGAAAATACGGAAATACCGTTCGAATGGTCGCTGGTATGATTTTTAGAGATAACAATTTTGATAGTTTTAGATTTTTAGAATATGGTTATAGTATGTAAGTCTAGAATAGTCTTTTCATGTTTTAAAGACATATTGTAAAGATGAAAACACAAAGTTTTATATTTTTTTAAACGCATCAGTCTACGGATCTAAACGAAAAAAACTTTAATCTATCTAAAACTATAATTACCTGTCTTAGCCATCAATTCTTTCCAATGGCGTTCTCTCATTGCTTCGTTTTTAAGAGACACCATAAGGGGCACGACGTTCTTGAACTGTTTCATTTTGAGGTCCAACATCAAGCCTGTACTCGTGAGACGGACCGCCTTTGGCAATTTTCTGCAAACCACGTATGAATTAAAAAATAAAATCTCTATACCTAATTTTTAAAGAACGAATTATTTTATGAAGAAAATAAATATAATACATGAATAAAATGATCGGCTTCTTTATTTAACTTTTATTATTATTTAAATTAAAGCAAAATTAAAAATATAATTTTTTTTACTAGTGAATATTTTATATTTTACCTGTATTCTTTAAAGAACTGTTCAATGCCGTCAACAAGCGCTTGAGGGTTCAAATTAACCCACAAAGTCTTAGCCCAAAGTTCCCTCGCGTTCTTTTGAGCTTTGTATATTTTATAAATTTGTTCCATCGCTTGGAAATCTGTTTTCGCTCGATTGAAACTGGAAAAGTCCGCAAGAGGATTGTCGAAGAGCTGTTCCGCAGCTTGGAGGATCTTTTTACGAGATTCTAATTCATCGAAATATTTCGTATATTCCTAATAATTGAAAAATTTTAAATTATTTTCAATATGAAAAACCATAATGTATGCCCGTATTTGCGCTTTAACCTAAGAACCAGTGTTCCAATTTACTGTTTTTTTAAGTGTGTTTCGTTAAAAAACAAACTTAATTACGATAGGTAAAATGCAGAACAAGTTTAAAAAAATATAAAATGATACCGCCTTATAGTAAGTAATAGCAAAATTTGTATTACGAGTGTACATACATTAGTTAAATTTAACAAAGCAATCTACCTACATATATTATGATATTTTTATTATAAGATTTTTTATTTAAAATATGACCCGTATTTTAAGCATAAAACTTTGACTCATTTAGTTAAAAAATATTTTTTTTAAATCTTCACATTTAGATAACATTTCGTAACTAGAGCAACGTGACGTAATCTGTACGCGTACGTGGTTATGTATTAATACGTAGTAGGATATTTAGAGAGTTCAATATATCGGGGGCGTAGCTCAGATGGTAGAGCGCTCGCTTAGCATGCGAGAGGTACCGGGATCGATACCCGGCGCCTCCAAGTTTTTTAAAATTTATTAAAACATTGTTTTAAATTTTATTTTTCCCGAAATAAATAATTCATGCATTCTTATTTTAAATCATACTGGCTAAAGTTCATTTGAATGAGAATATAAAAATCAGATTATCAAGCAATTTATTATTTATTCATGCTATAAAGTTTAGAAATTAATATCAAACCTCAATTAGTAATAGACCTCTATCCATATCATCGCCAACAGTGGAGGGCCCTTCGTTGTCAAACTTCTCCACAAAATCATCCAATTCTTTGAGGAAATTGGAAATTTCCACTACGTTTAGTTTGGAAAACTTTTCTTTCGTCTGTTCTAGATTATTACCTCTGAATAGTGAAGTTTGATACAAACTACCCCAGGACGATTCAAGGTTTTTAGCGAAATCTAAATCACCATCTGACACCTACAAAATGTAATTCAAATATTATTTTTTAATTCATACGATAGTCTATACTAATATTATAAAGAGGTAAAGTTTGTGAGTTTGTGACGTTGTAGGGGGTAATCTCTGGATCTACTGAACCGATTTAGATGAAATTTGGTAAAAAGATAGTTTGAGACCCTGGGAAGGATATAAGATACTTTTTATCGCGGAAATCACCCCTTAAGGAGGTGAAAATAGGGATGAAAGTTTGTATTGGGAAGCAAGTTTGAGACGAACCCGAGCGAAGCGAGGGCGAGTCGCTAGTAAATAATAAATTAAGAAAATAATATCGAATAACAACATAATTTTGAAAATAAAGTCACATTTATTATTTGAGTTGATTTTAGCTCTTTGTTATTGGCTTAATATAACACTAACTAGTGGAATTTGGCCAGAATTTAAAGAGTTAATGTACATTATTATAAACAATATTTTAAAAGCAAGCTTAAAAATTTGTTTAAAAAAAAATAACTTTGCTCACATCGATACCATGCTTCCGAAGCATGTGAAATATTTCTTGCATATTTTTGAATTTGACTTCAGCCGTAATAGTAAGTTGCTGCACTTGAGTGATGGTCGCCATCACCAGTTTGAAGTCCTCCAATCCTTTTATATTCATATTCATTGTCATTCGAAGTGACTGAGAGGTTAAAAGTGATTAAAGTTATTATTTTAACTTAATCTTATAACATTTTTATATTATAGGTAATGTTGAAGTTACCAATAAGTAGTAATAGGAACAAAAACTAATTCATGGAATTAAACTTATATATAATTTTTCTATACGCGTGTATATCATTAAACTTCTAAACAGCTAGACCAATTTTCATGAAATTGATGGTAATGAATTTTCGTTTTTTTGTCATTATTAAAGTTGTCTGATTGGGTTTCTGGGTGGTCTAGATTCACAACTGGACCCGATTGCAGCACCACCTACTGGGTTCAATTGTGATTCTAAATCGTCCAAGGATAAACATACAAAAATTTCATCTAAAGAATAATAAAATCAAAATTGATTAACGTAAGTTTACATTTAAAAATATTATAAATATATAAGAAGAAAATGCTTCCTAAATAATATCAGATCAGATATACAGACACAGTATACATATATAGCATATATAATTATAATAACCTCGATCTGATTCTTCAGGTCATACATGTTCATTCGGGTCTTGGCCGCTATGCAGTGTCCGAGGATGTTTTTCCACTCCTGCGCGTGTCCCTGCACTTGCTGTATTATCGGCCTCAAGTTCACTCTAATCGCTCCAATATCCACAAATTTCACATGAGCGTCTAAATCAGATATAATGTCTTCGAAGAAGAAAAACTTTTCATCATATTTCTGAATTTGTTCGTGTTTCTGTATATATTTCTCACAGGACAAGTTCTTGTCGAATCCCCATAGGTGCTGATATTTTTGCCATCTGGACAAAATTGTTATAGATATGTTTGTTAGAACAATAATTAAAACAATGAATATATGCATTATATTCTGTTACTTTAAATTTACTGTATCTACTTGTAATACTCTAACGAAAAAATGAGATTTCTTTTATCGAATAACGAGTCTGCATTATCATTTTCGTAATAATTGATAGATATTTTATAAGATATTACAGGTGATATTATAATAGTCTATAAAATTTTAACCAGATAGTTGTTCCTCAAATAAATAAATTAATATAAATATGTAGGGACATTAACACACAGCACCATCTAGTTCCATGGTAAGCTTGTGTTGTAGATACTAGTTTTACTATAAATACATAATATATTATAAATACGAAAAACAACCGTGACTTGAGTACAAACATTCCTGCTTATCACATAAAGGAATGCCCTAAGAAGGACCCGCATTCGCGACCACTGGCATAGCAAGTAGCACTACAAACTGAGCCAAACGTATCATCAAATGTGTGAGGTATATAAAATTTCGAAGTAGTACGTTATTCAAAGGGGTCAGAGATTTTAAAACGCTATTTAAATTATACTCACTTCTGAATATAAACATTTATGTCTTGCGTAAGTCTATAGATGGTGTCTTGTATGAGCAGAGTGACATCATTGATGGCTACAACACGAAGGATGTCCTCGAAGTAGGAGAAGACGTAGAAGTCGTTGCCGGTGGCGGCGGCGACGCGCTGCGGCGGACACGGGAGGCAGGTCTTCTTCATCCAACGATAGAATGTTGTCAATCTGATTGAATAGACGGTGATAATACCTTTTAATATATTTTTTTATTTCTATTTTGACGCTGCCCTTTCCTTACTATTACGGACTATAACGGATATTAAAAAAAAATTGTTAAATCCGTCCAGCCATGATTCATAAGTGATGCACTTATAATCGAACAGTATTTTATTATTTTATTTTTATTTCACGCATACGCACACGTACACACATACACACACAACATTTTATATTTGTAAACTTACGCTGTCTGTCCATCCATTCATCTATCCATCCATCTACCCATTGGCTATTTTATTAAAAAATGTTTATTAGTCCTAATAAGGTTTTTAAGGGAAAAATATAAAAAAGTGCTATTTTTGTATATACTCAAAGAGCAAAGTTATTAATATATCCTTAAAAGTTTAATTTCAGTAACAACTAACAACCTATAAAGAATAAAAAAATCCGAAAAGATACTTGTATTAAACACTAGTATTGCCCGCGGCTCCGCCCGCGTTCAGATGACCAAAAACCAAATTCTTAGGTTTTATATATTAGTATACTCGTACATTGCAGTTTTTGTATTTTTTTTTTCAGAAATGAGATATTTTACCGCGGTAAAAATTATCCTATATGTTGACCCGGATACCCAGCTATCATCGTACCAAATTTCATCAAAATCTGTCCTGTGGTTTTCTCGTGATGCGGTAACAAACAGACAGACAGACAAAAATTCTAAAAATTATTGATTCGGACTCTGTATCGATAATAATGTCTATTTCAATTAGATTTTCCCAAAAAATATTTAATGTACAGATTCGACTAAGTTACAATTTTATTATATGTATAGATATCAAATATTCATGTCTAAGAAAATCTAAGAAGTGTAATCTGAGAAAGTAGCAACCTATTGAGAAAATGTTTGATATTATATCCAAGTATATTGCAGACTTCAGCTGCGGTGGGGCGCATGGCGATGTCGGGCGGAGCGAGCACCGCGTCCACTTGGAACATCGGCGTCTTCTCGCTGAGACTCGCTTGGAAATACTGCAGGTTCTCTAGGGTTAACCTGTGGAGGAGTTACAGTACTGCTTAACTACCTGCATACTTCCAGTGGTGAAGGGTGAAATTTTAGCACAGATAAGCCGTTCCATTAAAAAAACACAAAATACATCGATACCTATACAATTTTTATATACGTATAAATGCAAAAAGAAATAAAGCTATTATTATACATAAATTTCCAAAAGAAAATTTATACATTTAAAAATTAAAAATTAAGGCGTCTTGTATGGACCCTTCGTCGATGCCGATGGTAGATTCCTCACGGACTGACAACACTGACATTTTATTTAAATTTAAAAGTGTAAAATTGACGATTCAAAAGTGCTTGTAAAAGTGTAGGTATTTGAATAAAGTATATTTTGATTTGGTTTTAATTTGACTAGTAATATAATAATGGTGCTGTGATTGCTGTGAGCGACTGATATGATTATGGCAGAGCCATTGACATACAATGATAAAGATATTTTACTCCTGTAGATCCATCATTAATTTATAGCTTTAATTCCACATAAAAGCTGCTAAACAAAATCACCACTCAATCTCATTCGTGTCTTCCACACAAAACGTGACACTGGCAGAATGTATTGCGTCTGTTAACGCAACTCTAAGCCATTAAAGAAAAAAAAAAAAGATATTTTATTTTTGATTGTGATATCGATTTAACCGATTGATATTATTCATGCAAATAAATAATATAGTACCTACTCTATATTTAAACGTCAATATTTTATTGAGAGTGTATTTTTATAATTCATACTAGTGGCTCACCCTCGCTTCGCTCGGGTTCGTCGCTAGGTATGTTTTAAACAGATATAAACAGTTATTTGCCAGCGTTAGCCATATAATTTTTTTTTTTGTTAATTTTTCATTTTTTCTCTTTATTAAAATCTTCCGTGGACCTTAAGGAATATACCTACGAAAAAAAATTTAACCGAATTGGTCGAGCCATTCATCAGTTATGCGCTTACCAACATTCATTTTTATTTATATAGATAGTAAAATTTTCCTATTTTTGATATTATTTCCAAAACGTCATTAAGGCGTTTTGCGTTGACAAAATGATTACTGTATTTTAAGAAGCAACTTACTATATGTACCTATACATATAATATTAGTATTAATAATTAAAAAAATCTAATCAACGATGTACTTACGTAACTAAACTTTTGAATATTTTTTTCTCCCAAAACGTATAATAAGCGGACATAACATCTGATTTTCCGGTACTTGTGCCGAGTATCAAATATTCCAGTTTCATTAAATTAGGTCCGATGCGATCGTAGATACGCGACAGCATCGCGGTTCTTTCTAGACGCTCGTGTTCAACTTCCACAAAATATGTCTAAAATTGAAAAAAAAAACTAAATTATCTTGGTCTAATGTTGTGTAATTTTAATTTTATATTTAATGCAATAAGTAAATTATATGGAAAAATACCAATTTTGTTTATTAAACTCGCGTAAAGCGTTAGTTGCTACGCTTAAGCCTAGTTCACATTAAGCTAGTATTTTAGTCTAGTAGCGAGTAATTTAGTAACTAAACGTGTCTGAACACTAAAAATTTAGTCGATTAGTTTAGTAAGTAATTTAGTCGAGTCAATCCATTTTATTCTATTTTTTTGGGCGAGTAGCAGCCCCCGCCACGCGTCCGAGCTCACTGGTTCACCGGCTAAACAAGTACGAACCTGTCGAATTAGTCGAGTTCATTAGTTGCCGCCATAATTTTCATTAACAGAAAATTTACACAACTTTTGGACATTCTCAAACTATCGAAGTATTCTTTGGGATCTTACAATGCTAATTCCTTCAGAAGACAATTAGTAGCTCCTAGTTTATCTTGTCTTTCGACCCATTTTCGTACCCATAGCTTCTTTTTATTAATCACACAAATTTCCTCATCCACCTCTTCTAAAATAGCCGTTACGATCAGCTTAATCACTTTATTTACTTTATTGCGTTGTAGGCTGTTCATCTTGCAAAACACCACTCACTTGTAAACTGTACTCGACCAAAGTACGAACGATTTTTGGTGAGTAGCGAGTAATTTAGCTACTAAATTACTCGCTACTAGACTAAAATACTAGCTTAATGCGAACTAGGCTTTAAGCACGCCTCAAATTATGAATAGTGTAATAGAAATGTTTGTCATGAATATACGAGAGATAAAATTCAGAAACAATATAAGTATAGGTATAGCAGATTCGAGAACAACAAAATGTTACTAAAATAAGTAAATAAACAAAAAATAGGCAAATAATTAAGTTATTTGAATTGTCAGATATACTATTAATAAAATGTTTGCTTTTAATATAAAAGTAGCCCGTATCTATACAGAATATTGGCTTCCTCAAATTTCATTTGTATAAGTTTATATAAACAAAAGGACGGACGGATAAGTATTTAATCAAAAAATAAGATATCCTTGAAAAGATAAAGAATAAGATAATAATATCTTACTTTACCTTGCAAGGATAAAGCCAAGTCTCATCGGGCTCTCCGGTTTGAGGATCGACATAGTTCTTTGGTCGAACGAGAGGGAACAAATCGAACATTTCCAGTTGATCGAGCAAAAATTGAATTTCCTTTTCTACCATTTTCAGTTGTTGATATACAGCTTGTAGTGAATTTTCCCCTTAAAATTATATAGTACATAATAAGCATAAGTAAAAACTGTAATATATATATATATATATATATATATATATATATATATATATATATATATATATATATATATATATAAAATTTTAATTGTAAGCCAGAGTTTTCCTTTCGTGCATGCGAGTATTAAGTAGCTGTTATAAGTAATGATATTTAAATTTGTGTAAGAAAAAAAATAGATTTTACAATAAATTGATATTAGTGATTGATAATAATAAAGTAAAATTTTGTTAATATTTATATAATATTTTTTTACAATAAACTAGTAATATTAATATTACATCGCGAGGGAACCAACATTCACACCTCTAAGCCGTAGGTACATATGATAAAACCTACTAAACTAAATATACTACACATTACCTTTTGTTATATCTTTGATATAATCTTGTATCCCTAAAGCAGTCCAAGTGATCCT
This sequence comes from Brenthis hecate, assembly GCA_951806755.1. NCBI lineage: Eukaryota > Metazoa > Arthropoda > Insecta > Lepidoptera > Nymphalidae > Brenthis > Brenthis hecate. The sequence goes on from OX638255.1 coordinate 2,426,992, forward strand.
GGTGAGTCCTGGCAGGATGTGCCTCTCCATATCCAGGAGGTGTTTCTTCATGAGATGCGTCTCAGAAGGACTTAGAGAGGTGGTACTCTTGTTATATTTCGATATAACTGTTTCTAACGCTTCTAGCTCGTAGTAGAGACGAGATTTCTGCATCGACACGTCACGGATATTTGCTGGGAGATCGAATCCTAGAATTTTAACTTTGTTTTATTGTTTAAAATTTATATTTTAGTAAGTGAATTTTTTGCTTCTATGATAGTATGAGTACTTTGTTACAAACTTTTATTTAACTTGCAATATTTATTACTAAAGTAATATTCTAAGGAAACTATTTTATATAAGTACCAAAACAAACAGTTCCTATGTTTCAGTTCATAAAGTCGATTTACATATATGAAAATTCCCATCAAACCGTTGCTCGTAAAAAAAATATAAACTAATTAATACACACAACAGTCTCATTATAATAAAAATAATAATATATTATTATTATATTTTTCCATAGGACTTGTAGTTTTGCCGGAAATCGAGATAAACCGTTTTTTACCCTTAAAAACTCACCACCTCCAACTCCCCGACCTCAGATCGCCAGTAAATTATTTTTCATTTTTGTTATACATAAATATTTTTTGTAGATAATTAATTAATAGGTCAATAAACATTGTGTTAGTTATGAGATTGTTACTATAAAAGACCTATTTCTCAATATAACCTTAGATTGACATAACGGTATTGTAAAAACGCGCGCATTAGTAACCTTATACCATTCTTAATTACTCAGACATGTAACTTTATCTACATTCATTGTATTTCTACATTAAGTCTTTAATTAGTTTATAAAATACTAGCTAGTCAACCTTGCTTCGCTCGGGTTCGTCGCTAGGTACGTTTTAATGATTAGTATCTATGGAATAGATTGACTGTATATTATATGATATATAGCCTTCGTCAATAAGCGGGCTATTTAATGCAAAAATAATATTTTTTTAAATCGGATTAGTATTTCTTGGCGTTCAAACAATCAAATAAATAAATAAATTATTAATAAAATATTATAAATGTGAAAGTGTATTTGTATGTTTGTTTGTCTGTTCTTCTTTCACGTCAAAACGGAGTGGTCGATTAGGCGTGATTTTTTGTGTGGAGATAGTTGGAGGGCTGGAGAGTGATATAGGTTACCGACATTTTTACCGCGGAAGATGATCTCCTTCCCACGGAAAAACAGAATTACTTGAAACTTGGTATTAATGCTCTTCAATACAATTAAATAAATATGTGTTTTAGCATTTTTCTAAATTCATCCCATAGGTAAAGGGATAAAATAGGGGATGAAAGTTTTATGAAATCTACCTTTTTAGAGGTTTTTTTTTTACAGTTTTAGCGTGAGTGAAGCTGCGGGTTCTGCTAGTTGTTTATATTTTAAATGTATATGGTATAGCATATGAAAAAACTAACATACGCTCGCTTCGCTCGGGTGTGTTCCACCTACAGGAGGTACAGTAGCTTATTTGGTATTGCTGGCCATAGAACTTCTGCTTATTAAACATCTAAGTCAATCCACTCATTCCCACATAAAGGTTATAAACCCCACACACGAACTTTCGCGTTTATAATTGGACCCAGTTATGCAAAAACAGCTATGTGCGTAAAAGTACCAACAGAGTTATAACCATTTTATTATAAAAAATAAAATAATTATAAAAAATAAACAATACTTATATAAATATTGTTCAATTTTAAAATAACCAGAAAAACAAAACATTACCCAAGTGCAACTATCGACAGAAAAATGCTTATAACTCTGTTGGAACTTTTACGCACATGGCTGTTTTTTGCATAACTGGGTCCAATTTTAGTTCAATTGCTAAATATGTTTCAAATAAACATATCCGATAACTGAATAACTAACCCAATTTCTCCATTAGTTCCGCTTCGTGTATAATAAGGAAGATGTGCTTGTCGAAGTTAGGTTGAAACTCGATGCCGTACTCTTGCAATAGTTTATGGACCGTCATGTCTCTCCATGTGACATCAGTCTAAAATATAAAATATTTAATCAAACAATTTATTATATTGAATACTTATTACTCTAGATTTCACACAGAAATAAAATTCGAAAATGTATTTTACGTACAAAAATAATGGTTTAAAAAATTGTTATTAATATTATTATAATAAACACTTAAAAACCTCTAGCACATATAACTTTACTGTAAAGAATATACATTGTTAGATGCAGCCCAGTGGTTGCGCTCGCATGGGAAACCAAGTGAAGCGGGTTAGAAGCCCGGTCATGCATTTCTAATGTCAAAAAGGGCTTCATTCAATATAATTTAATCGATCGATGGATCGATATGTGTATGTATGTAATATATATGTATGTAATATATTATGTATGTATGTATGTATGCAAGTACACCGCCTACCATTTTGTATACTGATTCCTTTACCCTAAGGTTGCCTGGACGAGATTGCTTCTACTGATAAAGCCGCCTGCTGTTTATATCTTTTTAATGTACTTGTGTATTGTGCAATAAAGGGTCTATCTATCTATTCTATACCTTACTATAAAGTAAAGAGTTAAAGAGAGATTCAAATTGGAAAAGATAAATACGAACACCTGCCGTAATTAACAGAATATTGGTTACATTTAAATCTGTAATGAAACTCTAACCAAACCCTCTTTCGCAAGCAGCGACACGGAGCTCGGCGACCGCACGTTCTCGTAGTGCTGACCAGGGATTCTCATTAGCATTACTGAAAAAACATTTTGTGCTATCGAAAATTCTAGAAAAAAACTTTTGTTAGGTTTAAACTAGATAGTATTTTTTTCCAAAACATATGGAATTAATTCTAGAAATTGTATATATTAGTGATTTTCTCGTGGTCGAAATACAACCATGATTTATTAAGTTGAATATTCCTTTGTCAAAGTTTTGTATGTAGCCTCTACCTGCGGCCTGTGGCCTGTGCGAAAAATCATTTTCGCATAGGTTCTCACCTTTCAGAGATTAGTACGTGCAGACAAACAAACAAACTTTTCAGCTTTATTTATTAGTAAAAAGCTAATGAAGGTTATGAAATGTACAACAACACGCTGCAATTTTTAGAAGCCGAGTTATTATATACAAATAAATGGAGCCACGGGCAAAAATTTATTCAATATATTTTAGCCGTCAGTTCATCATATACATTTCCACATAAACTAGGCCAATGCCCATACTTCTCTATACGCGCAATACGCTTAAAAGTACAAATTTTTTCTCTATACATATTAATAGGTAGATTTCAATATAATTTATGACTTCCAAAGTTGTTTAAAACACTCACAAGCTTTATCCCTTCGTCGTTTTTCAGCGATCTCTTTGTTAACCACGTCGATTGGTTTGATTGACGTATTCGATGCTTTCTTCTTAGCTACGTGTGCTTTTCCTGCCGCTGTAAGCTGCATTCCACGAGCTTTTGACGGTGCAGGCTCTAAATTATATTGAAAATTCAATAATATTAAAGCGACAATGCCTTATTAGTTCTGGTTAAAAACAAGCATTACAAGAAAATAGCTTTTACTACTTCATGTCTCTGACGTGTCCAGAAAAAAGAATGAAATTGAAAAAAAATATTTATACATCTAATAAAATATTTTTTGGAAAATCTTATTAACATAAACATTATTATCGAACCAGAAGCTGAATCTATAGTTTTTAGAACTTTTGTCCGTCTGTCTGTCTGTTACCGCATCACAGAAAAACCACTGGAGGTACTTTGATGAAATTTGGTATGGTGATACCTGGTTATCAGGGTCAACATATAGAATACTTTTTGTCGCGGAAAAATGTCTCATTTCTGAGAAAAAAAATACAAAAACTGCAATTTAAGAGTATACTAATATGTAAAATCTAAGAATTTGGTTTTTCTCATCTGGACGCGGGCGGAGCCGCGGGCAATGCTAGTTATAATATATAATACGTAATTTACAACAAGAATGTAAGTATATTTATATGAGTAGTTAATAAAAGATGTTAAACTACTGATTAAATACGAAAATAGGCTATCTATTATATGTAAGCATTAGATCTTTGTGGTTGGGTCTTTTATAGTTGGGTATTTATTTCTGGTTGGGTCTCGCGCAGGGTAAGTGGATAATTATTGTATAGCGATATTCTAAACATTATTTCAAAAGAGCAACTGTTGAGTTTCTCATCGGCTCTTCTCAGCAAAACTGTCTTCCTAGCCGGTGGTAGATTGCTCACGGACTTACAAACTGACATTTAATTAAAATATAGAAAATGAAAAAATTTACGGTTCAAAGGTACTCGTACTTGTAAAAGTCTCTTTGAATGAAGTATATTTTCATTTTATTTGATTTATGAATACCTAACGTTTAACCAAAGAATATAAAAGTATACTAAAAGTACTAATATAAATAATGTTTTTTACTATACCATCTTCTTTCTTGAAAACAACATGGAGTATATTTTTTTTCATAACATTGTCCACGAACTCTGAAGCGTCTGACACCCATTCCCTGTATTTAGTTTCTTCATACTCTTTAATAAGTTTCGAGAATGCCTTGTATTGTAAGAAGGCAGTTTTCTTTTGTTCACAATCATTTAATTCTGGCACCTAATTTTAAATTAAAAAAGATATGTATTATTAAAATATATGTAGTAAAAAAAAATTGATATAACTTTTTTTATGTATGAACTAAAACAAATACTAAATGTTAAGTGAAGCTTACCACAATACATTAGTAAAAACCGCACCCAAATCGGTTAAGCCGTTTCTAAGATTAGCGCGCACAAACACACAAACAAACAGACAAACAAACAAATATTTTAAAAATCATTGTTTTGGATTCTATTGCGTCAATAAAAACCCTCTATGATAGTTTTTCTCCAATATCTTCCGATCAATCACAATTTTATTATATGTATAGATATAATAAAATTGTGATTGATCGGACCATTCGAAAAAGGTGTTGCTTAGAGAATTCAAATTTAAGACCAATTTCGTCATCCACACACACAAAATTCAGCATGTATTGTAGTACAGTGTAAACTACATTAAGAGCCTTTCAAGAGAAAATCGAAAAATAACTTTGGCTGTTACTATTATACAATATTTATTTTTCTAAAATTTTACCATTGCGTTTTAATGACGACACGTTTGGCTCAGTTTGTAGTGCTACTTGCTGTGCCAGCGGTCGCGGGTTCGAGTCCCGCTGGGGGCATTCATTTGTGTGATGAGCACGAATGTTTGTACTCCAGTCATGGGTGTTTATATTTATAATGTGTATGTGTTTAAAGTTATATATACGTAGTGTATCAACCATCTGGCATCTATAACACAAGTTTTGTGCTTATCATGGAACTAGATGGTGCTGTGTGTTAATGTCCCATAAAAAAATATGATTCAATGTTAGGCTTATTAGTTATTTAAAGTTATTTAATACCTTTTGGAACTTCATAATGGGCTGTTTCATTTTATTAAAGAGAGCTCGTGCCCAGTATATAGCGCCGGCTACTGGTGGATGATTTCGAAGTAAGGGAGGATTCTTTCTAAAACGCTGTAAAGTTTTAAAATGTTAAAAAAAAAACAAACAATCCGCCTATCCCTATTAACATTGTCGAATGTGAAAATCGGCAACTTTACAGGAGAGTGCGTCAACGTTTGAATTGTTGATATTTTTTTAAATGTACAAGTTAGGTTAACAAAAATTACTTGTGGCTGTTTTAAAAACTACTCGTAAAAAATATTTTTTTGTTGCAGCTACTAAAAGAAGAGACTTTTTAAGAGTGATTAGTGAAATAAAAAGAAAATGACAAATTTGCATATCCGACAATGTTAATAGGTATAGGCGAATTGTTGTTTATTATATTTTCCTTCTGAATGTACTTAAGATAAAAGTTTCTTTAATCACCTTTATAAGTCACATAATTGTATTTTGATGTTGAAAAATGTCGATTTATGCATAGATCTTTGCTAATTTTAAAAAATGGACCATGCTTTTGATAAAACTTTTTTTTACAAAAGAAAACTTTTAAAAGTAAATAAAAAATGAGCATACTGTAAATTTATCTTCTATTGCCGTGATCTCCTTGATGAATTGTCTCATCACGAGGTCGAATTTAGTGGACAGTTGTCGCCTTATGGCTTCTCGTGTATCGAATTCTAAGAACTTCAATAATACATCCAAAGCTTCTTCTGCTGACCTACATTTTCATTTATTATTTATTAAAATCAAAATTGAAACAAAAATAAATACAAAGAATAATATAATAATGGTGTATTAAGATTTATTACAAAAATGTATTTTTGAAGTTATACTTCTGTTGGTACGTTTGGAAAAATATATGAGAGTAAAATTTTTACTATGCGCGCGCACACTGACAGCCAAAAAGCGACATGATGAAGTTAGCTGCATTCCTTTTACAGACAGAGAGTTGTGACATATGGGATGAAATCTTTAGCAATTTTTGTTCTGTTACGCCAAAGTACACACACACTTTTTTTTATAACAGTGGAAAAATGTTTTAATATTAACTTTTTTATTAATTTCATAGATTTATAAAAAATGCAACCCTTACCGTAAATTACCAAAACTCTGGTTTATATAATTTTTGGCCTCTTCCTCGAGATACCTAACCTCATTCCAAAAGTCTCCCATAATGACATCCCAATTTTCTTTATTATCAAATACGAATACGCTAAAGTCTATAGTTCGTATTGGATAAACTAGTTTCTTCACGCGCTTTCGTACATCGTCTATTTGAGTTGGATCGCTTATTATTGATTTTAATTCATTGCCGAATACACGTTCAAAGTCAATGAGAACCTAAAATATTATACGAGTATTTAATGTAAATCTTTTGCGATTTAATTTTGGATCCGAATATTAGGTATCTTTAAAAGTAAATATTAATCAATATGAAGTAATTATTATAGCAATAAAGTAAATACAAGAAAACCTTGCTTATAAATGTTTATAAGCGCATACATATAAATGTTACGGTTTATTTTTTGTAATTAAAAAGTGTTGACCGACTGAAATCTCTTTTAGAGATAAGTGCAGCTACATTTACCTATATAATTTATTATCTGTATCTTGTTTTTACATTAGAAGATAATATATTATTAGACCGAAATTTTCATCATAAGATCAAAAAAACTAGTTACGAAAAACTCATAACGAACATTTTACCCTTCAATCTTAAGTTAAAACAAATTCTATTTACTTTAAAACTGATTACAAAGTTTCCAAACCTGTACAACATCACCCAAATCTCTCGCAACGGTTCCTATATAATCAGTACGCGTAAATAGTAACGGTTGGTCGAACTCCCAACGCGCGCCCTTCCCGCTTAATTCTATGTTCCGTCGCGTCTCTTTGTACAGTTCGTGCCACATCTCCATTATCCTCTGCCCCGCTCGCGCTAGTGATAAAATTTCTTCGTTTGATTTACTATGGGATAATATATGAATATTATTTTATTTACAATTAGCTGACCGAAAAGACGTTTACCCATCTCAATTTCAATTAATTTATTTGTGGTTTTTTCAGTTTGTTTAAAATTTCCCAATTTTTTCTAATTTTTCGCCGTAAAAACCTTACTCGGCTTATTACGAATAATTAAAAAAAATAATCAATATCGTCAAGCCGTTTTCAATTGATTCTGTGTTTACCCACGAATTTCATTTTGAAACGACTTCCAAACGAGAGGATGTTCTCCATTCGTCAGTTTTTTTTTAAATGTATGTTCACCGATTACTCGAAGACGCCTGAACCGATTTGGATTTTTTTTTGTTTCAAAGGGAATACTTCCCAGGTGGTCCCATATAAATTTTATCGAAATCGGTCGAGTTTTTACTCAGATATTTTCGAAGTCGGTGCCAGCCGACAATATTTTAAGATATGAATATCTAATAGGTAAATATGTATTTTTTACCGACTTCGAAAATAACTGATTAGGTATCTATTCTAAATGAAAACCCCCGTTTAGTTATTTTTTACATTTTAGTGCCTGGAAGTTGGTTTTTTTAAGTTTTTATTATTGTGTAGATTTATTAAAAAAATATTTATTTTATCAAACCTTCATTCTATTAATAAAACTTACATAAACTATCTACGATAGTGCACAAAATATAAATAATAACATAGCTAGATAATCAATACTAAACGAAGGCATTCCCATTAATAATATATATAAAAGAAAATGTTGGTTAAATTAAAATCTTACTCAAAAAGTTTATGGACGTTCAAAAATCTCTCCAATTTATGACACAAAGCCCATGAAATTCTCCCTAGCAGAGGTATCATTGTCTCATCAGTTCTATAGCCTTTAGAAAGCACCCACATCATGTAAATGCTTTCAACTAATTCTGGTAACATGTCTATTACTTGTTGTAATGGAGAGCTATCTTCTATTACCTAGAAGAAATATTTTTTTTAGTTTCATACTGTACTAGTGACATACCCCCGCTTCGCTCGGATGCGTCCCTAGCTACGTACAATGCACATATAGTGTTGCTACATTATAATACATCTTATTAAGAGCAATAATTATTAATTTTGTAAAACATTGTGTTCATATAACTTTATTGGTTTAGGTGGCGTACGTTAATAAAGCAGTCGGCATGATTTTTTCCGATATCTTAAATAATCATCCTCATATATCAGCTATATTACATAAAACCATAATGATTTATATCTTTTTGTTATCTATTTATCCAAGCTTTTCTTGTGAATTGCTGCGTCTATTAGTGAAAACCGTATGAAAATCCGTTCGGTAGTTTTTAAGTTTATCGCGTTCAGACAGACAGACACGGCGAGGGGACTTTATTTTATAATATGTAGTGATTTAATGGCTTTGGGTACTATAGAATGGAAAGTTCTTACAGTAAAGAATCGCATTAACGTTGATAGGAATTTGAGATTGTCTCCAGCCAAGTTGTATTGCTCCATTAGTCTCTCCTTGTAGCCTTGGAATTCCTGCATCATAATTTCATTTTATTAAGAAATATATTTCATACTGAGAGACCCGATAGACGTGACTTGTTCTATTTAAAAAAAAACTTATTAGTGAATTTTGAGGTCATACAAACATTTTAAAGAAAATCACTTATAGTTTCTCTCGAATTTCCGAATTTTCCGGACAATTCTTCCTAAATTTTCGACTTTATAGTCGCCATATTCAAGCAATAACGAATGCTTTAAAACCAAAATTAGCCACATCGGTCGAGCCATTCTGAACACTTACCAAGATTAAAAAATTAAGCAAACTATTTCTTACCTCCATGTATGGAGAAGCAGACTTTTTCAAAATTGCCAATATTTTAACAACCATTGGCTGCTTTAATTGTTCAACTAGTAAGGAGATTTCAGCATCCCTCTCGCGCCAGTATTTATATTCTGCTACTGGACCTTCACCTTCTCGTGTCTTATCAAAAAAAAAAAAAATATAATTTAATGTTTAGATTTAAATTAAACAAAAAAGATTTATGTTGAAATTAATAATTATAAATTAAAAATTTTAAAAAAAAAACCCCTACGCAAATTAATTGTCATTTAACGATTATAATGGCACGCGTGAAGCACTTAATCGAGTAATAACACGCCAAAATGCCTTACATCAATTTGGAAAAGAGCTGATACTCTTACACTGCTGGACCGATATTAACCAAACATAGCTAAGAACCACCGCAATGAAACTGGCTTTCAAATGAAAAAACCGCATCGAAATCGGTCCATCCGTTTGAGAGCTACGATACCATAGACGGACACACACACACACACGGACAGACAGACATCGACGGCATTTAACACCCCTCTTTTTGCGTCGGGGGTTAAAAATACATTTACACATCTACATAGATGTCTAAAATTCAAGCGGAAATAAAAGTTTTCAAATATATAATAATGACTAAAAATTGAGACTACTCACTTTGCCCAAACAAGCAGATATAGTAGAATCAATATGAGACTGCCACATCATAACCGCCTCTTCCAGTTGTCTATTCAAATCTGGATCATTAAACTCCACATGACCAGGTTTTTCTTCCATTAACGATGGTATATTTGGCATTGGTAGCTGAATTTCACCTTCAATGTGTTCTATGGTCCTAGTATATACATACATAATATGATCATAATAAAGGTGACATAATGTAATATATAAATATCTCGTGTCACGGTGTTTGTGGTCGCATTCCTCTGAAACGGCTCGACCGATTTTGATGATTTTTTTTGTATATTTGATAAGTATTAGAATAGGTTGTAAAGTATTTTTCACCTTCCTACCCCCACCCCCCATTTTTTAATAGTGATTTTAGTATTTTGTATGAACAATCCATATCCATACTTCCATACTAAAATTATAAACGTGTGTGTTTGTTTGTTTGTTTGTTTGTTTGTTTGTTTGTTTGTTTGTTTGTTTGTTTGTTTGTTTGTTTGTTTGTTTGTTTGTTTGTTTGTTTGTTTGTTTGTTTGTTTATTTGTTTGTCTGTCTTTCTGTCACGTCGAAACGGCTTGGCGGTTTGGCGTGATATTTTGTGTGGTGATAGTTGGAGGGCTGGAGAGTGACATAGGCTACCTTTTCACCGCGGGAGAATATGTCTTTCCCCCAGGAAAACACGTTATAATACAATTCAAAAAATTATTTATGATCAGAATTACTTGAAACTTGGTATTAATGCTCTTTAATACGATTAAACGAATACGTGTTTTAGCATTTTTCGAAATTCATCCCATAAGGTGGTAAAATAGGTGATGAAAGTTTGTATGAAATCTACCATTTTAGAGTTTTTTTGTAGTTTTAGCGCGAGCGAAGCCGCGGGTTCTGCTACTATTATATAAATACATAGCGACGAACCTGAACGAGGTGAGAGTGAGTCGTTGTATAACATAAAGCCCAAGAGTTTTTTTTGTAGATTGAACGCGGGCGTAACTGCGGATTCTGCTAGTAATCAATATGAACTGTTAACCATATCCAAAGCTTTAACAACATACATACGAGTATATACCTACATAACATTAAATTTAGAATATTCAGAGCAATTCATAGTTAAACTTTGTATTAACATCTCCAGGTAGATTTCTAAGAAATTAATTAAATTTCTAAGAAATCTATTGTTAACTGTAACAACTAACGACGGCGTGTCCATGGTCGTGAAGGGATTAAGATTGACATATATTTGGAGTATGAACTTATATTTAAAGCAAATAACTTTGCTCACACAATTTATTATGGAAAGGCAACAGACAAAAAAGAGTAAAAGTTTCATATATTTAATATTATATTTAAAAACACTATATTTATAATAGACCACCAAACGCCCATGTATGTGACGATATGAGAAAAGTTGCTCCCGTGTTAGATACGTCGGATGTTAAAGTTGTGTTTATGTTGCAAGTTCCGACGTCTTAATGACATTAACTCTACGTAGAGTCCTGTTTAGACAGGACGCTAAATTGAGACGGTGTTGTTTGTCGACGTCGGGAACTGTAAGTATGATGGGTAGAGTTTGACTGCACGTGCCATTATTTCAGATTAGTTGTCTTCATATTGTCATTTATTAGGAAAAATAATTTAAATGAATTTTTAATTGATAAGAATTTTGAACTTAATTACTAAATTATTATAGTTTAATGTGATTATTATTAATAATACCTTATACATGTAGGATTTACGAGATGAGTATGCGTGGAATGATATTTTAAGAATAAAAGAGTAGGTATGATATAATTTTAAGAATGGAATAGAATGAACGATGATTAAAAAAAGAACGACGTTTGGATAACGACGACACGACGAGACGCGTGATTATTGTATTTTTCTGATTTAAAAATAATATATAGTAATTAGTGTACTAAAAACGTTTTTATTGGTATCCCCAGACCCTACATACATATACAAACACACATAAAAATAACAATATCTTTCATCTATTTGTATAGAGGGTAAAAAGAGACTCGCTATGTGTTGAAACTTGGTAAAATAGTATTACTTTTAGACTCACCATTCAACGATACCAACGAGATTTTTAATATCCGCTATAACTTCTGATGCGGTCGGTTTCTTTTCACACTCAACTTCCTTAGGTTCCAGCTCTATGGTGTCATATTCTGTAGCTTCCTAATTTAAACGAAAAAATGGTAATAAATTTATATATCTAATTCAAAGTGATCAAAACATCATACTTTCTTAGACTCACGCAAATATTTAACATTTTTAAATGAAATTATTTTTATGGATATTGTTACAGTTATATTTAAAAAAAAAATCACCATTTTTAGAATCCTTTCTAACAAATATGGTAACGAGAGATCTGTCTCTTCCGTGTCATATCGGGAATATAAATTCCAAATAAAACAGGGACAAAATCCGAAAAGGTAGTTTCATTTAAAATAACAAACATTGGTCAATACGATTTGAATACATGGTAAAAGAGAATATGTAAACCACAGCAATATTGCGATGAATATGGTAAAACTGCGCGAAACTATGCATGCCATTTCTATAAAAAAGGGTGAAGAAAATTAATTGCATAAAGTAACATTTATAAATTGGGCACAAATATGGACGGCAACCCTGGGTCATTATATTATAATCGTGGTCAAGCGGCCAAGACGCAAGTATGACAACCACAGGGGTCTGGGTTCGTATCCCGGTCGCATACAAAGTTTTTGACGACACGTTTGGCTCAGTTTGTAGTGGTTGTACTTGCTGTGCCAGCGATCGCGGGTTCGAGTCCCGCTGGGGGCATTCATTGGCGTGATAAGCACGAATGTTTGTACTCCAGTTATGATTGTTTATATTCACAATATGTATGTATTTAAAGTTATATATGTGTAGTGTTTTAACTATCTGGTATCCATAATACAAGCCTCGTAGCTTATCATGGCACTAGATGGTGCTGTGTATTAATTAATGTCCCAACATACTTATTTATATTTATTTATAATATGAAAATATTTGAAATCTGAAAATACTTGTTTTTACGTATATTAATTAATTATATGGGCTAAGAAATTGCGTTAGAAATAAAATTAAAGTATATACTAACTGTTGCTAATATAGAAGATGAAGGTCTCGCTACTTTGGGTTTCTTTGGAGCCGCAAAAGATTCCGATCTCATATTTTTAATCCTAAACAAACAAAAATTAAACTTTTCTGGTATTATCATATAAAAAATCATTTTAATAAAGTTCAAAGGAATATATTAAAGCTTTTTTTATAGGAATTATTATTACCTTCTCTCTGCATTCTCGCCTCTGGCAACATTAGACATTCTGCGATAGTCTGATGGGCGTAAATAATTCACCTGTAAAGAGAAAAATATTTTTTTTTATGTAGAATATGTTATTTTTCTTACTCTTAAATCTATCTGAATGGTAAAATATACATGTTTTCTTAACCTAAATATTTTTATCTAATATATTTAAACGAGCAATTCTTGTATATACCTATAGAACTGTAGATTCAGATTATATATACTTATATATATGTATATAATCTGAATCTCGAAAACGGCTCTAACGATTTTCATGAAATTTAGTATACAAAGGGTTTCGGGGGCGATAAATCGATTTAGATTAGTTTATGTCAGAGAAAACGCGTGTTTTAGAGTTTTCATGCAGTTTTCTTTTGCACTATTCCACGCAATATATGGTCGTTAATTTGCACGCTCGGGCATAAGCATCGTGGTTAAGCGGCCAAGGTGCAAAATCAACAATCACAGGTGTCCAGGTTCGAATGTCGGTCGCATACAAAGTTTTTACTTTTGTTTTTTTTTTAATATTTATTCAAGTATTTAGTATTAAAAAAAAAGAAAATTGTACTGTAGGCCAAAAACTCCGAGCGAAGCTCCGTAGCCCAGGTACTAAGTACTAAAATATTTCATACCTCAGAAGTAGTATCTTCCATCGTGTAATGTTGACCTGCATAAGATATTTGGCGCGGGAGAACTGTAGAGGACACATCAGTAGTAATATTTGTAATCTCCCTGAATTGCTTCTCAAACAACGATATAAACGTCTGTTGAATGTTAAATGTGTTTATTCTGATGTTCCAACAATTTAATAATATGAAAAAATATTTTCATACGGCTTAAATTTCGCAATGTGTAAGTTTAAATTATTATATGTTAAAGCATCCAAGTAAATAAAAAAAGCGTTTGTACTAGGCACTCAAAATGTAAGAAAGTAATAGAAATTCAACTTTTGTTCCTATAAAAGCCAGATTAATACTGTTTCAGAAGTTATAATATATTTTATTACGATCATAGTAAGAATTCCAAGTAATACAAGAACATATGTAGCTATAAACTTTAGTATGAAATATCGAAATATTCAGACGCCTGAGAATGGGTGGAAAATATTGAAACATTTTATTAGATACTATAAATATTTAGTATACATATAGATAGATAACAAATATGTCGAATATAAATTTATGTTGAGATATTTTATAATATAAATTATGAGTATGATACAAATTTAATTAGAGAGATTAATTAGTTCAAGTAGATATCGGTAACATCTGTTCTATTCTCGTGAAGCAGATGGCTTCCTTATATGTATGTATAATGAACTTAAGCTATAATATGATTATGATAAGCTTTTCGAGTACTCTTATAGTCATTACATCACTATATGTACTAGCGACTCACCCTCGCTTCGTTCGGGTTCGTCCTAAGTTGCTTCCTCATACAAACTTTCACTCCTATTTTCACCCCCTTCAGGGATGAATTCCGGGTAAAAATATTAAAAAATCTTATTTCCTTCCCAGGGTCTTAAACTATCTTTTTAGTAAATTTTATCTAAATCGGTTCAGTAGTTTTGTAGCCTATTCGATACAAATAAACAACCAAAAAAAAACAAATTTTTCCTCTTTATAATATTAGAATAGATGTTATAAAGGTTCTGTATTACATTTCCATTTTAATACATAAAGATTTCTATACTAATTATATACATAGATGCTAAAATTATAACACCAAAATTGTAAACTGAAAACCTTTTAAAATTTATTGTTGCGTCATCGACACACATTTGTAAAGGAATAAAAAAGTAAATATGATATATTGACAGAGTTTGTAATAATTGTCTGTGTGTCTGTTTGTACGTTTTTATATCAAGCATAGCTCACGTTTCGTAGTTATGACCTAGTGTACAGAGCTAGACCTAAGCTACTTAAGTTACTTACTGAAAGATTTAAATAATTTAAATTGTTGTCGAATGTGTATACTCAATACTGTACAGTGTACACTGTATAGGTAATTCAAAACATGAATAAAAGTTATTACTGCCAAATTTTATTACCGGAATAAAAAAATAATTATATATAACTTTAAAATATGATTACGATATTACCTCCTTCAATTGTATTCCTAAGCTCATCAACACTTTCCCACTTGTAGAACCCACTAATATGTATTGTGGCATTTTAAGTTTAGTTATTCTAGGTGTTTCGGACAACGGTATTTCGTCCTGGGTCTGTCTTATGAAATAGATATATCTTCTGTTCCGATGAGTCACTTGAGGAGTAAATGCTCCAAAAACTGGTACTAATTTTGGATATTGTATTATACGCGGGACGGATCTCTGGTAAAGAAAATAAATTTTATTTTAGTCTAGCGTGTCTAACAACAGCCTCGATGTTTTAATCTGACTTATATTTTTTATTTAAATCGGTTCAGTCGTTTCAGGAATAACAAACATATACACACATACAAAGTTTGCATTTGTAGTAGAAATTCGATTACAGTATACGATTTAAATTGAATATCAAACTAAATTATTTTACTCACAATGACCGTGTAAAACTCCAAAGTTCCATCTACATCTGGATCTAGATCTTCAGGAGCTGTGAAGAAATTGCTAAAGCATTAAGTGATAATGATAACTATACTTATATGAAATTAAATAAAACAATAAGAATAATAGTATAGACAGTGCTAGCCCAGTGGTAACGCGCTAGCTTGGGAAACCGAGTGAAGCGGGTTCAAATACCGGGTCTCGCACCTCTGATATTTTCAAGTGCGAATCATTTCTAACATGATTAACACTTGCCTTACGGTGAAGGAAAACATCGTGAGGAAACCTGCATGTCTCAGAGAACCTAGCAAGTTTTCGAAAGACACGTGAGATCCGCCAACACGCACTTGGCCAGCGTGGTGGACTATGGCCTGATCCCCCTCATATCGAAGGGAGGCCCGTGCCCAGCAGTGGGACGTTAAAAAGGGCTAAATACATACATACAATAAGAATAATATTATAAAAGAGTATAAAATGTAAAAAACAACAATTACGCGGTGGAAACGAATACAAATCTTCAGCGACTACTGGTAATTCCTCTTCTTCTATACGTAGATCGATAGAAGTTTTCGTTCCCTCCTCAATATCGAATATATCCGTGACTGCTGCTGCCACTGTGTCTACTTCTTCATCTTTAAAAAGAAAATAATAAGTGTGAGCTTGAGCGATACACGTATCTTTCTTAATTAATTACAATAATAATTTCTTCCATTTCGATTACAAATATAAGCCGCAATACAGTGCCGGATTTAACCTTAGCGCCGCCCCTGGGCATAGTAAAAAATGCCCTATTATCAATTTTTTTAATAAAATGTTGAAAGTTTATTTTTTTTAATTATTATTATTTTTTTAATTCACAGGAATAATTTATAAATGAAATCAGTTTTTCGGAAAATGTACCTACTACTTTATAATTTTTTTTATTTTTCATTTTTGTGAAATAAAAAAAGCATTTTCGATAACGCGAAGAAATTTTTTTTTCCACCCTCCGAATTTTGCCGCCCCTAAAAATTTGCCGCCCTGGGCACTAGCCCCGGGTGCCCCTAGTGTAAATCCAGCGCTGCCGCAATAATAAGTAAATGAAAGCAAGATGACTATAAAAATAAGATGCATATTAATTTAGATTTATAAAAAACTTAACGTCAGACTTTGTATTAAAAAAATTACAAAGTTCTTATTATAGATAATAGAAAAGTTAACCGTTTAGTTTGAACATAAATTATCTTGGCTTTACTCTTAACTAAGTTTTACTTCACTTTCAATACTCACCCTCGTCTACGTCACCTTCTGCAAAAAAAAACGAATATTAAAACCTTTGCGATAAAATTTAAACACAAATATATTATTGTTTAATAAGATATAATCGAAAATGTATACGATTAAGATAGAACATGTAGGTTCTAGTCATATGGGTATTAAGACGTTAGAGTTGTTGAGTTTAGTAAAAAAGTCCTCACGACTTTCGCAGAGTATACATTTTATAATTATACATTTGGCAACCCCAATTAAATGACCATTTGTACAATTACTATTTTATTCTTGTAAATATATGTCTTATCGGTCAATGATCAGATGAAGTTAATTTATGCTTATTTATTTTTACGATTTTTTATCCTCTTCGAGTCATATCCAAAGTGCAAAAATTTTGGCGAAAAGAAAAAAAGTAAAAACAATATTATGGATTTGATATCTATGTGAACTAAAAAAAATTAAGTACCTTTAACACTCTTTACACTCTTCATACTTTTCATGCTTTTCATACTTTTCATACTCTTTATGCTTTTCATGCTTTTCATACTCTTCATACTTTTAGCTTTCTTATCATCTTCAGTTTCTTCTGGTTCCACTTCTGGTACCGGTTCGGTTTTGGTTTTTTTCCCTCTTTTGCCCTTTTTTACTGTCGGTGGTGGCGGTGGAGGAGGAGGAATAATTCCTAGTAAAAAATTAAGTATTATAATTTTTTCTTCTAATTGAAATAAGAAGTTTTAAAATTAGAAGTAGTAATTATATCTATTAATATTAAATTAAAAATTTATTATTTTAGTGTACATACGTACATATGTACTCTGTATAATTATATACCAATAAGCCGAAATTCTTGATCGGACCAATATATCATGAAAATTTACTAACGAATGTGATAAAATCAGCATATTTTTATATCTGAATACTTAGTTCTTATTCGTTAATTGCCGAAAGATCGGTCAGTTTCTGTAATCTACCATATGTAATTTATGTTTGCTGACATTGATAGTAAGTATGTTATGTTACAGAAAGGCTAATTAAACTCCACTTTACACCAGATCTCACGTTTCGATTCCTACCGAGTGAATATTTAGATTATTAATGCAGGTGGTGGGTTTTGGCATAAATAAAATGACACTCGGCGATAAATAAAATTTACAAAAGACTGCAATTTTTTTATGATATATTATATATTCAATACTTTAGGTACTTATTACTTTCGCGGTCGAATGCGAAAGCGATTCCGTGGTTCTGTCTCTTGCGATAGGGATCACCGTGGCTTAGTTGGTAGTCTATCGCGCTTCTCGCAACAGGAGTCTCACATGCCCCGTGCGTACTCCGCGCTCGGGTACCCGTAAAGGGGTTTCCCCATGAATAAAAAAAAAGTTACTTATTACTCATAAAAGTTACTTACGCCATTCGGTAAATTCTTTATCCTCATGAATAAGTTTATCAACAATTATTTTTGAAACGTAAAATGTCCTTTTATCTAGAGACAATTCGTTTTGTTTTAAAGGTGATGTAACAAAAGAAGCCATCTTTTGCTTTGCATCACCTTCGTCGAGCATATTATAGAAGAGCTCTTCGTCATTTATACCGATGTAGCTAAGAATGCGTTCTTTAAACCACTGCACACGAGGGTCATTTCTAAAATCTAATTCCGATTCTACCTCATCGATTGTTGACTGTCTTTCTGAATCAATTATGTGATATTCTTTCTCTCGTTCAGCCATTCTATAATAATCAAAAATAAAGAATTTCAAAATATAATTTTTAACTTTTAGGTGTGAATAAATGATCTATGTACAATTGTATATACATACAATAGGAAATATATAATTAGATCTAGACCCATTCTAAAAATGTACCTATTTAATTCACAGATCCGTCCCTTTTTACATGTCTTGTTGATTTAAAAAAAAATAGTATTTTAAAAAAGATAGACTTTGGCGTCATCTTATGGTTATAATTTGGTTGTAATACGTAAGATGTAACTTAAGATGCAATAAAATAAAGAATCGAATTCCATATTTAGACCAATCGGAATCCATTTATTTTTAAGAGAAAAAATATATATTGAAAACCTGAAGTTTATAATTTTAAAATGTTAGCAGGTATTTAAGGAATAGAAATTCGTAAAATGGCCCCGATGCCCAGCTACCCCCAAGAAATGAAGCGTTGAAAAATAGTATTTCAAAGCTTTGCGTAGGTACTCAAAACTCGAAAAATAAATTGGTGTTAGACATGTTATAAATTTCTAAGAATGATTCGATAGAACCAGTTATTATGTTTTCCAACGGGAATGAAAGATTTGTCTGTAGTAAAAGGTTTCCTAAATGTTGACGTGAATAATAATAGTTATCACTACACAAATTTTAGTTAAAATGGTTCAGCACTTTTTGCGTGAAACGCGTATAAAAGTTGTATAAACAACCTCAAAGACTGTAATAGTTATTTTATTATGAAAATAAATATTTAAAAATCCAGATATTTTTTTGTGAAGATTTCTAGTTTTTTTTTTTAAATTTAACAATTATTTAAATCCATTCATTACATCTGGGATCCGTTATTTTTCATTTATAATGACTAATTGTACTCGAGTAATAATGTTGGTATAATTAAAAATGTTATATTGAAATCACAATGTTGTACCTTATTTTATTTATTAGTCATATATAAAATATTTTTTAACATACCTTCCAATAATTGTTCTCCCAAAATCTTTTTTATTTAAGAACACAACAACATTTATGTTTAAAATTAAATCTTACAAGCTCTCTTTAATTGTCACAGTATCCTAGCATTATTAATAAAACAAGCGAGCATTTGTAAATAGTTGGTTGTCATGGCAACCGTGACAGCAGTTTTTATTTTCGCGCCTAAATATTTTAATACAAAAAAGTTTATATATGTATATTGAATTTTATCTATTTTCAAGATAATCTAATAGTTTATTTGTTTTTTTTTTATTAAAAATCTGATCACATTTAGTAATTTATACAATAAGTTTATTAAAGGTTAATTAACGTTATTGGTGTATGTAAAATATTTTCTATACGGACAGAAAAACAAAAAAAAACTCATATAAATTAAACATTTATTCTTAATATTATATTTTTATTTACATTCAAGGTAAATTCTATCCAAACAGATATTTGGTATTTTTTAAAGTATACAATACTATGATGAGTACAATTAAAATTTATACTAAATAAATTAAATCTATTTCAATTAATATATTTATTATCTTCTCTATTTACATTATCTTATTTTAGGCTTAAAATGTAAATTTCTTCGCTGGGGTAATCTTCGGATAACCGTAATCTTTATCAAAAGTATCAAATTTTTCTAATCTAGAGTTTAAGTAAGAATCTTTTATAATATTTTGAATTGCTTCTAAACTTCCTACTGAAGCTTGGGGAGCAGAGTATGAAGTCGGTCCATTGTATAGAGAATTAAAGTTACTAAATTTTTGACTTTTAGTAGATGAAGTTGGATGGATGACAGTGAAATCTATATCACTGCTGATGTCTTGGCGGCGATTAAAATTTATATTTTCATTTTGTTTAATCTTCTTTGGATTACCATACTCGTCTATCTGAAAAACATTTAAAAGATTTTGTTTTTCTTTCTCGTTGTCTAATTTATACCCTACTGACGGAATTAATTGAAACGTAGGATGTGATAGATTGCTTAGTAAAAATAATTTATTGGATTGATTTAGCTCACTATCGGAGTCATCATTTTTATTATTATTTAAATGCGAATAAAAGTAATAAGTCTGGTCTTTTTTATATTGAATACGTTTTTCACTATCCTCAGGATGAGGTATGGTTCCAACTATGTTATCGCGGATTTGTGCTGATATACCATTTGTGGGTATTTGGAAATCATCTATGAATACATTAGCGGATCTTCCTTGATCTATCGATACATCTTTTTCATTAAATGCTGATTGAAGAGACGAAGTTGGTATGATTTGAGAGGGTATAATTTCAACTTCAGCTTCAGAATTTGGTTGAGGGCTGTAGGTAGGCAGGAAGCTATTCGATAAAATAAAATTTGATATGGATGGATTAGGCGAGTTATAAATCTGCCTTGTTACATCTGGTACAGGAAGTTGATAAAGTTGGCCACTGTATATTCTATTAGAGTTTGCTGGTAAGTTGGAGATACTATTCTTTTTGTACTCATTCGGTTGAAGTAGGCCCTTATTATTTTGTGTAGGTAGAATATTATGTGGTGTTGATTGTAAGCGTTCACTCTGTTGTTGTGTGTA
This sequence comes from Brenthis hecate, assembly GCA_951806755.1. Lineage (NCBI taxonomy): Eukaryota > Metazoa > Arthropoda > Insecta > Lepidoptera > Nymphalidae > Brenthis > Brenthis hecate. Next base: position 2,448,330 of record OX638255.1, read on the forward strand.
TCTGCTTAAGTAGTTTGTATTTCCCGTTTGTGTTTTTGGTATAGTTTGTTCTGCTTTAATTTCAAGATTAGAAGGCCTGGGCCTTGGATGTTGTGATGAAGTAAATTTTGATATGTCCTTTGATATTCTTCCTAATTCATCATTTTGTAATTGTGAAGATGTAGGTTGTGCAATGCTTAGTTGTGCCACATTGTTATATTCTTTAGCAGTATTAATAGAGTCTGCTAATAAAGAAAACACCAAGTCCTGTGAATCAGAAATATTAGATATGTTATTTTGAATTAATCTACCAATAGGAATAAAGTTAGAGCCTGAATTTTCAGTTAAATTATTTGTCAGTACCAAGTAATTGTTATTTGGCGTGTTTAAAATCTCTAAATTATATAAATCGTTATTATCATGTTTTTTAAATAAATATTCAGCAATGTTTACTGGTATAGTAATTTTTAAGGATACAGTTCTTTCAATTGTGTTAGCTAGTACACTCGGTTCCTTTAAATGTGGTAAATGAGATACTTTATTAAAAGTTTGATTTATTTTATAAGTCTCAAAAGGTGGTTCTAAGTTTGGGGATAAGGTCGCAATAAGTCGTGAACTTTTTGGCAATATTGGAGGAGGCTGCAAAATAAGCTTTTCGTCACTTTCTTGATATGGTTCTGGATTAGGTGGTAAATAATTATCAACAGGATAGTTTAATAATTGAGTATTTTTTTGATATTGTCTAGTAATTTCTGGAGAGTCGTTTTCCAGTATTTCATTTGTGTCTTTAACGATATCGCTTACTGTTATATCTAATTTTTCTTTTGTCAGAATGTCTGAAAATGTGACATTGTTATTGTTTGTATTGATACGTGACTGTTTGTTAATGGACAATTTAGGTTCAAATTTAGTTTCTACTAAGGGAGCTTTAAACAACGGTTCAGGGGTACTGCTGACGGGAACTAATTGCTCATAATCATCATTTGGTAATAAATATTGTCGTGAGATTTGTCTAGCTCTGTCAATAGGTGGAATATATTCAACAGGAGATGGTTTGAAAGTTGTAGGAATTAAGTAAGTAGGAGATGCTTTAGTGGGTATAGAATATTTGTAACTTGTAAAGGGAGATGTTGATGATACTTGATTATCTGGAACTTCTTTTATCGCCGAAATTTGTCTATTATAAATTCTTAATGGACTATATTTGTATGGATCAGGACCATTGTTGTTTGAATCATTATATAAAGATGGTTTTAAAGGAAAACTGATATTAGTGGTACTACCAGGATTCAAATTCTCTGTGAAATTAGTGTTATCATTTTGGGGGAAAGGCGTGGTAACAGTAATTAACTTTGAACTTTTAGATGGTCTTACTATCCACGTTTTAAAGGTTATTCTAGACCTAGGAGTACCACTTTTCGGATCTTTTACTATTCTACGAAATGCTAGAGTTTTAGTTATAATCCTTGGCTGTGTTTCGTTACTTACCAAATTTTGTTTCGTTTCTTTATCCACGTGGCTAACGATATCTTTAGAAAACCGTGCTTGTGTAGGTCCAGGGGTATATAATTGTTTTTCCTGTTTTATATGTTGGTTTAATTGTTGTTTTGAATAGTCTATCGTATATGTTGTTTGCTTGCCTGTATTTGAGTTTCTATTGTTATACAAGTGTGAGTTAATTGGTGACAAATTTGGTGACCTGTTAAATGGTGTATATTGCTTATTGTTTTGTGATGATTGACCTCCATGAGCATTGGATATTAAAGCAGACTTTGTGCTTGGCAAAGTTTGTGCTTTATTTAATTGCGAATAAGGGAATGTTTGTTTCTGATTATTAAAAGTATTGTGATGTTGAATAAATTGAGTGGTAGGTGTCGAAGCTGCAAATGAAATATCTGAATTTGAAAATATATCTCTAAAAGAGTTTCCTTGGTTATGTTGTGGTGTATTTGGGTAAAAAGAATTTTCACTTTTTTGTAAATTTTGATAAAAGTTTCCACTATAGAGTTGTCCAGAAGGCGGTTTATATTCTTGCATCATAACTACATTATTTTTACTATAGACTTTATCATAAGGGTTTCTCATAGAATGTGTTATCATTTTTTTTATATCAGACATGAATTGTGGTCCTAGTTTTAAGTTCCCAAATTTGTCATTATTCCTATTTATAAGTTCTTTTGACTTCTGGCAGTTTACTTGCATCCACCAATCACACACAAAAACGGCTTGATTGAACAAAGTTCCATTTGGGCATAAGAAAGATTGAAATCCATATGTAGTGCCTAGTGTACATACTCTGAAAACTTGACAATCGGTTTCTGTATCTGCATAATACCCTGTAAACATAAAAAGAATATTATAAAATACATAGTTTCCTCTCGATGTTTTTCTTTACCGTAAGGTACGAGTAAGTGGTAATCATATTGAAGTTGATTCGCATATGAGAATATCAGAGATGCAAGACCCAGGCTTGAACATGCTTCATTTCGGTTCCCAAGCGAGCGCGTCACCTCTGGGCTACCATTGCTTATGTAAAATATAGTAATTGATAAAATCAATAGCACGTGTAAGATAATTTGAGACATATCTTTGTTTTATTTAATAAAATCTTGCTCTGCTCAAATTTAAGGTAAAATGATTATTATTTTTATTAACAACACGTGATATTCAAAACAATATTATCTTAACCTGAGACGTATTTCAAGTGTTTTTCAAGGGTATACGATGGATGGATGTTTACACGATCCAACCAAAAACGCTTTCAGAGTCAGCTGAATTTAGTATCACGCTCTTTTTCTAATGATATAAGAATTCATATTTCTATCCTTTTTCGTTCTGATCGAAATTCATAAAATTTTTCCCATTTCAATTACCTTTTTTTGATGTGACTTTCGAATTCCAAAGCTTTATGTTCTTTAATTATTTATATATTACACTTTAATGAAATAATTGTAACATGAGATTAATGTATACTCGTACAATAACATGAGGTCCTATGCCTCTTTAAATTTACCAAAAATCACAGGCTTTAGGTTGGAGAAATAAAAGAATTTGTTTTTTCATAATTGTAAAATATCAGGCCTTATGAATTTCAGACTAATATATTAGTATTATGTGGTATTTTGGATTTTAAAATAAGATCTTAATGGATGAATGATATAATGGATGAACTATCCATTAAAATAATAACGGTTCCCGTAAATATATTTTTATTTCAACATTCACACTGTCACTCAACACATTAAAAAGAGCAACCCTTAATTCTATGAGGGATCTTAATAATTTATAAATAATAGTACAAATTATAATTAATATTAGCGATAGCCGGCAACTTCGCCCGTGTAGTTTATGTATTGCTCCAGTATAGTTTTTTTGTGAAGTTATACAACTTTCCTCAACAAATAGGCTACAAAATAGCGGTTTCAAAAAGGCATGGTATTAAATAGGTCAAGAGGTTCGGATGTTCAAACAAGCAAAAACACACATAAAGAGAGAGTATAGATACCTATAGTATATAGTCTTTGTATTATTTAAAAATTGAGGAAATCTCTTTTATCAACATTTTAACTATAAAATTTGAGTTTCGAAGTGCGATACGTCGAAACTACAGGTCTACTTATATTTAAAAGCGAAATGACAAAGCTTATGCTAGCACGAAGCTTACCTGGTTCTTTTCCAGAGCACGTGAATGATGTTCGTGGTATCGAATTTAATACGGGATAATCGCTGCCGGGCTCTCCAGGCACCGCAAGCCTTATATCCCATCCGTGGCCATTGTCAAAAGGACGCTGAAACCTTTGATTTTGGGCCTTTGTGCAGGAAATCAAAATTAACGCTGAAAATTAAGCATTATTTAATATGTAAGATATTAATATTTACTCAGATATACATGAATATTTAACATTTGAAATAAAACTATCTTTTTGGTTTTTTCACGGATTTATTTTGATTTTTGGACTTCTGTCTCTCTTGTGACCATGATTGCTGTAAAGCATACAAAACAAATCCAAAATTTTCAAAACCAAAATCAAAATAAATCCGCAACAAAATTACGGAAATATAGTTTTATAAAAAAAATTAGTACATATAAATTGACCTAGTAAAACTAGTACTAGTTGTAACATTTATTCTAAAACTATTTTTCTGTAAAGCTATTTCCTTCAGTGGGTTAGAACTGGCGACTGGGCGACTGATTCTGTAGTTGTAGAATTGTTGCAGTTAGATAGAATTAAAAAGATAACGACTCGCAGCATCCTCGCAGCATCCGCAACACTTCTGATGAAACTTTTGTAAGTGTCAAATATATAAAGAAGATCGGTTTGCACAAGGTTAAGGTTAAATTATATTTGCACTTACATATATCGATGTATAGGTAAGTGCGAATTATATACGAATCATATTTCTCATTTTTATTATTTTTATTAATTTACCGATGTAAATTATATTTCGTTTGTATAGTAATATACGAAAAAGAGTTTATCTATACTGATATTATAAAGAGGTAAAATTTGTGAGTTTATGAGATTGTGAGTTTGTGACGTTGTAGGGCGTTATCTCTGGATTTACCGAACCGATTTAGATGAAATTTGGTAAAAAGATAATTTGAGAACCTAGGAAGGACATAGGATACTTTTTATCCCGGAAATCATCCCTTAAGAGGGTGAAAATGGGGATAAAAGTTTGTATTGGGAAGCAAGCTAGGGACGAACCTGAGCGAAACGAGGGTGAGTCGCTAGTAGTAGTAATGACAGTACTAAAGATATGGTCCCGTTTTTTTTGTTAGAAACAAAAAAAAACGGGACCATTAAGTGGGTTTTTCAATATGAAAAAATATGGAGAAAAAAAAATATTACTAGATTATTTTCGAAATTTATATATTACTAACTAACCAACAGATGTCGCCAAATCCGAAATTCCGAAAAGAATCTACACATCAAAATCATCAAAATCGATCAAGAAGTTTAGAACAAAAAGAATTACAAGCACACGCACATCGGAATAAATGAATTGAGCTTTTACTGCGCCTGAACCGTGAGTGTACGTACATATGTACGTAAACTTAAATAAAATTTAAAGCTTTGATTTTCGATTTCCGACAACTATTATTTATAAATGAATTTCGTAAGCGTAGCCAATGATAGATACTAGTAAAATTTAGAAAGCATGTTTAAAAAAGTGAAAATTAAGTTGAAAGTATATTAAAATTCTTATATACTTTTCTTCCTGTTACAGATTGAATTTCCCACCATCTTCCTTTGCTCATTAGTGTTCATCTTAATTATACCTACAGAGAGCTTTGCCTAGTGCACGTTTTGTATCAGTTAAAGCGTTGTTATTCTACATAAGCCAATATTTTTTTTTAACTCAGAAAACGTATTGGTCACTTCATATTGTTATAGAGCCTATTTTGATGCAATCATATTTAAATTATCATATCTGGCTTTTATGATTAAAAATGCATTTTAAAATGTTCTCAAAGATAATGATTACCACTTACAAGTGCCACAATATAATGTCGCAAACCGAGACCCATTTGTATAGATTTCTCACAGTTTTTGTAAAGGATAGTAATGGAAGTGCAAAAAACGTGTCAATGAGGTTAGGGTACAATTGACAAGGTATTTTGATAAATAATAAGAAAATCTATTGTCTCATAGCCATTTATGTATTTGTAGACGTTCTTAGTAAAAAGCTATCATCTTTAACAGATACATTTCTACCACGATTATAGGAAATTGTATTCACGGATGTGATGGACAATAACATGTCAGAGTTTTTTTTATGTACATTTATTTTTAATCTATACATATAATAAAATAGTAACAAAGCCGAATCTGTACATTTATTACAAAAAATATTTTTTTTTGGAAAATCTCATTGAAATAGACATTATTATCGATACAGAGGCCGAATCCATAGTTTTTAGAATTTTTATCTGTCTGGCTGTCTGTCTGTCTGTCGTTACCGCATCACGGGAAAACCACTGGAGGGATTTTGATGAAATTTGGTATGATGATAGCTGGTTATCCGGGTCAACATATAGAATACTTGTTATAGCGGAAAAATATCTCATTTCTATGAAAATAATATGTAAAACCTAAGAATTTGCGTTTTGGTCATCTGAACGCGGGCGGACCCGCGCACAATGCTAGTTAAGTAATCGATAAAGTTAAAATATGGTTTTTTCTTTTAACTAAAAATATAATTTTAACAAAAAAAAAACATTCTTCTTTTTAACAAAAGAATTCAGAGAACGTCGAAAATTTGTACTTTTATGAAATTTGTCCCCAAAAATTGAGTTCTAATAAAATCTAACTGCGCAGCTTTCGTGAGACACGAGTGGGACATAAATCGCGAAACATTGCAACTTTACTCAACATATGACACGTGACACGTGAAATGTTTCTGAATTCAATCAAAAGTGAGGTTTATGGGATAGAGGCACTTTAGTAAGATAAATATTTTTAGCTTCTTAATTTCTGTAAGTCCCATATTCCTTAACTTTTTTAAATTTAATATTTATTAGTTTATATTGTTGAATTCAACGCGCTTATTTTCATATGGTAATTTTATTACGCGAGAGTCATTGAGGCTCACCAGAAGCAAATTGGTTTAACCTCTTTCATAAGGACGGCTCTGTCACTTGCTCAAGTTTTAGTACTTTTTTAACTTTTTTTAGTTTTCCAGTAGCTAAGTATTATAATAAAAGCGTACAAAATATTTAATTTTTAGTATATGTCCACATATCAATTAATAACAACAAAACGAACGAAACATATTAAAAACAATAGTTTTTATATACTATTATCCCGCCTGTATCCCATTTTCGTTCTTACGACACCTGGTACTTGACGGCGGCACTCTTCCATTCTGCCTTGATTCTTAATGTTAAAGCATTACGGTTCTATTTAATAAGTTATTTTGTATGTATGTATTCAGTCCTTTTGAAAGTCCCACTGCTGGGCACGGACTTTGGGGTTGGCGGAAATCACATGTTTTCTAATATATTTAGAGATAGGTAGAAAATAAATAACAGTTTATACTCATATCGAGGCTAAGCATATGATCTAACAAAATTTGTAAGTAGATACGAACTCTTTGTTGACATTGATTGATACCTTCCAATAGTTGGCATTCCCAATATGAATTCCGAATAATCCGGAGGTTTATAGGATTGGTTTGCTTTATACGGGTAATTTGATCTTACAAATTGATTGGACTTCGGGCTTAATGGCATTTGCAAGTAATTAAGTACCTAGTTATTTATATATGTATTAGTGTTATATACCAGAAGAATCTATACATATAATAAAATTGTAACTAAGCCGAATCTGTACATTAAATATTTTTTGGAAAATATTATTGAAATATTATCGATACAGAGGCCGAATCTATAGTTTTTAGAATTTTGTCTGTCTGTCTGTTACCGCATCACAGAAAAACCAGTGGAGAGATTTTGATGAAAGGTATGGTGATAGCTGGTTATCCGGGTCAACAAATATCAATAAAATTTTAACTACTACTACTTTCTAACTTAAATAATACTTTTTACCGCGGAAAAATGTCTCATTTCTGAGAAAAAATACAAAAACTGCAATGTAAGAGTATACTAATATGTAAAACCTAAGAAATGCCGCGGGCATTGCTAGTGTATTTATATAAGTGGTATACACACTAACTAAAATGAAATGTAATAATATTGTTACTCAATAATACTATTTTTAGTTTTATAAAAACCAAAAAATTTTTTACAAGTTCTTATTTAACTTGCAAATTTTATATGCAAATATTTGTTCGGGTCAAATCTTGCAACTGAATTTTAAAGCAATTATCTTCAACCAATTGAGCTGAAATTTTGCATACATGCTTAGTTTAAATGACAACGCATGGTTAGATAAGTGACGTCATTCTAAATCCAACATGGCGGACTCCTAACGATGGTGGATTATGTTTTTTATATGCATCCCCATGATATGGATATGAAATAAAAGGGTTCGCTGAGAAGAATACGATTAAATACCTAAAAAACAAACTTTAAATTAAAACAAATCCATTTATTACATTATTCAATTTATATGATACTAGCGACTCACCCTCGCTCCGCTCGGGTTCGTCCCTATTTACGTTTAACCGTTTAGTATAGGTTTCTCAGAGATGAGATATTTTCCCGTAGTAAAAAGTATTCTATGTATATGTTGACCCGGAGGACCAGTTATCATAATACCAAATATCATCAAAATCTGTCCAGTGGTTTTTTCGTGATGCGGTCACAGACAGACAGACAAAAATTCTAAAAAAACTATAGATTCGGCTTCTGTATCGATAATATGGTCTATTTCAATAAGATTTTCCAGAAAATACTTAATGTACAGATTCGGCTTGGTTACAATTTTATTATATGTATAGAAGGAGATAAAGGATTGTTTCTTAAAAAAAAATTATATTAATTTATTTTACAAATTATAGTCTTACTAAAATTTTCTTAATTAGTTTTTGTAATCTGTTTAAAACAAAGAGCACATTGAAAGCTGATTGATGATGATTGAGCTTTCTGCACTACACTGTCTTAAATAAAGCATGCATTATACTTAATGGCTGCTAATTGAATAATTTAACATCCATTCTATTACTTTCCTTTTTAAGTACTTTACAATCTTAAATTTCAAATTAATTCAATTTTCTTGTAAATGGCTTCAAATAATTTTTTATAGTTTTAGGTGTTTATTATAGACTATCGCTTTCAAATAAACAAAACAAATTATTCAGCTTTATATACGAGTGTAATTATGGATATGATAAAAATAGCAACCATTTCGTTTTAAATTTCCCAAATTTATATATAAATAAATCATGAAATCTTTATATGTTAATATCCCAAGAGATGGTCCCTGCGTAATCTTGTTGTTTATGTTTGGTTAAAAGCTTCCGAACAAAGAGAAAGATGAACAAGATTAGTACATTATCATCATTTAGCTTTGATGGAGATATCCAAATTATATTTATAATAACAGTTGTTACATTAAAATTATGTTATAAATTCATAGCGGTCTTAAGTGTAAGTTACACAAATATCTAAATGTTTTTTTTTTTTTTTTTTATAGAAAAAAGGGGCAAACGAGCAAACGATCCACCTGATGGTAAGTGGCTATCGCCGCTCATAGACATCTGCAACACACGAGGAGTTTCGAATGCGTTGCCGGCCTTTAAGGGACCTGAAGACACGGCTCTTGAAGACCCCCATATTATAGCGCTCAGGGAAAACCTCAGGAGGAAGACCATTCCATATTTTGCACGTGCGAGGTAAAAAAGAACGAGATGCACGTACATTTGTAGGATGCCAAGCATCTAGAATGTGTCGATGACATCCAACCCGACGGCGAAGGGTGCGATGATAGAACCGTGACGGTGGCACCAGATCAAAAAGCTCATCTGAACACTCTCCATTGTAAAGACGATAAAAATACACACAGATATCGTGCTATTCGAGTTAGGGCTAATTTCTAGATGCATTGTTAGATAATTAAATGTCGTGATAATAAATAAACGTAAATAAATGGACAATTAAGCTAAGTTAATGCACCTCAGTACAGTGTGCTCGTCCGTTGTTAACTTTCTTGATCAGTGTTTAGTTTTACAAATCCGTTTTATTATTTAAACAAAATCGATACAATAATTTATCGTACACGTTCTAGAATTGTTGAATGTAATTCGGCAGATTTTTAGTTAGTTAGTTATATTTTAGTATAATTATAAAGTTTTGTTAACTAATAAATTAGCTAATGTCTGATTAAGCAGTATTCGTTTAAATTGATTTTTAACAATAAAAGAGGAGGAAGAATCGAGTTTTTTTTTCACTTGGTGACACCGATTCTATTTCCTGAAAATCAGACTAAAAAATTTGAGTTTGCACATTGAATGAGTGCATTTACAGTTTAATACTTGAACACTTCTTGGCTTAATTTGCACTCAATATTTAAAATTAAAAGAGAAATTCAAAACATTTATTAGTTATGATGATCAGGCAAACGTATTTAATCAAAAATAAATTAAAAAGATATTATAAAAGACACGATTAAAAAAATGGCTAAAATTATATAACATCATATTAGCGTGAATCCTATTACAATCAAAAACCTATATTATTTCCTAATTAGTAATTAATTTGACGTTGAAAGATGTTTCATTCAGTTTAGCTATTAAAAACGGTGTCATCAAAAGAATAGTATTATGCCTATGACGGGAGTGACATAACGGTGTGATAATGTGGACTGTATTAATTAATTTCGACATATCCATAAAATAAACACAAAATCTCTCTATTTTTTGCCTCATTGTTAATGTGAGAAAATTCTTAGCTAAACTAAGCGTTCAACATAATATGTACGCTTAGCAATTAACATTTGTTGCATTCAAACCTTTGGCAACAAACATTAATTTTCGTAGATTTTTGGTTTTTGGTCATCTGAACGCGGGCGGAGCCGCAGGCAATGTTAGTATTATATATTTATTCGTATATAGACGTAAATGGCTCTGTTGGATGGTTCAAATATGTAATATCATCAATATCGATTTCGGCTACCGCGACAGTTTTGCAATTTTCTCTTTAATCATTCAAGTGTGGGTGTTTTACCATAATGTGGCTTATATAGCCTATTTTGATCATACTAGTATTCTTATCAGAGATAGGTACGTTAGTTATATTATACGTATCCCCTTGACATTAAGAAAACGTGCACCAGTTAACATTTAAGAGGTTCAATTTTATCTCCAAGTACGGTACGAATTAAATGACGAATGCTTGAGTGGTTGAGGCAACATACAAGAGTAGTTAAAGAGGCTGGAAAATAATTACCATAAATAATGTGGGTGAATAATATGCTTTTCTGTTTGTTTATAAGGAACTTGTAGATAAAAATATTGTCTTGTACATCGTACGTACATTCAATTATCCAAATACGATGAAACTTTGGTGACTTGTGTACATGGCAAGTGTAACTATTACTCACGTTCACAAGGTTTTCTGACAGAATTGCATCAAATTAGATATATTGTATTATTCAAAGCCAAGATTAGGTAGTAAATTTTTTTTACACATAATTGGTATATCGACAGCGTAGTACCAATATCTCCTAACTAACATTTTTCGAGAAATTCACTTTTTTATCGTGTTAAATTTAAAGGCGCTATTCACATGTTTTATTCAAATATATTAATATAACGTAATTATTAAAGTATAAGTCATTAATATCCTTATTCTAAACATATAATAAAATTGTAACTAAGTCGAATCTGTACATTAAATATTTTTTGAAAAATCTTATTGAAATAGACGTTATTATCGATATAGAGGCCGAATCTATAGTTTTTAGAATTTTTGTCTGTCTGTCTGTCTGTCTGTCTGTCTGTCTGTCTGTCTGTCTGTTACCGCATCACAGAAAAACCACTGGAGGGATTTTAATGAAATTTGGTATGGTGATAGCTGATTATCCGGGTCAACATATAGGATACTTTTTACCGCGGGAAAATGTCTCAATTCTGTAAAATAATATAAAAACTGCAATGTAAGAGTATACTACTATGTAAAACCAAAGAATTTGCTTTTTGGTCATCTGAACGCGGGCGGAGCCGCGGGCAATGCTAGTGAATAAATATATTTACTGATTTTCAACTTGTCAAGAAATTAAATGTTTTTTTTTTCAGTTTGTGTAAATTCTTGGCTATGACACTTAGGAGTTATTGGCACTTCGCCGTCGATATGTAAGTTTAGCATCATAAGATGAATATATTACTATGGAAATTTGAATAAAATAGACTAAAATAATAATCAACATATTTGCCATCAAAGCCCATAATACGGCAATCCATTAATCAATGGGCGTAAATTATAATACCAAATCAGCCCGTGAAAGCGGAAATGAGCTGGAAAGTTGACAAAGGCTTATGTAACTATTGCGCTACTTTAGGTATTAGAATAGTTTTCTTTAAATTGTTAGATGAGGTGATAAACTAGCGATCTAAACTAGGTTTACTTAGAGTTTTATAGTCGCAAAAAATGATAAAATATTTATGAATATTGAATATATAAAAAATATTGATAAATAATAGACTAAAAAGTCTATCCCATAAAAATCCATTTCATTACTGGAAATAAAAAGTGTGTAGTATCACACACACAGTTCTTTTTATTTCCAGTAATGAGTTAGAGTTACAGTTTAGAGTTACAGTTAACAAAAGTTACGTTAAAATTGGTTTATATGAAGAATATCAAATATGAAAATCTTGGCAGACAATTTTTCATCGATTATTTGTTCATTGTGTATATATTTGACATACATACGAAACCCGTATATGTAAGTTAGCTATTATAAAATTCCATACAGATTCATGCTATTTATATGACACAGCTGTATAGATTAAATATCTATCTTGCAAGACTCCGCAAGACCAAGAGAAGTAAAAAAAACTTAGTTTTTCTAAAAAGTTGTCTTTTGTCTTACACTAAGTGGCAATTAGAAGTTGAAATCTAACTTTTTTTGTATAATTACATACTACTAAGTCAACACAGTATTTCAATAGTGCATGAATATATTAGGCATATAATTCTGATAATGGCACACGATTTGCATATTACACCCAAATCTGTATTTGACTTTAACGAGACCATTTAGCCAGATATCTATCTATTTGTATTATATTACATTGAAATAACTCTTGTTAATTAAATTCTATGGTATAAAAGACTTCAAAGGGAAGGGGTATTTGATTACAGTGTATGGTTATTGTTGTGTGTTAGTTTTATGATTAATGTAATTGATTCTTTATCAATTTTGGACTGATTAAATTTCAGGGTAAATGTCCGCCATTATAAAGAAGTATTTACTTTCAGAGTGATTCAAAGTCATGCACGTTCTTAGTTAAAAAGTATGTATATATATATATATATATATATATATATATATATATATATATATATATATATATATATATATATATATATATATATATATATATATATATATATATAATTTTTTTCTGCATATTCTATAAAATAACGGAATCCTTATATGCTGTAGAAATATAAATTCGGTACACTCTGTATCTAAATAAAGTCATCCTGCATTCTATAGGACACAACACACAATACTGTTATGTATATATATTGCAAGGTTATCTTGTATCGAGAGTTCGCGATATAAGTAGGTACATACACGCCGTAAAATTAGGTAAGAACTTTGTAAAAATTTGCCATAGGTAATAGAAAGTCGAATCAAGTAATAGTGATGTGGAGACAGTAATCCTATCACTATGCTCGGCAAATTGAACCCCAAAAACACAAAATTGGGTGAGATAAAAAAGCCTCTAATTAATTATGAATCTCCCTATCTAAGGTTGGTAATAAATTGGAGAGAATAACTATTGGATCGTTACCATATTTTAAATGTTCAATTTGTAGCAGGCTAACCAGGCTAGGCAACCTTCCCAGGGTGTCAAACTATTTTCTTACCAAACATCTAAATCAGTTCTGTAGATCCAGAGATTACCGCCTACAACGTCACAAACTCACAATCTTTACCTCTTTATTATATTAGTATAGACTATATGTATCGATTCGATCCTTTTTTATGATCGTTGTTGTAAAAAGCACACTTTCGTATTTATATTATTAAAATAAATAAGGATGCCCGCCCTTGCTTCTCAAGTGTTCGTCCCAAGATGTCTTACAGTAGTTTATGTGTTAATCCAGGTCAGTCTATCTGTGTGTGGTATTACATTCAACTACATATGTGTATAGTCCAAAAAAACTATAATACACGTTAATAACTATAATATACGTTTTTAATATATGTATTTACTATATGTACTCTTCATTCATACCTACTGTTTAATAATATCCCGCCAAAGTGTCACATATCCCGACATGTTGACGCCAGATCCAACTTAATATTCATATCAGAGTTTTGATATATAGTAGACGTTATATCGGTCGAGATGTGAGTTAACTTGTTTGGCATTTATTTTACAATTATTAGTTGTCAAAAATCTAATCTACTAAGGTTAAGCGTAATAAAGTGCGATAACATAAGCCTCTCTGATGGTATTATTTGATCCAACAGCGAACATTTCATATTGTGTTATGTTTTGAACTTGAGTTTGATTTAGAGTTATGTTTTGAGTTTGAGTATGATTTAGAGATATGCTTTGAGCTTAAGTCTGATTTAGAGTTATGATTTGATCTTAAGTTTGATTAAAAGTTTTAGTTAGAAGCTAAGTTGTATTTGTATTCCATACAAACTACACAGTTATACACTGCTCATAAAATAGTCCAGTAATAAAAATGCGATATTTCATATAACACAAACTGGAGAATATATTATTATTTAAATATTTGACGACATCGAAAATAGTACATATATGTATATAAAAATTGAGATGGATAATTTACAAATGATTATGTATAATTACAGTTTTTTCGTGATTCATACATTATTTTAAATTCTATATATCTGTTTTGATTTCTAGAGATTATTTCCTACATACGTATCGCGACCTTCCCATTATGTTTATATACACATAAATGTACATCTATTGTTTTTATAGTATTTAACATATTAAATCATAAAGAGGTCAAAACTTCTTACTATGAAACACTTCACACATAAAATTGAACATTATAGCAACTTTTATTACTTTCTTTAAAACGCCGCTAAACTCCAGTAGAAAAATATTTTCTTTTGAAAAGTTTAAGAGTTTAAAGCTTGAGCGTTAAATTCACCTCGCAATCCTTCCGTGAAACGAGAAGTTTTTAAAAATTAGACTCAGACTCATTATTTCTATAAAACGTTCTGCTATCTTTGAGTTTTTATTTCACAAAATATCTAAGTCTTCAACTATCTTGCGGATAGTTTTCAATCTTACAGAGAGTTACCAGTAAACATATCATGTATTCAGCCCTTTTTAACGTCCCACTGCTGGGCACGGGCCTCCCTTCCATACGAGGGGGATCAGGCCATAGTCCACCACGCTGGCCAAGTGCGGCTTGGCGGACTTCACATGTCTTTTGAAAACTTGCTAGGTTCTCTCAGACATGCAGGTTTCCTCACGATGTTTTCCTTCATCGTAAGGCAAGTGGTGATAATGCTAGAAATGATTCGCACATGAAAATATCAGGTGCGAGACCCGAGATTTGAACCCGCATCACTCGGTTTCCCAAGCGAGCGTGTTACCACTGGGCTACCACTGCCTCATTTAACAAATCATACTTAAACTTATTTAAAGTTATGTATATTATGTAAAGTATTTTATTTAGACACTAATTTTCTTTAAACAATAAAATATATTATAAACGTTATATTTTATTGAGAATAATTTTTAACTGAAATAGTAATTAGTAATAGTTTTTTAAAACGAGAATTTTAATTTTGTGAAATTTTTATTGTTTATTATATGTCGGTATATCGCAACGCGAAGTTTTTATTAGTACATAGCTATCAAAGAGATGCAACATACACCATCTTCGTCATCAGAATATAAACAAATTATTGTAATATCATCTGGATTTCGTATGTTTATAAAGTTTCAAATCGATACAATAACTAGCATTAGATTAAAATCGACTACCCAGAGTTCGATTATATATTTAACTAGGGACTACTCACGTTTTAACGTTTAATATATATTGCTTAGAGATGAGATATTTTCCCGTGGTAAAAAGTATCCTATATGTTGACCCGGATAACCAGCTATCATCAAACCAAATTTCATCAAAATCCCTCCAATGGTTTTACCGCGATGCGGTCACAGACAGGCAGATAGAAAAAAAATTCTAAAATCTATAGATTCGTATCTCTCTGTGTCGATAATAATGTCTATTTCAATAAAATTTCCAAAAAAACATTTTATGTACAGATTTAGCTTAGTTAAAATTTTATAATATGTATGGATTATAAGGCAAGCTAACAAAGATATGTTAAAAATTAAAAATAGAACACAAAACTTACCAAATACCGAAAATCTCCTCATACTGCCGACCTTTTGTCACTAACACTTAGTTCACAAAGGTAATAATCATATAAACACTTTCTAATCTTTATAATGATTAATGACGCGTTCGAAACATTTCGAGTTCGCGTTTAGTGCGTAAATGAGGAATTCCATATATACATGCTAGTATAAGTCGGATGTCCCTCCCACGGTGAGACAACGAAGTGGGCTCTAGACATTGTCAGCTTTCGTCGGTTAGCTCGCTATTTTATCTTATCTTTTCTTTTTGTGACCGTTTTTAATTTAGTTCACGAAAGGATAGGATATTATTTTGCAAAAATATAATATAAGTTAACTCTGTTAAATACAATTGAATTTATAAATCTATACATGTACTAAAATTCTGAGTCGAATCTGTACATTAAATATTTTTTGGAAAATCTTTAGAAATAGTCATTATTATTGATACAGAGGCTGAACTTATGGTTTTTATAATTTGTCTGTCTGTCTGTCTCTCTGTCTAGGAGCGCATCACGAGAAAACCACTGAGATTTTGATGAGCTGGTTGTACAGATCATCATATAGGATACTTTTTACTGCGGGAAAATATCTCATCTCTGATATCTATATTAAACATTAAAACCATAAAAATATTTTACCTTTAACTAATGAGAAAATGTTTATGTATATATACCTACATACGTATATACAAAAGAGATACCAAATCCTTTAAAATAAAACTTATTTAGTTAAATTCAGTGTTCAGCGCCGTTAATCCAAAACGAAGCCCTAATAAACACCACAACGTGATCGAAATTTAGTTTACCCAATTTTCCTCTCGACTGTTGCCCAAACTTTTTAACTGAAGGCATTAATTATTCCGTAAAGTCACAATGACGACATTTTTATAAACTTTCATTATAAAAAGCAAAGACCGTTAAATAAAAGTGACTTATGTAACGTAAAATCGATCGAATGCGAGTAGCATTCGTGCACAGAGGGTTTCGAACCCCTAAATATATATACGAACCCCTAAATACATACAAACGAACACAGAACTTCCTCGTTTTAAGAAGTCGGCTAAAAATTTCTACCGGGTACTTATTCTTGTTCGAAAGTTACCATACTTATAAATTGAGACAGACCGACTGACAGAAGTTAATTAATTTTGTCCTGACTGATTTCAGTCACTGCGATCATTTTCACCGAAACCAGCAAATTGCACAAGAGATAGTGCATAAGTGTATGCGCAAACACAAGTAGCAAAATTTCACCTAGAGGTTTTTGTAAGGTACCATCGCTAATATACCATACTAGTACTGCCCGCGGCTCAGCCCGCGTTCAGATGACCAAACACGAAATTCCTAGGTTTTACATACCCATTAGTGTACTCTTACATTGCAGTTTTTGTTTTTTTTTTCTCAGAAATGAGATTTTTCCCGCGGTAAAAAGTAAGCAAACCACCACAACCATGGGGTTGCTCCAAGGTCCACTCTGCTATCAGAGAAGTACCAGGAGCAACCCACATGGTACACCACCCATCGAAGAGGGCCACCTCCCACCGCCCACCGAAGTGGGCCACCTCCCTGTGCGTTTCTTGGCTTCGCGCCCGGTTGGATTGCCGGGCACTACTGAGCCCCCCCACCACGACAAGGTGAACGCACGTTGGGGGGGAAAATTAATTGAACCCTAAAAACCTAATTATCTAGATTGATTTTGATTATTACATATTCTAACTAAGATTTTATATGGTGGCCATTCTATTAAATGTAATGTGTCGATAAATCCAATTGGATTTGATCGACATGAGAACAATTTAACAAAAAAACTGTCTTTGCCAATGGATTGTTACATTTTATTTTGTGTCATAATTACTGTAATAAGATTGAGTTAGCGAAACAATCGTTGGGTAAACATAGATTTGTTTCAACTGTTTTATACGTGTGTAGCGTTCACACTACATTACTAACTAATTAAAGACTTATACTTTCTTAGATTTGCGCGAATATTTGATATTTGACATTTTAAATGTGACATCTATCCATATAATAAAATTGTAACTAAGCCGAATCTATACATTAGATATTTTTTGGAAAATCTTATTAAAATAAACATTATTATCGATACAGAGGCCGAATCTACAGTTTTTAGAATTTTTGTCTATATGTCTGTCTGTTTGTCTGTTACCGCATCACAGAAAAACCAGTGGAGGGATTTTGATGAAATTTGGTTTGGTGATAGCTGGTTATCCGGGTCATCATATAGGATACTTTTTAACGCGGGAAAATGTCTCATTTCTGAGAAAAAAATACAAAAACTGCAATGTAAGAGTATAGTAATATGTAAAACCTAAGAATTTGGTTTTTGGTCATATGAACGCGGGCGGAGCCGCGGGCAATGCTAGTTATTTTATAAAAGCAATTGTCTCGAAAGCATCCTATACATTTGTATTTTATATAACGATTAATTTATATAACGGATCGATGAAATTGAATAAAGGTATCAAATTCTTGCGACACCAATTGGAATTTGTTACCGGCCCGTAGCTCACTTGTCAAAAACGAATTTATAACTATTAAAATATTATGCACATTTTCCACTTTTATTGCGGTCGTGGAACCAAATATTTCACAATTTACTATAAGGGATTCGTTTTTAATATTTTTTATATAACACTATACCGAATCGCCCTACATAAAATATTTATTATGACACCTTATTTGTATTGTATATTCATCATTTGTACATGTATTTTTGTTTGTAAATTTTGTAATAAAATTAATGATCTCATCGTATTCTGTATAAGTAATTTACGGCCCACTTATTATTAACTAGCAATACCCGCGTATTCGCCCACGTTTAATCTACTAAAAAAACCGACTGCATAAAAGCTAACTAAAAAGATGAAAACAAGTTCACGAAGGAATATAGTGTTATGCATACTGTATACCATATTTACAGGTTAACTTGTTAACATATAGTTTTAATATAGTTAATTCCGCTCATAAATAAATAATAAGTGGCCAAATAAAGATCTTACATAATATGGTTTAAATAATTTCAATATGATAGTTATTTTACTAGCTTTAGTCGCAGCAGATGCGAACATTGTCGTTTTACGTTTATTAAAATTAGAAACATAAACGTTCATAATTCTATATATACATATATTATAATTATCAAAATAGCTGATTTATTAGAAAACTGCTTAAACTGTGTTAAATTCAATAATCTTCCTGAGATTTTCTCAGCAAGGACTAATTAGAAGCTTATCTGAATAAAACACAAAAGTATTCGAAATAAATTTTAATTATTTTTTCAACTTTAAATGACCTCGTACCAAATTTTCATCATGAAACCTAGGAAGGTGGTTTAAGTTTAAAAATTTGTAGTGTACTTATAGACACACCCATATAGTTTTGAATGCCACATGTTGTTGTATCCTTTGCTAATAAACTAGAAGTCCTTTTCTTCTGTTTTCGCGAAAAATTGTAACTAGCTAATATAAAAAAAAAAAAGTAGAATATATGTTATTCCAAACTATTATCTATCTCTGTTTCAAACATCCAGATACTTTAAGCTGTTCTGGCGTAAAGAGTAACAAACATCCATACATACTCATAAACATTCATATTTATAATAAAACGGATTATGGAACACGAAAATTTAAAAAGTTACATTCTATTTGTGTACTGAATTCTATCAAAATCTGTAAAGCCGTTTCAGCATGAAGGAGTAACAAAAAGTAATAGACACACAGTGTGATTAGTCTGATTTTGTGAAAGTATACCATTCTACATTCACAACACTTTTAAATCCTAGCTTTTTATACAAATTATAAGCAACTTTATTACCATCCACACAAAAAGCAAATACATACTTATTTTTCTCTAATAACCAATTTGATATAAGTTTCAGAACTAATTCACCGTAACCTTTTCTTCTATGGTCTTCCAAAGTGTACAGATGGCCTAGTGCTCCGATTTCTTTTATAAAAACCCATGCTACTAGTTCGCCGTTCACAAAAAGTCCATAACCTAATTTAGCTTTAATTAGTAGATCGAAGTACCACTCAGAGCCAGGATAGCAAAGAGGCCACTTCGCATTGATTAACTTAGTATGTTCAAGTGATAACGCTCCAAACGAAGATGCTGGAGGTAAACTGTAATGAGACAGTGATTGAAAAATAATTTTGTTTACAAAAGTTAATTTACAATTTGAAAATCGATTTTCAGTCTATTGCAGACATTTGATATTTCCGGTATTGTTGTCCGCAATAATAGGAGTCATGATCCATTATATATGTACTTATTCTTTGATACTGAATTTATTTTTCTTCATATAGATTATACACAGTTACGAGTACTTTCATGTAACTATATAGAATATATATGTATATATATATATATATATATATATATATATATATATATATATATATATATATATATATATATTTATATACACACACACACTTTATATTAGTATTTCACTTTTATGTCATTTGGTTAAGTAGTTAAGGAAATGTACATATGTAGAAAACTGAACATAAATTGCTACATTTGCTAAAAGCTATCTAGAAACACTCAAATTTTCCAATTTTATCTCTACAATACATTTTTTTTTAAATTTTATTCTTCAACGGTTGTAGAATGATTTCTTGTCTAAACTCTCCTAAGCTCCCCTAAATAAATATAAATTTACCTGACATCAAAAGGAGACGATTTTGTATCTAACAAAAAAGTTTCTGACATTGTTATATGATCTATCTTCAAATTCTTCTCATTGATAATTTTTTTTACACACGCTACTATATGTTGCGGTGCGAACGGTACTTCTATATTTTTGGTCCAATCAATGAGTTTTGTTTGTCTTAAAGCGTCACAGAGTACTGTGGTATCGTCCTTTGGGCTTTGAATTAAAACTTCGTAATATGTACTCTGTAATAATGATGATTCTATGAGTGAAATAACAGAATATGTGTGTCTTTCTACGCGGAGATCATCGTTTTCGGTCCGCTATTGCAATGGTTTTTGTTTTTTTTTTTGAATTCTAACAAGTCGACCTCACTTTGCTCATGACCTAATTGTCTTGAATTATAAATATTTTTAATTAAAAATAAACTTATGGGATGAATTTCTAAAAATGCTAAACACGTATTTATTTAATTGTATTGAAGAGCGTTAATACCTAGTTTCAAGTAACATGATGACACACCGACTTCGAAAATATTTGATTAGGTATGTATAGTAAATGAAAACCACCAATCAGTTATTTTTTACTTTTAAGTGCTTTTGTTTGAAGTCAGTTTTTATTTTTTTGTTAAAAAGTTTTTATTTTTCCCTTTTTAGTGTAGACAGTAGTAGCAAAGTAAGGATTCTAACGTGTTAGGCTTGTCAAATCAAACAAAATAAGCCCAAACTCAAAGTATCTACTATTAGCCGTTGAAGAGTTCCACCTATCCACCTTCTGGCCTTGCCATCAGATCAGGTCAACAACACCGAACCACTGTACTATCAACGGAAATAGAAATACTTGCAAAGTTTCAAGTCAATATGACAATTAGAAGTAGGTTAAATTCATCATTAGTTGTTTTTCCACCCTTAGGGGTGGTATTTTTTTTTTGAAATTTGAATGGGACCAATCTGGAAGTATACCCTTTCAAACAAAACAAAAATTGTCCAAATCGGTTAATAAATGACGGAGTTCTGAGGTAACAAACATAAAAAAAAAAACATACGGTCGAATTGAGAACCTCCTCCTTTTTGAAGTCGGTTGAAAATAAAAGAAATTTTAATTGGTTATTTTTGTATAGTTTTACTTTAAACCCGTTCTGCAATACGCATTCTTTTAGAAGAGTTTTGGTATGTAATTAATATAAAAAGTTAAATTGACTCAAAATTTTATGAGCATGTAGCCATTGTCCCCAGGATCCTAGAAAATGTTCAAAACGCTTCTATCGCCAAATTGAAAAAAAATATGATAAAGAACGTTTGTGTGTTAAATGCGTACAATTAATGAATTTATAGAAGATGGCACCGCCTTGGGAATGAAGTGATCCCCTCCTGCTATTTCAACTGTAAATTTGAACTATACAATTGAACGTTTTTTTAAAATGTAAACGTCCACTTGAAGTTGGGGTGATTTTCAGCCTCTGGAAACCATAAAATATACTTTTCTCGGAAAGGGCTAAGCATTTCAATTTCAATTTTTTATTATATGTATTTTGAAGATTATATTCCCTTAGTTTCATGAAAGTCAAAAGATTATTCTAGAAGTTAAAAATAAAAAATTGAGAAAAAGTAAAAATCCGAGTTTTCTGCAAATACCTCGAAAACTTTGAAGTTATTTTAAAAAGTGTTATTTATAAAAGTTGTACATTTACTAGACCTACAACTTTTGTAGAAAATATTTTTCGAGAGAACGTCACAGTAAGCCGGAAATTGAAAAAAACTATTTTTCATCGCTTTGCGTCCCCTCATTTTTCGGGGGTAGCTGGCCATCGGGGGCATTTTACAAATTTCTATTCCTTATATACCTGCTATCATTTTAAAATCATAAAACTTCAGGTTTTCAATATTTTGTACCCAAACCGGATTCCGATTGGACTACAATTAAACATCACGTTATCATTAATTATTTTCCGGGATGAGAAGTATCTAAAATATTGACCGGGGATATAAGGTACCACCTCGGTGGTGTAGTGGCTAGCATGTACGGCTGCACACCCGGAGGTCCTGCGTTCAAATCCCGGGTCGAGCCAAGTTTAGTTATTGAGTCTTTCTGTATAGTTAGCCTCAGTAACAGCTCGGAGTTGCGAAGTTGGCGGTGTTTCACCCCCGTGCCTCGGAGAGCACGTAAAGCCGTCGGTTCTGCACCTTAACTCTCACTGGTCGTGTTGAGTGGTCGTCCCACCAGAGTATGAAAGCGACAGGAATAGAGAGTGCACGTGTGTCTGCGCGTACACTTGTGCACTATAATATCTCCTGCGCAGTTGGCTAGTCTCAATGAGATTGGCCACCGTGGCCGGAATCGGTCAGGAGAACATCATCATCAAGGTACCACCATGCGAAATTTTATTTAAATCAGTCCGATAGATTCAGAGATTAGCCCGTACAAACAGACAGACAGAAATAAAAAATTAAAAAAAAACTGGATTTCTTCTATTTCTCTTCTTACACCCCCCTGACCTCGACCTCTACAGTTTTATTATATGTATAGATTATTAGCTAGGATAAACAAATTAATTAATTATTCCTTGCAACTATTTAGATAAATATAATATTATCAGAAAATTAGTGTTTTCAGCCAGTGAATTGGAGCGATAACTGCAGTGTTAGATTCGTAAATTAGGTAAACTATCCGGAGTATTTATATTGTTAATAATTATTATTATACATGCTTTCATTAAAGAACCTCAAACGATTTACACATTTAAAATCACGGAGATAAGAGCGGCGTGAGCTCTGTGCTAGTTTTGATTTGTATTGCTCATCAAACATCACTAGTACTGTCAACCGTAAAGGTTGTACCATGAACGAATAAACCACTGGACGAGACATAAAATACAAATGTATGAAAACTCGTTCAACCAAAAGACGCATAACGCACACAAAGATTTTATTACATTATTATACACACAGGTACACAATACAATATTTCTAGTGCTTGAACGTAATCGATAAAATACATATATCGATGAACCAATTAATGACATTTTAGACATTGGTTAGCATAGTCATCATATTTTACATCTTTTAATTTAAAATATCTGTATTTATTATAATAAATTAAAATAAATGAATTAAAGAGGCAATAATAATGTGTCAAATAATAATTATTTTTTAATTTGATTTATATAAATACGATGGCATTGATGGCAGCATTCTGTTGGTCTATAATAATGTTAATGAACAAATGAATATCGGGTGTATATTCCATTAATATATAATAAAAATTATTTTTTAAAGATTAAAAAAATATTAAGCTAATTTAATTAAATAAAGTGATTTTGTTGATTCTGTTATTGAATTATTTTAATTGGCAATTGATTGTCTCGGGTAGCTTATAAAAATGTGACACTGTCCTAATATTGCTCAGTTCTTAATAAACATTTGTGAAATTAGGAAAAAGAAAAAGTGATTGCAAATTAAAGTGAGTGTTGGATCGTGAAAGTAAAATAGATCGTGAAAGTAAAGTGTTTTATTACAAATCGCCAACCCAGAAGTTTAGTGCTAAAACATTATTGTTTGATTTTGTGTAATTTATGTGTTGAAATAAAATGATCTTTATTATTATTACAATGGAATAATATTCCAAAGTATATAAATGTGGTATAAAATAAAATAAAAAATTAAGTACACATACTAATTATAATTTTTGCATTTATATTTTTATGTGACTTAGAAAATATTTTTATAAATTTATTGTCATCAGATTGTAGGATACTGTGATAAAAGTATTTTATGTTATTGTACTGTACAAATAACACAATTCGTTCAGTTATTTCGTCAATTATCGATATATTTTTCGACATTGTCAAGCACTAGTCGATGTCAAATGGACTCACTCGACAGTTTAGTCATTTGTTCTGAATGGTATAATCCAGGGATTTTATGATGGTTGTCAGATGTCAACAATACATAGAAATATCGACTATATTTAACATAGTTGGATAATATGACATTTTATTTTACAATTTTATTAAATTGTGTGATAAATAACAATAAATGTAATAAAATAATGTATTTACAAGTGAAAAGAAACAGTGCTGCTTCCGCCGCTATAGTTTTTTACACCATTTAACAGAACATTTAGTCATTTTTGGCAGATTGTTTGTTGACAAGTAAATGCTTGAGACTGACGCAAAAAACAAACGACAAAGGCTGAAATTTCCTGGCTACTAATAAGACAGATAAAGGTACGTCCGCTTATATGTCTGGTCCAGTGACTTATTCGTTCATGGGTTGTACCATGAACGAATAAACCACTGGACGAGACATAAAATACAAATGTATGAAAACTCGTTCAACCAAAAGACGCATAACGCACACAAAGATTTTATTACATTATTATACACACAGGTACACAATACAATATTTCTAGTGCTTGAACGTAATCGATAAAATACATATATCGATGAACCAATTAATGACATTTAGACATTGGTTAGCATAGTCATCATATTTTACATCTTTTAATTTAAAATATCTGTATTTATTATAATAAATTAAAATAAATGAATTAAAGAGGCAATAATAATGTGTCAAATAATAATTATTTTTTAATTTGATTTATATAAATACGATGGCATTGATGGCAGCATTCTGTTGGTCTATAATAATGTTAATGAACAAATGAATATCGGGTGTATATTCCATTAATATATAATAAAAATTATTTTTTAAAGATTAAAAAAATATTAAGCTAATTTAATTAAATAAAGTGATTTTGTTTGATTCTGTTATTGAATTATTTTAATTGGCAATTGATTGTCTCGGGTAGCTTATAAAAATGTGACACTGTCCTAATATTGCTCAGTTCTTAATAAACATTTGTGAAATTAGGAAAAAGAAAAAGTGATTTGCAAATTAAAGTGAGTGTTGGATCGTGAAAGTAAAATAGATCGTGAAAGTAAAGTGTTTTATTACAAATCGCCAACCCAGAAGTTTAGTGCTAAAACATTATTGTTTGATTTTGTGTAATTTATGTGTTGAAATAAAATGATCTTTATTATTATTACAATGGAATAATATTCCAAAGTATATAAATGTGGTATAAAATAAAAATAAAAATTAAGTACACATACTAATTATAATTTTTGCATTTATATTTTTATGTGACTTAGAAAATATTTTTATAAATTTATTGTCATCAGATTGTAGGATACTGTGATAAAAGTATTTTATGTTATTGTACTGTACAAATAACACAATTCGTTCAGTTATTTCGTCAATTATCGATATATTTTTCGACATTGTCAAGCACTAGTCGATGTCAAATGGACTCACTCGACAGTTTAGTCATTTGTTCTGAATGGTATAATCCAGGGATTTTATGATGGTTGTCAGATGTCAACAATACATAGAAATATCGACTATATTTAACATAGTTGGATAATATGACATTTTATTTTACAATTTTATTAAATTGTGTGATAAATAACAATAAATGTAATAAAATAATGTATTTACAAGTGAAAAGAAACAGTGCTGCTTCCGCCGCTATAGTTTTTACACCATTTAACAGAACATTTAGTCATTTTTGGCAGATTGTTTGTTGACAAGTAAATGCTTGAGACTGACGCAAAAAACAAACGACAAAGGCTGAAATTTCCTGGCTACTAATAAGACAGATAAAGGTACGTCCGCTTATATGTCTGGTCCAGTGACTTATTCGTTCATGGGTTGTACATTTAACTTAGTATAAATCATCTACAAATCCAGCAAATAGTAGAATTTATTAGGACAGTTATATGCAAAATGCAACGCTCACGCTGTATCAAATCGAATGTGATTTTTTTATAATTTTATGCCCTTTTGTACTAACCCATCATCAATTATTGTAATTTAAATGAGTTAAATCGATCTTTTTAGTATGTCTAATAATTATAATTGAATTTCACATAAAGTACCCTATATAAAATAACCTACAGAAGTTTCATTTCATGCGCGTGTACACATTGATACATGCACTCTTTAAATTTTTTTATATGGAGAAAAACCCCGACTGTCACGTGATTATCAGTCTGCCTGGATGTTTGCCTGCAACGTTGTAACTTTCAAACGAATGGACCAAACTATATAATATATTCTTATATTGATGTTAGTTTATATTCAAGGCTCTTTAGTATATTTAAGGCGATTAGTGTCCCCGATGGCCTTGCGTGTCTGGGCGGGGCTTAGCGCACTGCACCCGCGCACCCCGCAAAAATCATCAAAAAAATCCACGCGCTAGTTCAACAAACAAGCCACGGGATAGATTATTGCCTACGAGCGATACAATCAGAAAGAGTCAAAAAGATGCAATGCTAGAATTATCGTATTATATAAGTAATATAATTAATTATATATAATTTATTATATTTATTGTTTTGTATATATAATTCAGTATATTCTTATATATATATATATATATATATATATATATATATATATATATATATATATATATATATATATATATATATATATAATATATATATAATATATGTAAAACCAAAGAATTTGGTTTTTTGGTCAATCTGAACGCGGGCGGAGCCGCGGGCAATGCTAGTATTAGTATAGATTTAATATAATAAACATTTTTATTATTTCTTTTATTCTCTTATATACGTAAATTCATTTCCTAACATGTAAAAGAGGTATAAGTATAATCCTCGCCAAAGTTTTTGGCTGCTCTAAATTGGCGCGAGCCGCTGCGCAAAAGGAAACGGTAACGAGCGAGGCGCGCGGGAGTGGCGGGTCACACCCGCAGCGCCCGAGAGCTCGTCCAGTGTAGTGTGCGTGACACGTCTGTACATGCACACAAAACACTCGAGTACTTAAAAAATCTCTAACTCCTATGTTATTTTTGTTATAATATTTATTTTATTACTTTTTGTCGTATTTAACTTTTGTTATTTATGTCTTACAAGTAACCTCGAAAAGGATTTCAATTTAATATTTAAAATGTGTGATGATTAAATGTATTTTATTATTATTTGTATGTGTATGTATTTATAATTTATTTTATAAATTTATTTATTATTTAAAAATAAATACTATAATTATATTTATTAGAACTAAATAAAATAAATCACTAAATATTATGAAAAAGTGAAAAATAACAATATTATGTTACTTTATCATATATATTTATAAATGTGTATTATCCACTCGAATGTGCGAGGTCACGGTAATGTTACAGTATTCTATCTTCATAGAAACGGTCGGAAATCGAGGTATAGGACACGCCACGAGTTCGGTATACAACCATGCGTCGTATAATTGGATACGATAATTGTATTAGGTGGTTGTTATGTGATGTAACTTTTATAATTTGATACAAAAATAAACATTTTATTCGTCCCGTAACTTTGCTAATGTTAAACAAAAAAGTATCGAGACATCGTATGTTTTAAAAATAAAAATAATTAACAAAAAATAAAGTATTTTTAATTGAAATTTTTATCCGAATGCGGATTTTGTATACTATTAAATTTAACAATGAAGCTTTTCGTATGTCTTAGTCGAGGTGCAAATATTTCAAAATCTCAAATTTATTAGGGTCACATACCACCCTTATAAATTTGAGATTTTTTAATTAAATCTACTAATAATATTTTTTAAATAAAATATATAATATTTGAAATCACAAAACTAGAAATAAACTCAAGTAAGTAGATGAAATTAAAATACTGGCCGCGGGCACTCGGTCAGGTTACGTACCGCTCGGCTGTATGTAATTATTTCAAGCACAGGGCCGAGTTACAATACTGTATGCATAACATAAGCGTGGCGAGGTCCTGCTAGCGCCAACTTGAGGGCAGCCAAAAAGTTTAGCGAGGATTATACCTATTCATATTTTTTCTACTACGACTACAATGAATTGCGATTTTATAATTTGGTACTTACATTACTACTTGCATTTTCCTAGCCCTTTCAATCGCATCCTTCTTTAATTTACGTTTTCGTGGCATTTTTACTAAATCATTATTTTCACAACTTATTAATTACAAAATATTAGTTCTACACTAAGTATAATTTTTAAACGTCTTTATGCGCGGAATGTTTCTGAAATTTTTAGATCAATCACCAAGAACTTATTAACTATTATTATTATATATTTTATAGAAATAACAATAATTATACCTGCAGAGAACTTAATTTTTACATTAAACTAATTAAAATCGGTTCAGTAGTTTTAATAATATGGATTAAAACGTGTAACTAAAACTGAAATAGTTTTAGTAATTCCTCCTTATTACAAATTGCGTGTGTTGTTTGTCCTTCTTTCACATCGAAATGGCGGGACGGATTGGCGTTATTTTTTGTGTGGAGATAGTTTGAGGGCTGGCGAGTAACATAGGCTACTTTTTACCGCGGGATATTATCTAATTCCCACGGGAAAACACGTTATAACACAATCCAAAAAAATCAATTCTATTATATGTATAGATAATATGGAGAATATTCATAAAAAAATAAGAAAAAGCTTTAACTACGTGATTGGGGTATACACAAAAATTTATATCCATACTGGTATTATAAATGTGAAAGTGTGTGTGTTGTTTGTCCTTCTTTCACGTCGAAACAGCGCGACGGATTGGCGTTATTTTTTGTATGGAGATAGTTGGAGGGCTGGCGAGTAACATAGGTTATTTTTTACCACGGGATATTATCTAATTCCCATGGGAAAACACGTTATAATACAATCCAAAAAATATTTACATATTTTTATTATTGAAATAGACTTATTGAAATAGACTTTATTATCGATACGGAGGCCGAATCTATAGTTTTTAGAATTTTTGTCTGTTTGTCTGTCTGTCTGTCTGTCTGTCTGTCTGTCTGTCTGTCTGTCTGTCTGTCTGTCTGTCTGTCTGTCTGTCTGTCTGTCTGTCTGTCTGTCTGTCTGTTACTGCAACACGGAGAAACCACTGAAGGGATTTTGATGAAATTTGATATGATGATAGTTGGTTAGCCGGTTCAACATATAGGATACTTTTTACCGCAAGAAAATATCTCATTTCTGAGAAAAAATACAAAAACTGCAATGTAAGAGTGTACTAATATGTAAAACTAAAGAATTTGGTTTTTGGTCATCAGAACGCGGGAGGAGCCGCGGGCAATGCTAGTATTAGTATAGATTTAATAAACATTTTTATTATTTTTTTTATTTTCTTATATGCGTAAATGCAGTTCATGGTAGAATCCTCGCCAAACTTTTTGGCTGTTCTGAATTGGCGCGAGCCGCTGCGCAGAAGGAAACGGTAACGGGCGAGGCGCGCGGGAGTGGCGGGTGACACCCGCAGCGCCCGAGAGCTCGTCCAGTGTAGTGTGCGTGACACGTCTGTACATGCACACAAAACACTCGAGTAAAAAATTTCATACTACTTTGTTATTTTTGTTATAATATTTACTTTGTTACTTTTTGTCGTATTTAACTTTTGTTATTTATGTCTTACAAGTAACCTCGAAAAGTATTCAATTTTATAATTAATATAATTTATTTTTTAAAATTTATTTATTATTTAAAAATAAATATTATAATTATATTTATTAAAACAAAATAAAACAAATCACTAAATAAGTATTATGAAAAAGTGATAAATAAAAATATTATGTTACTTTATCATATAGTACCTGGGCCACCGAGCTTCGCTCGGAGTTTTTGGTTACAAAGTACAATTTTCTTTAAAAAAAAACTAAAAACTTGAATAAATACAAAAAAAATAAAAAATAAATTATACCTTTGTATCCGACCGGGATTCGAACCTGGACACCTATGATTGTCAATCTTGCGTCTTTTTTTAAAAAAAACTAAATACTTGAATAAATATAAAAAATAAAATAAAAATAAAACTTTGTATGCGACCGAGATTCGAACCTGGGCCCCTGAGATTGATGATCTTGCACCTTGGCCGCTTGAACACGATGCTTATATCCGAGCGTGCGAAATTATCGAATATAATATTTTGCGTGGAATAATGCAAAAGAAATAATAATAATAATAATAAAACTTTATTTATTCTATACATGCTTATCTATAATTTTAAATTATGATTACTCTTAATTAATAATTTTTAACATTGTATTTTAACAGATCATATTTATAACTTATGTGATTATATTTAATTTAACTTCAATTTTTGGTTAGTGACTATTTATTAACTTATCATTTTTTAAACTAATAATTTTGTAATCTGGAATTAAATTATTTTAATTTTAAACTATTTTTATTTAAAAAAATAAAGTATTTTTAACTAAACTTTTTATCCGAATGCGGATTTTGTATACTATTAAATTTAACAATAAAGCTTTACGTACGTCTTAGTCGAGGCGCAAATATTTTTCAATCTCAAATTTATAAGGGTGGTATGTGGCCCTTATAAATTTGAGATTGTAGGTGACTTATACTATAATATATTTAATTTATCATATTTATATATTAAACTTTCCATTCAATATATTATAATATTTATATTTTATTAAATATTTAATTTACGTATTTATATCATCTACGCACCTGCATACACACGTACACATAATTATTTATATTTATTAATTATTCATATATATTAAATCCACAAGCACAGCCGCGCGAAACCCGTAGTATGCAAAAGATCGGAATTTGTTTTACTCCTATCGGCCACTTGTAACTTTTTACTAACAAACAGTCTATGCTTTACCGTTCGATGCCAATTACTTGTTACTTTGTTTAATATAATTTAATCATTTTCGTAAGATATTGTATGTGGACTTTTTATGTTTGTACTGAAACTCTTTGTGTCATTGTGTATTTCCCTAAACTTTCCTTCTGTACTGTTTTTATGTGTGTGTTGAATTTTTCATTATAATTTTATTAGTGACGTAATCTTTTATTTGTGCTTTCTCGTCACTCAACAACCACCAAAGAGATTTTTAAATTAAATCTACTAATAATATTTTTTAAATAAAAAATATAATATTTGAAATCACAAAACTGGAAATAAACTCAAGTAGGCAGATGAAATTAAACTAATGACATTATCCCGCGGTAAAAAGTATCCTATATGTTTACCCGGATAACCAGCTATCATCATACCAAATTTCATCAAAATCTATCCAGCGGTTTTCCCGTGATGCGGCAACAGACAGGCATACAGACAGACAGACAGACAAAAATTCTAAAACTATAGATTCGGCCTCTGTATCGATAATAATGTTTATTTCAGTAAGATTTTCCAAATAATATTGAATATACGGATTTGGCTTCGTTACAATTTTATTATATATATAGATAAAAATAACAATAACTATACCTTCATAGAATTTAATTTTTACATTAAACTAGTTAAAATAATCTACAGCGTCCAAGCGCGTACTTTACTACACATTTATCTGTCTGCGGGCGACTATTCTCTGCACGCACACATACAAAAATACTTGTGTACATAAACAATACATGCATAAATTCATCGTAAAAAACAGTAGACAAAAAGTGACACAGCCCTCCCGTCCGAGCGCCAGCGCGCGACTGCCGCGCGCGCCCGCGCAGAGCACCTCTATAGCTTCTGGGCTTGTAAATAGCATTTTCGACTTTTAAAATAGGAAAATAGTAATTGATTTACAATTTTTTCTGATGGGCATAAAGTAAAATAGATATATTATTTTTTAGTATTTAAATGATTCCAAAATTCTTAGCCGTTTAGAAACAATAGGAAAGGCAAGTCAAAAAAATACCATTTCTTTAAAATAAAAAACTAATAGATATTTTCGTCCCACGAAAAAAATTTAACTTGAAAATATTATTTAAGAGTTGATGATTCACATATATTTTTTTCAAGCATTTCGGTCTAGCCATAAACGAGAAGTACGCTTTAGAAAGTAGCTCTTTGCTAGCCCTTAAGGGTACTAATCGCCTTAATGAATGTGTGATTATTTGTTAAAAAAATGGTAAGGTCTTTTCCGGATTCCTCTAAAGTTTTCATAAATATTCATGTATTATAACTATAATTAATAGTAAAAAAAAAACATTTTTAAAAACAAAGTTTTATTTAAATGGTCTACAAAGAAAAAAAATCTTTAAATTAAATTAACCCTTTTTAAATTTATTAAATTACTCAACTCCCTCAGTACGTTTTAAATATATAAAAAAGTATTGTGAGTCAAGGGATAGGCACATGAAAAAAATCGATATAATATTGTATCAATATTTATTAATAGCATCGATTTATGTATAGTAAAAATATCAATATCTCGATATTTTTACCCAATGCGAGGCTAGTTATGAGCATTGTAAAAATATTCGAAATTTGAAAAATTACATACATTTTTGGTAGTATTATTATTATTTTTACTATAAAAGAAATACAAAAGTGAAAGGTTATAAATTATAGACAATGTTTGTTTATGTTAAATCATGCACAGCATGCTAAGATGTGATAAAAAAATATTGAACATGATACGAATTTAAAACCCTGAAATAAATATCGATCTGAAAAATATATGATGTACAGATATCGCTTTGTAACTCTAACCTATACGAGTTTGTAAAGTTTTTAATGTGCCCAGAAATACCCACATTTTTTCATATAATTTTATAACATTTTATTCTTATTTATTTAGACATCTTTTTTAAGCCATTAGTGGTCGAATCTCCATAAATTCGAATAATACGCCGTAGGGTAGCACGGAATATTTCTACATACCATTTTCTATCCAATCGTCTCAGGCGAGTTATTATGCCCACGTCACGTTGGTATGGTATGCCCTCATTTTTTCACACTTACAATTAACTAAACCTGGTACTTATTATTAAATATATTAAATTAATAAAATAAAACTAAAACTAAAACGTGATGTTTATTAAAGTTGATAAAATTTACAAAAATAGTACAAAATTACATTATGTTAACTTAAATTATTAATTTAAATCAAGAATACTTAGTGGTATTAAATTAGTATTAAAGTAGTGACTGACCCTTGCTCGGGTGCATTCCTAAGTAATGTTTCGTATGTATATCCATACTAATATTATTAATGTGAAAGTATGTTTGTTTGTTTGTCTGTCCGTCTTTCACGTCGAAACGGATTGACGGATTGACGCGATTTTTTGTGTAGAGATAGTTGGAGGGCTGGAGAGTGACATAGGCTACTTTTTACCGCGGTAGTTTGCCTAATTACAACTCAAAAATAATTTAAGATCAGAATTGTTCGAAACTTGGTAATAATACTCTTCATTACAATTAAATAAATACGTGTATTAGCATTTTTCGAAATTCACCCCATAAGTGGGTAAAATATGGGATTAAAGTTTGTATGAAACCTATCTTTTTGGAGGTTTTTTTGTAGTTTTAGCGCGAGCGAAGCCGCGGGTTCTGCTAGTATATTATCTGTTGGTAAATTGTAAGACTAACAGTAGCTTAAGTGTAACACCAGGTCACAGTTTATATGTGTACTGAATTTCATCAAAATCTACCAAGCCCTTTGAGCATGCAGGAGTAACAAACAATCATAGACATAATGTGATTAGTCTGATTTTGTGAAAGTATACCATTCTACATTCACAACACTTTTAAATCCTAGCTTTTTATACAAATTATAAGCAACTTTATTACCGTCCACACAAAAAGCAAATACATACTTATTTTTCTCTAATAACCAATTTGATATAAGTTTCAGAACTAATTCACCGTAACCTTTTCTTCTATGGTCTTCCAAAGTGTACAGATGGCCCAGTGCTCCCATTTCCTTTAAAAATACCCATGCTGCCAGTTCTCCGTTCACAAAAAGTCCATAGCCTAATTTAGCTTTAATTAGTAGATCGATGTACCACTCAGAACCAGGATAGCGATGAGGCCACTTCGCATCTATTAACTTAGTATATTCAAGTGATAACACTTCAAATGAAGATGCTGGAGGTAAACTGTAATGAGATAGTTATTGTAAAATGAGTTTATTTACAGTAATCAATTACAAATTGAAAACCGATTTTCAGTTTATTACAGATATTTGTCATTTCCCGAGTTGCTGACCGCAATAAAAGGAGTCATGTTCCATACATGTGTATATGTTCGATACTAAATTTATTCTACTTCATAAAGACAGTTAATTTTGTATAAGTATGTACATATAGACATAACAACTTTTATTGGTATGTCACTTTTACATTTTATAACTCAATAATGCTTAGATACACTACTTAAAACATAAAATATCATAAAATTACAAGTAGGTACTTGATACAAATAAAATTTGCGTTTTACAAGTACATATGTCATTTAGTTAAGTTTTTAAGAAGATATACATATGTAGTAAATTTATAAATGATAAATTGCTACATTTGCAAAAAGCTATATAGAAACAATTTTTTAGTCATTCAATACAATTTTTAAAATTATATTCCTCAATGGTTGTAGAATGATTTCTTGTCCAAGGTCCCCTAAATACACAATTAACATTTAAGTATAAATTTACCTGACATCAAAAGGAGACGATTTTGTATCTAACAAAAAAGTTTCTGTCATTGTTATATGATCTATCTTCAAATTCTTCTCATTGATAATTTTTTTTACACACGCTACTATATGTTGCGGTGCGAACGGTACTTCTATATTTTTGGTCCAATCAATGAGTTTTGTTTGTCTTAAAGCGTCACAGAGTACTGTGGTATCGTCCTTTGGGCTTTGAATTATAACTTCGTAATATGTACTCTGTAATAATGTTTATATTTATAATATGTATGTATTTAAAGTTATATATATATATATATATATATATATATATATATATATATATATATATATATATATATATATATATATATATATATAAAATAAAAAAAAAAATAAAAATAAAAAAAAAAATAAAAAATAAAAAAAAATAAAAAAAATAAAAAAAAAAAAAAAAAATAAAAAAAGCCTTTATTTGACCAAGCTACAGTAATTCATCTTATTTGCTTATACTTACTTATTATTATTATATATATATTTTTTTTTTATTAATACATACTACATTATGCTAAACGGTTAATTTTTTTTTTGCATTAATCAAGGTCCCCAGGTTGGGTAAAGGCCTCCTCCAAAGATGCCCACTTCTCTCTATCCTGTGCTATTTGCCACCAGCTTGGGCCTGCAACTTTCTTGATCTCGTCGTCCCATCGGGTATAGGGTCTTCCTCTCCTTCTTTTTCCTTGAGGTCCACTCCATATGGTGGTATTGTAGGTCCATCTTTTGTCTCTAAGCCTAGCTATGTGACCGGCCCATCTCCATTTTAACTTTTGTGCGTAACTCAAAGCATCAGTTGCTTTTGTTATTGCTCTGATTTTTGTGTGACGGATCTTATCGACTTTTTTTACCTTAAGCATGCTTCTCTCGATTCCTCGCTGGCAGGACGAAATTTTTAATTTGGCCTTTGACGTAAATTTCCATGTTTGACACCCATATGTCAAACATGGAAGAATGCTAGAGTTCATTGTCCTAGTTTTCAGATCTATGGGCATGTTACTTTTGAAAACTTCTTTCAAACTCCAGTATTTATTCCACGTTCGCTGTATTCTTCTTTGAATCTCTGCTTCGTTGTTACCTTTTTCAAAGCTGATTGTTTTTCCTAAGTAAATGTATTTGTCTGTGTATGCCAGAGGATTTCCATTGACTTTTACTTGTTTTTTGTGACCGTTAGTCATTATCATAGACTTAGTGAGGTTGATTTCAAGTCCTACATTGGTACTAGCTGTTTGTAGATCTTCGATCATGAGCTGCAGTTGTGAGCTTGACTCGGATAATATTACTATGTCATCGGCGAAACGTAAATGACTCAGATAGGCATCCCGTATGTAAATTCCATGTTTGCTCCAGTTCAGTTTGTTGATGACGTCTTCTAGTACAGCTATAAATATTAGTGGCGACAAAGGGTCGCCCTGTCTCACACCTCTCTTTATGGGGAAGCTCGGACCTTGTGTATCTAGCTTTATTCTACCTATGTTGTTATTATATATGTTTCTGATGACTTTTATGTACACTTCGCTTACTCCCTGGTCTTTTAGGCTTTGCCAAACGCTGTCGTGAGTTACCGTGTCGAAAGCCTTTTGGTAATCGATGAATCCGAGATAAAGTGGTCTCTGTTGTTCACGATACTTCTCTATAATCAGCTCTAACGTGTGTATATGATCCACTGTGGAGAAACCCTTCCTAAAGCCGGCCTGCTCCACGGGTTGTCTTGCTTCGATTACGGGGCTTATTTTTGAGTTAATTATAGCGGAGAACAGCTTGTACAGGGTTGGTAGTAGGCTTATAGGTCTATAGTTGCCTATATCTTTTGGGTCTCCCTTTTTATATATTAAAATAATATAAGATTCGGACCATTGTCTAGGTGTTTCAGATGTCTGTAATATCAAATTGAATAATTCGGCAAGCGGTGCTGCCAGTATATGGTAGGCTGACTTTAAAGCTTCGTTTGGTATGTTGTCTGACCCAGGGGCTTTTTCTAATTTTAGCCTCTTTAATGCTTCTATGATTTCTTTTTTATTAATTGATTCGATGTTCGCTTTACTGTTAAGATCAGTGGGGCCGACTTGTGAATTTCCAGGTATGTTAGTGTTGTTGTTTTGAAGTGTAGTTGTTTGAATTTTAGCGCTGTATAGATTTTTGTAAAAATCGGTTGCTGTAGTGATGATGTCTTTTCGTTTGTTTATGTCCTTACCAAATTCCTTTAGCCCTTCTATCCAGGTTTTACTTGTTCTGAGTTCTTTAAAGGCCTTTTTTGTGCTACTGGAGAGGTTAAGATGTTTTTCTATAGTATTAAGTCTATGTTTTGCATAGTCATTTCTTATATATTTATTTACCAACTTGTATAGTGCAGAGAGTTTATTCTTCATTGAACGTGATTTATTTTTAGATTTTTGTAGTTCTTTCCTTCTTTGTAAAAGAGATATTGTACGTTCCGATAACAACTTGTGTCGTTTATATCCCTTTCTCATTGCATGGACTGATCTTAAACTTGTGGTAATTGCCTTTGTAATATTATCGTAATAGGATTGTACTGATGTGTTTTCATGGCAGGCCCAATGACTAGATAACATTGCTGATAAGGTATCCCTATATTTCGAAATCTCTTCTTCGTCTTTTAATTGGTTTATAAGTTTATTCGTGTATTTAACTCTACTTATCTTATGGTTAGTTAGTGTAACTTTAGCTCTGATTATCCTATGGTCTGAATGGTAGTTTAAGTTCATAGTTCCAATATCTTTAAATATTTTTGGTTGGTTTGATAATATATAATCTATTTCGTTTTTATTTTTCCCGTCAGGAGATCTCCACGTCCACCTTTTGTTTGGCTTCTTTTTAAAACATGTATTTATTATAGTTATTTTATGCTCTAATGCAAAATCAACTAATCTCTGGCCTCTTTCGTTCCTTATTCCGTAACCGAATTTTTTTGTCACTAAATGTTCTTCATTCTTAGGGAATCCGATCTTTGCATTAAAGTCTCCCATTAAAATTATATTCTTGTGTGCGGTATCTAGAGCTTTCTCGACTGTTATGTAGAATTCTTCTATTTCAACTTCACTTGCCGCTTCCGTTGGTGCGTATACTTGTATGATAGAGACTAGGAAGCCTTGAATGTTCATATTTAGTACAGCAATTCGTTCTGTTATACCAGTAAAGCTCTCAATATTATTCCTGTGTATTTTGTTTACTAAAAAGCCTACTCCGAATAGGCCGGGCGTGTTACCCACGTGACAAAATATAAAGTTTTCGTATTCTTCTATCTTGGTACCGAACCGTCGCGTTTCAGATAGTCCTATAATGTCGTACTTAGTTTCTTGGATTGCTTCTTCTAACTCTAATAAGCGTTCGTATGACGATAGGGTCCTAACGTTGTACGTCGCTATATATATTTGTTGGCTTTTATTTTTATTCTTGCTTTTTGTTTTTGTGGTGTCTAACTTTGGAGGGTTATGGTCGTACTCTTCCACGGTGACCAGCCGGGTTGGAAGATCATGTATTTTTCTTGTTTTTATTTGTGTGTTTATTTGCTCTGTGTTGGTGGAGGAGGCGCTTAGTTGCTATAGTTTTTTATTCTGGATATTATTCATATTCGTTGTATTTTTGACTACATAGCTTAGTATTCCCTGTTTTATGACTCCCTCTGAAAAACTGCTAGACCTCTTGGCCGAATCACCTATTTGTTGTATTTTGTTCTTTTTATTTGTTTGTGTATTCTTCTCTACATTGGTTGCAGTGGTGTTTTCGGGCGAGGTAGGCAATTTTCGTTTAGTGTTGTTTTTCGATATAATCAGTTTGTCGTATATAATTTTGGCTATATTTCCCTTTTCTCTTTCCAATTGTAGTTGTTCTTGTAGTTCCTTTCTCTTCTCCAGTACGTATTTTGGATAGTCCTCTTTGATGTAGTAATTTGTATCTTTTAATGCTCTTTTTTGTTTCATGATTTTTATTTTTGTGCCTAGAGTTAAGAAAGTCACGACTATTGGGCGTATTCTTTCTTCTTTCTTCCCTATTCTTTTTATTTCTTGAATGTCGCTGTAGCTTATTTTTACAGAGAGATGTTGTTCCACCCAATTAATAAAGTTTCTTTCTAAGCTCTCGTACGATTTTTCTTTCTCCTCTATGCCAAAAAATACCAGATTATTTTTTCTTGCTTGTCTTTCTAAATCATGTAGCCTTTTTTCCTGGTCTTCCACTTTATCCTTCAGATTTTCATGATTTTTTTCTATTTCTTTAAATTTTTCTTCAAACATCCTGCTAATATTCTGTGTGACTTGCTCTGTAACATTCTTTCCTGTTTCCCGGATTTCTTGTCTTTGATTGTCCAAATCATTTTTTATTGATTTAAGTGCGTTCAAAATTTCGTCCATGATATTTAAAGTTAATAGAATTGGTACACGTAGCGCCCTCTTGAGGTTGGTGGTGAAAGCTCTTGGCTAGGTATTAATAATGTCTGTTGGATCTTTTAATGGATCTATGCTTAGTGTCTGACGATGTAGTTCAGACTCTGGCCGTAAGATGGCGCTTATTTAGCTAATTTGTAAACAGTTTCATATGACTAGAATTTAGAGGTTAAAAGACAGACCTGATACAATGCAGAGCAGATATGTTTGGGTTCACTTCACAGTTAATTCAGTTCTTTTAGTTCAACACTGAGAGAAAAGTGCTATTTATTTATTTATTTATTTTTTATGTGCTATAGTGTCACTTGTATTTTGATTTGATTTATGTCACTTTTTGTTCATTTCTCACTATCACTTTTTTTTTTTTATATATATATATATATATATATATATATATATATATATATATATATATATATATATATATATATATTTACTCCACTGTCCTTATTAATTAAGCGATAAACAGAGTCACATAACACTCCAGTATGGGCAGTCTTTAACGAAAAGTCACTTTTTTATATGAATGTTTCTACCAAAAAAATATTTCACTATTTACTGTTTATTGTTCCGACGTTCATTATGATTTTAATATTTAAGCACTTATCTAACTTTTTGGCGATGAATTACACATTAACTGTATGTTTTTTAATATAAATTCAGAGAAAAAACACAGAGCATATATATATATATATCGTCGGCATAGGTGGAAAACTAAATAACTGCGAATTTGGCTAAATTGACATTTAATTATTTTCGTAACACCCAAAAAATACCGCATATTTTACTCTAACAAACATTTTCATATCTTGTCCCGTTTCAGAAATATAGCCATTTTTGTATTCCAAATGCTAAAGTAAATATGTTGAAATTAGCACTAAGCAGTAGAAGGAAAAATAATCAACTCAATAAATAAATCGATAACTATGATTTATGATCACTTGAATTTTTAATGACTTAAATAAAATAAGTTGTTTAATTTTTCTTCAACTCAAAACGTCATAATAATATGAACAGAGTTCACGGAAAACTAAATAACTCGAGTTGTTTAATTCATATTTTTTTAAATTCTAATGTAAAGTACTGTATTTTATGACTAATAACCATTATCGATTTCTTCTTCAACAAAATATAAATTAATACAACATGGTAAGAAAACATAATAAGATAATTGAAGTTATTTATTATTGATATAGAAAGCAGATGAACATGAGTAAACTTATCATTCGACTTATTAGGACAAATTGGCGCGAAATGTTAGACACTGCACCGATGATTAACATTCGTTTTATAATAGAATCATTTATTTACAATTTATAATAAAACTATTTATTAGGCTGTGTATTACCTATAGAATGAAAAAAAAAACAAACTATACGGTTGATTGATACCTAAGGATAATGTTCGATTGAAAAATAAGATAGCTTGTAATTTTTTTAGGTAAAAACTAAGGCGAACATACAACAACAAAACATAAATACCGTCATCGAAAGCCCACATAGACACATTACAATAAGTCAACAATCGTCATCAGAAAATAACAATCATACAGTTTGCACGGACTCAAATTTTGCTGCAGATATTACGATAGAAATAGTGCCAAAAGAATTGGTTCCTGATGAAGACTGTATGCTAGCTCAACATGAAGAATTTAAGATTTTAACATGGGAATCGGGTCCAGCTTCAGTAGTGGTTACTGAAAAGCTTATTCATAATATTAACCCACCCAAATCAGCACCTATGCCAATGAATGTTAGTCCCATATCTTTATGTAGCAGCAAATTTAATATAAATGAAGAAAATAATATATTGGATAGTGATAATATAGATGTTAGTTCGCCAAATAGTGAGTCTAGTCTAATTTCTGGTATTGAATTACTGCTGTCTCACACAGATGAAGAACCTTTTTCTGATTCTGGATCCTCGTGGATTCCAGACACAGACGAAGAAAATAAAGCAAAAAAGAAACGTAACTCTTTAACGGATTTATTTTATTCGACATCTTCAGAAACCGAAATTAAACGTGAGAAAACCCCAAAAAATAAAAAAAAGAGTGAAGAGATTTGAACCCAAAAAACCTAACTTGTCTAGTGAATCTGAAAAAGAAACAGGTAACATTATAAACACTCGTACTATTATTGAAACATCTTTGAAACAAAACCTAATGTCACCTCTTAACCCTTATACAGAAGTAAGGCCTAATATTATAATAACTGAAACTACTGACTCTGAAACAGAAACCACAACAGTAATGAAGGAAAAAGTAAAGTACAGATGGAAGAATGCTGATCCTACGAAATGGAAAAGAAACATAGAACTGCAAAAAAAGAAAGTGTTTGCCATATTCAAGTAAAGATGGAAAACTTCGTGCACCTAAAGTACCTAAAAGTCCAAAATGCAGTAAAAACTGCCGCCATAAATGCGCTGACAATTTTACACAAGACCAGCGTGCAGAAATCTGCAAGTCTTATTGGTCTATTCAAGATTTTAAGTTACAAAAAGAGTTTTTACTTAAGCGTATAATTATTAAACCAGTACAAACCACAAAAAATCTGTACCGTTAGAAAAACAAAGAAGCTCTAGTAGGGAATACGGGTTTTATAAGGGTCAAACTTCTTTTGAGCGGGTCTGCAAAAACTTTTTCATGTCCACACTTTGCATTTCATCTGGTCCGATAGAGACAGCAGTGAAACATATAGATGAAAATGGTTCTTTTTCACACGCCGATCGTCGTGGCAGACGAGCTCCTGCTAACAAAACTCCAGGCGATCAGTTACAACATGTAAAAAATCACATCGAAAGTTTTCCTGTGCTTGATTCTCATTACTGCAGAAAACAATCGGATATTAAATATTTAGATCCCAAATTATCAATATTAAAAATGTATGATTTGTATGTAGAGAAAATGAAGTGCAGCAACAAAATACCTGTAAAATTAAATGTTTACAAGAAAGTGTTTGGCACACAATACAATTTATCATTTTTTCACCCAAAAAAGGATCAGTGTATCATATGTAATAAATATCAAAAAGATAAATCTAATACCTCTATCAAGAATGAGTATAGTCAACATATAGAACGAAAAGAGGCATCATACAGATCTAAAGAGTTAGATAAAAAAAAGTCAGAAGAGGATGAGTCATTTTTATGTGTTACTATGGACTTGCAAAGTCTTTTGCAAATTCCATCGACTGCAGATAGTTTAATGTACTATTCCAGAAAATTAAATTTAATTTGTCTGTTTATGAGTTTAAACCCCCGCAGAATAACGCTCACTGTATGATATGGACGGAAATAAACGGCAAAAGAGGCAGTATCGAAATAGGTTCTGCTATTTACATATGGATTATGAAACTTCCCGAGGCTATAACACATGTAACTATATACTCCGACACATGTTCAGGGCAAAACAGCAACCAATACATAGCAGCATTTTTACTTCACTTGGTCCACACGCACAAAACAATCAAAGTAATAGAGCAAAAGTATCTAGAAAGTGGTCATAGCTTTATGGAGATAGATTCAATCCATAGTGCTATTGAAAAAGAAAAAAGGTTCACAGAAGCATATTCTATAATAGACTGGAAGAGAATTATGCAACGGGCGCGGTCTACCAGACATAATAAAAATGTTACTCCGTATACGTAACTAAATTGTCGTACCAAGACATGATTGATGTAAAAGCACTTGCTTTGATGATAATAAAAAATAAAACTATAGCGGAGGATGGGGAGACAGTGCACTGGTTGAAAATAAAATGTCTAAGATTTGAAAAGGCTTTACCTGGTTTCATTAAATACCGATACGATTATGATGGACCATATCATTTACTAAATACACTTTGTAAACCAAGGAGACCGACTAGAAGAACGCCGAATTCTGAAATGCCTATAATAAATACCGCAGATATTCCCAGGGCATACAAGCAGTGTCTCCCTATAACAAAACAAAAAAAAGACCTTTTACAGCTTTTTAAAAAACACATTATTCCTAAAGAGCTCCATGGTTGGTACGAAAGTTTACCATCTCACTTCGACGGCCAGGGTAGACTATCCTCCACTGATTCATCTGGAGTAGATGAATAAGTCATTTTTTACCTAGTCTTACTTACCGTGAACTATTTAAATACTTAGATAACATGGTATTAAATGATTATAAAATAATGTTTGTTGTCATTTGTAATTATAATAATTTGTTAATTTTCGTTGTTTTATGTTTTAAATTATGTTCTGGTTTGTTTTAATACGAAGGACTGTTTCTTATTTCTAATAGGTTTTAAAAAGTGTCTATGATTGTTGTATTTGAGTAGTTTATGCCTGTTAATTTGTTGTTACTTGTTGCTATGAGATAGTGACAAATAATACTCATAATTATACATGTTGCTAACTTTTTTCCCTTGAGTAAATATTTTCTTAAAATAAAACATTGTTAATGTTTCAAACACAGCTTTTTATTTTGTGTGACATAAATAATTGTTGATAAATTATTTAAAGTAATTTATGTTCAAAGAAGTTAATTTTCATATTTAATGATATCTAGTAGTTGACAAATTCAATAACTGCACTTATTTCACC
The DNA here is from genome assembly GCA_951806755.1 of Brenthis hecate. NCBI lineage: Eukaryota > Metazoa > Arthropoda > Insecta > Lepidoptera > Nymphalidae > Brenthis > Brenthis hecate. Next base: position 2,492,456 of record OX638255.1, read on the forward strand.
TTAATTTGTTTTACTGTATATGTCTAACACGTAGGAAAACTAAACAACTAGCCTAAATAAATAGCTAATTGCAGCATACTTGCAATAATATATTGTGGCAGAATTAGACAACTTGGTTTTTATTTTCTTATTTTTTAACACTTTAAGATAGAGTTTAGTATGTTTAAGTATAAAATAAAAGGCAAAGATACCTAAAGTATATAAAATTACCGACAGTTAAATTTTCTCAGATTTTTTTACTAAGCCAAAAAATTGGGGAAAAAATCAGTAAATCGCGATTTTCTCCAAACTAGAAAATTTGAGTTATTTAGTTCTCCACCTACGCCAACGATATATATATATATATATATATATATATATATATATATATATACATATATATATATATATATATATATATATATATACATATATATATATATATATATATATATATATATATATATATAATGTATCAACTATCTGGTATCTATAACACAAGCCTCGTTCGTAGCTTACCGTGTTAATGTCCCAACATATTTATTTTAATTTAAAATTTAATTTAATGTTAAAACTCATAATTATAACACTCGTAAAAAAATGTACATATCTTTTCAGGATAGATAGATAAATTAAATTTATTAAGAGTTTTAAAACAAATAACACATTTGCGGGAGTCATCATCTTTTAAATCATTTTTTTTTTTTGACATAAATATTAATATAAAATTTTCATGTTAGGTTAACAGAAGAACATAATAAACATATTTCAGAGTTCATACATAAAGATATATTTTTAATAAACATATCCTTAATATTCATTTAATAATACTTTTACATTTTTACATTTAATTTAGCTAATAAAAAAATTGTCTTCAATAAAATTCTTACCTTAACATTAAACGCAACTATTCCATTGTTAACATCTCCAAAGGGACAGAAAACTTTAAAACCGTAATCAAGGCCAAACTTATTGATGTATTCTTGAGTTTCTAAAACACTTATTACAGACAAACTCCTGGGCAAGTCACATTTGAAAGCTGATTTTATTTCCTCCCACTTTTCAATCGGAATCAGTTTCAAAGAATCAGCACACATTGTTAAAATATAAAGCAAATGATAACGAATCGTCGTCGCTACGTGAAGTGAACCTTCCTAACTGTGCCGAGGTAAGACTGTAATACCAGTTCAGACATGAATAGGTAATAATATTTATCTTTCTAGCACATATTTGGAATAATTTAAATAAAATAAAAAAAATTAATTGTTTATTTTTGTATAGTTTTACTTTAAACCCGTTCTGCAATACGCATTCTTTTAGAAGAGTTTTGGTATGTAATTAACATAAAAAGTTAAATTGACTCAAAATTTTATGAGCATGTAGCCATTGTCCCCAGGATCCTAGAAAATGTTCAAAACGCTTCTATCGCCAAATTGAAAAAAAATATGATAAAGAACGTTTGTGTGTTAAATGCTTACAATTAATGAATTTATAGAAGATGGCACCGCCTTGGGAATGAAGTGATCCCCTCCTGCTATTTCAACTGTAAATTTGAACTATACAATTGAACGATTTCTTTTAAATGTCCACTTGAAGTTGGGGGTGATTTTCAGCCTTTGGAAACCATAAAACATACTTTTCTCGGAAAGGGCTAAACATTTCAATTTCAATTTTTTATTATATGTATTTTGAAGATTATATTCCCTTAGTTTCATGAAAATCAAAAGATTATTCTAGAAGTTAAAAATAAAAAAATGAGAAAAAGTAAAAAACCGAGTTTTCTGCAAATACCTCGAAAACTTTGAAGTTATTTTAAAAAGTGTTATTTATAAAAGTTGTACATTTACTAGACCTACAACTTTTGTAGAAAATGTTTTTCGAGAGAACGTCACATTAAGCCGGAAATTGAAAAAAACTATTTTTCATCGCTTTGCGTCCCCTCATTTTTCGGGGGTAGCTGGCCATCGGGGGCATTTTACAAATTTCTATTCCTTATATACCTGCTATCATTTTAAAATCATAAAACTTCAGGTTTTCAATATTTTGTACCCAAACCGGATTCCGATTGGACTACAATTAAACATCACGTTATCATTAATTATTTTCCGGGATGAGAAGTATCTAAAATATTGACCGGGGATATAAGGTACCACCTCGGTGGTGTAGTGGCTAGCATGTACGGCTGCACACCCGGAGGTCCTGCGTTCAAATCCCGGGTCGAGCCAAGTTTAGTTATTGAGTCTTTCTGTATAGTTAGCCTCAGTAACAGCTCGGAGTTGCGAAGTTGGCGGTGTTTCACCCCCGTGCCTCGGAGAGCACGTAAAGCCGTCGGTTCTGCACCTTAACTCTTACTGGTCGTGTCGAGTGGTCGTCCCATCAGAGTATGAGAGCGACAGGAATAGAGAGTGCACGTGTGTCTGCGCGTACACTTGTGCACTATAATATCTCCTGCGCAGTTGGCTAGTCTCAATGAGATTGGCCACCGTGGCCGGAATCGGTCAGGAGAACATCATCATCAAGGTACCACCATGCGAAATTTTATTTAAATCAGTCCGATAGATTCAGAGATTAGCCCGTACAAACAGACAGACAGAGAAATAAAAAAATAAAAAAAATCTGGATTTCTTCTATTTCTCTTCTTACACCCCCCTGACCTCGACCTCTACAGTTTTATTATATGTATAGATTATTAGCTAGGATAAACAAATTAATTAATTATTCCTTGCAACTATTTAGATAAATATAATATTATCAGAAAATTAGTGTTTTCAGCCAGTGAATTGGAGCGATAACTGCAGTGTTAGATTCGTAAATTAGGTAAACTATCCGGAGTATTTATATTGTTAATAATTATTATTACACATGCTTTCATTAAAGAACCTAAAGCGATTTACACATTTTAATCGTTCATTAATGGAGATAAGAGCTGCGTGAGCTCTGTGCTAGTTTTGATTTGTATTGCTCATCAAACATCTCTAGTAATGTCAACCGTAAAGGATGTACATTTAACTTAGTATAAATAATCTACAAATCCAGCAAATAGTAGAATTTATTGGGACAGTTATATGCAAAATGCAACGCTCACGCTGTATCAAATCGAATGTGATTTTTTTATAATTTTATGCCTTTTTGTACTAACCCATCATCAATAATTGTAATTTAAATGAGTTAAATCGATTTTTTTTAGTATGTCTAATAATTATAATTGAATTTCATATAAAGTACCCTATATAAAATAACCTACAGAAGTTTCATTTCATGCGCGTGTACACATTGATACACGCACTCTTTAAACATTACAACATAACAACTTTTTTATATGGAGAAAAACCCCGACTGTCACGTGATTATCAGTCTGCCTGGATGTTTGCCTGCAACGTTGTAACTTTCAAACGAATGGACCAAACTATATAATATATTCTTATATTGATGTCAGTTTATATTCAAGGCTCTTTAGTATATTTAATGAATGTGTGATTATTTGTTAAAAAAATGGTAAGGTCTTTTCCGGATTCCTCTAAAGTTTTCATAAATATTCATGTATTATAACTATAATTAATAGTAAAAAAAAACATTTTTAAAAACAAAGTTTTATTTAAATGGTCTACAAAGAAAAAAAATCTTTAAATTAAATTAACCCTTTTTAAATTTATTAAATTACTCAACTCCCTCAGTACGTTTTAAATATATAAAAAAGTATTGTGAGTGAAGGGATAGGCACATGAAAAAATCGATATAATATTGTATCAATATTTATTATTAGCATCGATTTATGTATAGTAAAAATATCAATATCTCGATATTTTTACCCAATGCGTGGCTAGTTATGAGCATTGTAAAAATATTCGAAATTTGAAAAATTATATACATTTTTGGTAGTATTATTATTATTTTTACTATAAAAGAAATACAAAAGTGAAAGGTTATAAATTATAGACAATGTTTGTTTATGTTAAATCATGCACAGCATGCTAAGATGTGATAAAAAAAATATTGAACATGATACGAATTTAAAACCCTGAAATAAATATCGATCTGAAAAATATATGATGTACAGATATCGCTTTGTAACTCTAACCTATACGAGTTTGTAAAGTTTTTAATGTGCCCAGAAATACCCACATTTTTTCATATAATTTTATAACATTTTATTCTTATTTATTTAGACATCTTTTTTAAGCCATTAGTGGTCGAATCTCCATAAATTCGAATAATACGCCGTAGGGTAGCACGGAATATTTCTACATACCATTTTCTATCCAATCGTCTCAGGCGAGTTATTATGCCCACGTCACGTTGGTATGGTATGCCCTCATTTTTTCACACTTACAATTAACTAAACCTGGTACTTATTATTAAATATATTAAATTAATAAAATAAAACTAAAACTAAAACGTGATGTTTATTAAAGTTGATAAAATTTACAAAAATAGTACAAAATTACATTATGTTAACTTAAATTATTAATTTAAATCAAGAATACTTAGTGGTATTAAATTAGTATTAAAGTAGTGACTGACCCTTGCTCGGGTGCATTCCTAAGTAATGTTTCGTATGTATATCCATACTAATATTATTAATGTGAAAGTATGTTTGTTTGTTTGTCTGTCCGTCTTTCACGTCGAAACGGATTGACGGATTGACGCGATTTTTTGTGTAGAGATAGTTGGAGGGCTGGAGAGTGACATAGGCTACTTTTTACCGCGGTAGTTTGCCTAATTACAACTCAAAAATAATTTAAGATCAGAATTGTTCGAAACTTGGTAATAATACTCTTCATTACAATTAAATAAATACGTGTATTAGCATTTTTCGAAATTCACCCCATAAGTGGGTAAAATATGGGATTAAAGTTTGTATGAAACCTATCTTTTTGGAGGTTTTTTTGTAGTTTTAGCGCGAGCGAAGCCGCGGGTTCTGCTAGTATATTATCTGTTGGTAAATTGTAAAACTAACAGTAGCTTAAGTGTAACACCAGGTCATAGTTTATATGTGCACTGAATTTCATCAAAATCTACCAAGCCCTTTGAGCATGCAGGAGTAACAAATAATCATAGACATAATGTGATTAGTCTGATTTTGTGAAAGTATACCATTCTACATTCACAACACTTTTGAATCCTAGCTTTTTATACAAATTATAAGCAACTTTATTACCGTCCACACAAAAAGCAAATACATACTTATTTTTCTCTAATAACCAATTTGATATAAGTTTCAGAACTAATTCACCGTAACCTTTTCTTCTATGGTCTTCCAAAGTGTACAGATGGCCCAGTGCTCCCATTTCCTTTATAAATACCCATGCTGCCAGTTCTCCGTTCACAAAAAGTCCATAGCCTAATTTAGCTTTAATTAGTAGATCGATGTACCACTCAGAACCAGGATAGCGATGAGGCCACTTCGCATCTATTAACTTAGTATATTCAAGTGATAACACTTCAAATGAAGATGCTGGAGGTAAACTGTAATGAGATAGTTATTGTAAAATGAGTTTATTTACAGTAATCAATTACAAATTGAAAATCGATTTTCAGTTTATTACAGATATTTGTCATTTCCCGAGTTGTTGACCGCAATAATAGGAGTCATGTTCCATACATGTGTATATGTTCGATACTAAATTTATTCTACTTCATAAAGACAGTTAATTTTGTATAAGTATGTACATATAGACATAACAACTTTTATTGGTATATCAGTTTTACATTTTATAACTCAATAATGCTTAGATACACTACTTAAAACGTAAAATATAAAATATCATAAAATTACAAGTAGGTACTTGATACAAATAAAATTTGCTTTTTACAAGTACATATGTCATTTAGTTAAGTTTTTAAGAAGATATACATATGTAGTAAATTTATAAATGATAAATTGCTACATTTGCAAAAAGCTATATAGAAATGATTTTTAAGTCATTCAATACAATTTTTAAAATTATATTCCTCAACGGTTGTAGAATGATTTCTTGATCAAGGTCCCCTAAATACACAATTAACATTTAAGTATAAATTTACCTGACATCAAAAGGAGACGATTTTGTATCTAACAAAAAAGTTTCTGTCATTGTTATATGATCTATCTTCAAATTCTTCTCATTGATAATTTTTTTTACACACGCTACTATATGTTGCGGTGCGAACGGTACTTCTATATTTTTGGTCCAATCAATGAGTTTTGTTTGTCTTAAAGCGTCACAGAGTACTGTGGTATCGTCCTTTGGGCTTTGAATTATAACTTCGTAATATGTACTCTGTAAATAATGTTTATATTTATAATATGTATGTATTTAAAGTTATATATATAATGTATCAACTATCTGGTATCTATAACACAAGCCTCGTAGCTTACCGTGTTAATGTCCCGACATATTTATTTTAATTTAAAATTTAATTTAATGTTAAAACTCATAATTATAACACTCGTAAAAAAATGTACATATCTTTTCAGGATAGATAGATAGATGAAATTGATTAAGAGTTTTAAAACAAATAACACATTTGCGGGAGTCATCGTCTTTTAAATCATTTTTTTTTTGACATAAATATTAATATAGAATTTTTATTTTAGGTTAACAGAAGAACATAATAAACATATTTCAGACCTAATATACATAAAGATATATTTTAATAAACATATCCTTAATATTCATTTAATAATACTAGTTATTTAGCTAATAAAAAAAATTGTCTTCAATAAAATTCTTACCTTAACATTAAACGCAACTATTCCATTGTTAACATCTCCAAAGGGACAAAAAACTTTAAAACCGTAATCAAGGCCAAACTTATTGATGTATTCTTGAGTTTCTAAAACACTTATTACAGACAAACTCCTGGGCAAGTCACATTTGAAAGCTGATTTTATTTCCTCCCATTTTTCAATCGGAATCAGTTTTAAAGGGTCGGCACACATTGTTAGAGTATAAAGCAAGTATAATGTAAATAACGAATGGTCGTCACTACGCGAAGTGACCTTCCTAACTGAGCCGAGATAAGACCGTGTAATACCAGTTAGTCATAAATCATAATCAAAATTGAAACAACTTACATATATAAATAAAGGATATTTTCATTATTTATTTTAATATAGTTTAAGTTTAAAGCAACGTCTACAATATATACTCTAGAAAATTCTAATAAACAGTTAAATTAATTCAATATTTTATAAACACATAACCATTGATCATATTCAACTCTTTTGAAGTTAAGTTTATCAAATAGATTTTTAGGTTTCAAGTTGTTTTCCAATGTGTAAGCCAAGATATGTTTTTCTTTCTTCAACTGGTTATTTACAACATATCTTGTAATATATTCGGCATATCCTTTTCTTCTATGCTCCTCTAAGCAGTACAGATGTGTCAATGCACCGTCATCATCTATTGCTACCCAGGCAAGTGGATTATTATCGTTGGAATACAAAACGAATAACAAGTGATTTCTGGTCAGTGCTTCGAAAAATTTGTATGTATTTTTACCATGATAAGTCCAAGTTCGGTCTACGATATTTAAATCCTTATGCTTACATATATCTATATAAGTATCATGTGGAATACTGAAAAACAATAAGTGTAGGATTGAAATGGTTAAAATTATAATTATAAACTTCGCAAAGCTGAATCATTCATATTAATTACAATTTACTATATCATCTATACTTATATGGTCTATTTTTAGAGAGTAAGTGTATATAAATATTTTTAAAATAAGAAGAAGAAACGAATGGTGGCTCAATTGTAACATTTTCCTCTTAAAACTGATAAAATATTATTTTATAATAATATATTAATATTGCATAAATTCATAGTATTAGATAAGCTTGTAATATTTATTACTGTCTATTATATTTCATTTCAATAATTTATAATTGTAAATTTTTATTAAGAGCTGTCAACACTGGATCGGTTGCTTATTTCATCGCTCATCGATTATAATATTTTATACCGACGTTCTTGTCTAATTGATATAATCAAAATCAAATGTTTTGCCAAAAATTAATCTACTGTAACTTTACCATTAATACAAATACAATGGCAATATTTTTGGATTTAGAAAAAGTATCAATTGTAGTAAGTGTAAAAATATGATTAAATAATCCAACAACAAAAAATATTAGATTTTTGGGAGAAACCCACGCTCATATGCCATTGCCTTGATGTGATACGATTAAAAATCACGTTAATGATAATTGGAAGTAAGTGAATGGGTAAATCCAACCAACCATATAATAAATAATCAAGTTGCTTGCAACTATAGGGATAAATGAAATATCACCAGGAAATTGGTTTATGAGTGATAAATGAACGATAATGATGAAATGAGTGAATTGGAGCGATAAAGCTATAGGTACATAGGGTGAATATGCTAGTTCGACGACCACCGCTACTTGCCGACCGTTTCTTAGTAATTTAAGTAAAACAGCGAAATCGAAACGCGGCAAGAGTTTGTTTTGTTTTTGAACGAAAGTTCGATTTATGCACTCCCCCCGCACAACCTGTCGTTGGTCTACGTTAACTATATGACCTTCAGTGATTTTAAACACCAGAGACTGTGCGGACGTGCCGTTTAACTAACACTAAAATTAGTAAGGACTGATTTTGTCAACCGTAAGTAGCATATGATTTTATTAAGACTAACACTTGGAAATTATGCTTGGGTATTCAGAATGCTTTTGTTTTTTACTATAAATCATATTTTCTCCATATTTATTTGTATTTTATTGAAATAATGGGTGGTCGTTAAACTAAATGACTAAAAAGACGATTTCTTTGGTTGACGACCACCTGGTCGGGAACTAGCAGTTTTATTCTTATCTTGTTTTTACTTTTTTGTTCCATTTCATAGTGAAGAGTAATATACTTTTGTCCCTCTCGGTTCAATAATATATAGTGCATTTAGGGGTCAGATTACGACCAGAAAATTATGAGTAGGAATTTCAAAACGTATCATATTTCAATGGCGATAACACGATGGTCGAGAATAGACTACTTGACGACCATTGAATCAATTTCATATAAAAATCAGCTGAATTTGGTGGTCGTAAACTGACTTAATTACGACTGTGTGGCTAATTCATTTAAATATCTATATTTGTAGTGGTCGAAAACTAACTATTACTCGCTCACAAATTAGCAAGCATAAAAAGTGTGTTCGACAATCGCTTTATTTCCGACCACATATATATGACGTATTTTAGTATCCCCGATTATACAAGTTAATTGAAAATTAACCAATTTTGTGTTGTTTTTTGCCTGTATTTAAATACATTTAATTTGGAATGCCTTTTAATAGCATCGCAGTACTGACGGTTATGGTGCTTGGTTTGCATTTGTTTTTTTTATTATTGCAGATGGCTCCACAAAATAACACTAAACAAAAAAAGAAAAACGAAAAATTGGTTTGTAAAATGCACACGCTATACTAACAAATTATTTTATTTATCATCTTTTTATTTGTTAAATCTGATTAGTAATAAATAACATTTACAGGTGGGGACATCAAGAAAAATAACAAATAGGCGACTTTTTACATATAGTGAAGACAGTTTAAAGAAAGCTCTTGAAGAAATAAAAAACAAAACCATGGGTATTAGGGAAGCCTGTCGGATATATGGCGTACCAAAAACAACAGTACATGATCGTATTTCAGGCAAAGTTGCCAATAATAAGAAACCAAAAGTTGGCCCTGACCCTATTTTAGGTAGTGAGGGAGAAGAAAAATTAAAAACTTGGGTACTGGACATGGCTAAATGTGGCTTTCCAATAAATAAAAAAGAGTTACTCGAAAGCGTTGCTAATATAGTACGAGATACAAACATTAAAAATCCATTCAAGGATGGTGTTCCTGGAGACACATGGTATCAAGCTTTTTTAAGACGTCATCCCGATGTAAATGTTAGAGAGCCGGAGGGAATAAATAATGCACGAGCAGCAGTAACGGAGAATCGCGTCAGGTTCTGGTTTAAGGACCTAAAAGAATATATGAAATCCATTGACGCGCTAGATGTATTTGATGATCTTACAAGGATATTTAATGGAGACGAGACGGGGTTTTCACTTTGCCCAAAAAGTGGGAAAGTTTTAGGACCAAGAGGCTATAAGAACCTGTACATAATTAAGAAAACCAATGATAAAGAAAACATCAGCGTCTTAATTGTATTTTCGGCAGATGGTAATATATGTCCACCTTTGGTCATATTCCCCTATGTCAGACCGCCTAAGACCCTCATTGAAAATATGCCTCCGACATGGATTCTTGGAAGATCTGAAAGTGGATGGATGAAAAGTGATGTGTTTTTTGAATACATTAGTAATAGTTTTCATACTTGGCTGATTAAGAATGAAATAAAAAAACCTGTGCTCCTTTTTGTTGATGGCCATAAGTCTCACATGACCTATGCTCTCAGCCAATTCTGTGAAACAAATGGGATAATCCTATATGCCTTACCACCAAATACAACCCACATGCTTCAACCGGCAGACGTGAGCGTCTTTAGACCACTGAAACAAGAGTGGAAAAAGACGGTTAAAAACTGGCAAGCTCGTGATGAAAATGTAAACCAGACGGTAACAAAAATAAATTTTTGCAAAATTCTTAACGAGACCCTGACTAATATCGACCTGAGAAATGCCATAGTAAATGGATTTCGTAAATGTGGGCTGTACCCATTAAACGAAGATGCTGTGGACTACACGAAATGCATTAAAGATATACAACAACGAAAAAGGGTTTCTAACACCAATCAAAAAACTATTTCTGGTAGAGACTACGATACAGCCACAAAAGTGATTACCCAAATTAAAGAAGAACTCTCCAGGCACAGCGTTGATACCAAAGTAGTTCTGGCTGAAATAGAAAAAGCGAAGACGAAATATATTTCGAATCGCCGTTCCAAATCGAAGACACCACGAACTTCTGCAACATCGAATGTAAGCACAAGTATATTGGTTGAAGATCTACTACCAATGTCTGCCTCCTCTCCCAAACAGAATATACAGAACGCCGAATTAAGAACTGACGCCAGTCTATATATAGAGAAAGAAGATTCTGGAGTCATGAATTTCCTTGATCCGGGATCATTCATATCACTTAATAATATATCTATTTTGCCAATAGGTGAAGTTGAGATCTCCCAAGATAACTCAATGCTTGATAACTTTGCAAACAACCAATCTATCTCTTTAACTACAGTAGCAGAAATACACAACAAGAATGATTTTGCTGAAGCCGATCACCATCAACCTCCACCTAGGGATGTTTTAGCAGCAATTACAGATAATGTCTCTTTAAATCCAGCAGCAGATACCTACAATGTGAAAGATTTCGTGGAAGCAGAAAACCAACAACCTCCAGTAGTATCACTTACAGATAATATAACTTTTACCACTACAACATCTTTTGATGAGGTCTTTGAAAAACATCTCCGTTTTCCAGAATCTGAATCTTCATCAGCACCAAAAGCAAGAACTGGTCTTAAACTTCCGAGTGCGATTTCTTCAGGCGCCTGGAGAAAATTCTACGAAAACAAAGAAAAAGAAAAAGAAAATAAAATAATAACTAAGAAAATTAAACAAGTATTAAGAGCAGATGCAAAAGAAAAGAAAGCTAAGGAGAAAGATAGTAAAGTCAAAAAAAAGAAGAAAGTAACAGTCAGGAGCACCTCAAAGAAGATGCTAAAAAGATCGTGCCAAAATAAAGCAATAAAATGTAGCCAATGTTCTGATGATTTGATCAGCGACGTAGAAGATGACGCTGAAAAAAATATCGGTTGCGACCATTGTGCAAGGTGGTTTCACTTAAAATGCACAGTTTTAAAACAAACTCCGTACGTTGAAGCTGCCCAATCTGATTATACTTGTCCATTTTGTAAACACCAGTAAAAAATTGCTTAATTATTGCTGGTATTTTATTTTCTACTTTAATTTCTATGACTAAGTTCCTTTTTTCTGTGACAATTCTATGGTCGAAAACCGACGGAAAAGGCGGTCGAAAACTGGCTGTAGGTGTCCGAGAACTGACATTAATGCACTTTTCGATAAATCCTAGGTTTTTTAAATGAAAATGCCATAAAATATATTTAAAAAAATATTAACTGTATACTTTGATGTTTATTCTATAACAATCAATTATCAATATTAAAAAACAACACTTTTTAGTTAGAGAATGATTATTTTAAAGATTACAAGTCCACTAACTGGTCGTGAACTGGCATAATCACCCTACCTATAATAAAATTGTAAGTAAGCCGAATCTGTACATTAAAATTTTTTTAGAAAATCTTATTGAAATAAACATTATTATCGATACAGAGGCCGAATCTATAGTTTTTAGAATTTTTGTCTGTTACCGCATCACAGATAAACCACTGGAGGGATTTTGATGAAATTTAATATGGTGATAACTGGTTATCCGGGTCAACATATAGGATACTTTTTACCGCGGGAAATGTCTCATTTCTGAGAAAAAAATACAAAAACTGCAATGTAAGAGTATATTAATATGTAAAACCTAAGAATTTGATTTTTGGTCATCTGAACGCGGGCGGAGCCGCGGGCAATGCTAGTGAAGTATAAATTTCGTAAATTAGGTAAATTGTTCAGAGTATTTATATTTTAATATTGTTAATAATATATAATTATTGTAAATGCTCATACTATTTATTATAAATGCTTATATTATTGAAAAAAGGCAAAACCATTTACACATTTTCAATCGGTCATTATCAGAGATAAGCGACGCGTGAGCTTGGTGCATATACATACGTAGGTCATACATATATTTAGGTGTGGCACTTCATAGAGCGCGATCTATCAGCGGTTAACAGACCAGTAAAATATTAAGGTGAAATTGGACCCAGTTATGCAAAAAACAGCCATGTGCGTAAAAGTACCAACAGAGTTATAAGCATTTTATTATAAAAAATAAAATAATTATAAAAATTAAACAATACTTATATAAATATTGTTCAATTTTAAAATAACCAGAAAAACAAAACATAACCCAAGTGCAACTATCGACAGAAACATGCTTACAACTCTGTTGGTACTTTTACGCACATGGCTGTTTTTTGCATAACTGGGTCCAATTGACCTTTAAAATAATATAAAAAATAAAAAATGTGTATATTATTTTCAGTGGTTTTCATACTTTTGTGATATATACATTGACACTATGTTAAAGAAAATTATAACATTTGCGCACACCATCCTAAATATATCTATTAGATAGACAGATACCTTATAGTGTGTCTACCTTTTATATACTAAGAGTTCTGAATTTCTATCCAATAAATGCTTAAAAGCTATCTCTCCTTTGACTTCTAAACCAAGACGAATGGCAAGTCGCCTAAAGCATTCTTCAACTTCAGGACTCGCAGATGCTACGTTAACGTTTTTGTTCCAATCAATCACTTTAGTAGTAGCTAGAGCTTCTTCTATTTTATTGACGCCATTTAATGGATGAACTCTTAATTTATAATATTCATCCTGAAATATTTATTTTTTGATTTTATTTCCAGAATATACCAATATATATATATATATATATATATATATATATATATATATATATATATATATATATATATATATAATAGTGTAAATATAATATATATAGTATATATAAATGAATATGAATATAATGAAAAATGCTTATAACTCTGTTGGTACTTTTACGCACATGGCTGTTTTTTGCATAACTGGTTCCAATTAATATAAGTTGCTTATTAAATCTCAAATATATCCCAATTAGAATATGAAACCCTTAAAATTAGAACGTTTCATTTGACCTTTTCTCAATTATACTGCTATTTTTTCTAAATTAAACAACATATACAAGTATATAGGTACGTTACAGCTGGCTTAGTGGTAGGGTTAGTAAAGTAAACATACATTACCACTTGTAGCAATCATCCCATTATGTATATCTCCATCTGGACAGTAAACTTTAAAATTAAATGTCTCCGCTAAATCAGGATAGGAGATTTTAGTGTCTAAAATACAAAACGCAACAGCATTCTTTGGCCAATCCTGTGTATATAAATCGCGGAGCTCTGGCCATTTGCTTTTATCGATTTCTATCAACGAGTCCATATTATAGAAATTACTACAAAAAATTACTTTACGTAACATATATTGTAAGATTCTGTGAATATAATTAATACATGTTATATATTATCTACTAGCGAATTATCTCTAGAAAAAGAAAAACAAATCTATCCCTCGGGAACCGTATATTTTTCCGGGATAAAAAGTTGCCTATGTGTTATTCCAGATTATAATCTATCTTTGTGCCAATTTTCATCCAAATCCGTCCAGCCGTTCTGTCGTGAAAGAGTAACAAACATCCATACATACTCACAAACTTTCACATTTATAATATTAATATAAATATAAGACTTTCTTAGATTTACGCGAATATTTGACATTTTAAATAAAACTATCTTTTCGGATTTTTTCGCGGATTTATTTGGTATATAATTATAATAATAACAGAAAAAATTAAATAAGTTATAAAATATTGTTAGGTACTTGGTGCAATTTTTCGTTTTGTTATTTGTCGGCAGGCTGTCTGTAACAACTGTACCTTCGAGACATCTAACACAGTCTCTTCCGTGACCATGATTGCTGTAAAGCATTCGAAATGTCGGGAATCAAAAATCCAAATAAATCCGCGAAAAAATCCGAAAAGATAGTTTTATTTATAATATAAATATATAAATACGGATATTTACGGCATTGTTACACCGTACACAATATTGTTCGATAATACTAGATTCAGTGTCCTAAAAGTGTTCATACAATTTTGTCCTGTTGTCCGGCAGCGCTTTATATAAGCTTTAAACTAATTGTTTATAACATTTAAACTGAGAATTATGTACCACGGGACCAAATTAACGGAATAATCAATACTTTAAGTCTAGTTTCGCAGTAATTATTGTTATTTATATTTTATTTCATTCATTTCCATTTCATTCAAATTCATTCAACGAATTATATTATGTCATTGAAAGATACATGAAAATATTATTAGCAAGACACAAAATCACATGACAATATGCATTTATTCATGCAATAAAATACAAAATCACCTACAAGATCATTAATAAATATATGTAGATAGCAGTAACTGTATGACGTTTAGATAATGCAATTTATTTTTATAAGATAAAGACTCATCGTCATCACAATTTAGTATTATAAATTAACTAGTTATATATATCAGAATAAAAAGGCATACTTACATTAAATTTTCTGTATAAATAGATTAAAAAAAATTAAATATTTTTTTCGTATATGATACACATTTAATGTTTCGAGTTTTAATAATATTTATTTTATGTCCGTCACTGACCTACTTATGGCAAGAAACATTATACTTTCACAACTGTCAACTAGCTAATGTAGTCATGTTGACAGCTACCGCCATCTAGTTGTTGATAATAAAATTACGTTATAGATATGTCAGCGCCTCTATCGAAGTTTGAGAGTATGTGATAAAAAAGTCGTTTCATTCATTAAAATTATAGCATCGAATGGATTTGCATAATTATAAAATATGATTTGTATTTTTAGATAGTTTAGATTTGTACCTTTGCTCAGGTTCGTCCTTTGGTACATTTTAACGGTTAGTATAGATTTCTCAGAGTTTAGATATTTCCCCGCAGTAAAAAGTATCTTAAATGTTGAACCGGATAACCAGCTATCATCATACCAAATTTCATCAAAATCTGTCCGGTGGTTTTCTCGTGATGCGTTCCCAGACAGACACAGGCAAAAATTCTATAATATAGATTCAGCCTCTGTATCGATAATAATGACTATTCAATAAAATTTCCAAGAAAATATTTAATGTACAGATTCGACTCAGAATTTTATTATATGTATAGATATAGATAACTTCTTCATTATTCACGCAATATTGGACAGGAAATAATCGAGCCCAGCTGGCACTCCCAAAAACAAAAAAAATCAATAATGCAAAGTCTAAGTTAGAACAACAATTCGTTGGCACCGTATTATTTATAAGACACTATTTTATAATATTACTTAAGTAAAATTCAGAATAAAAACCTCTAATAAACTAATGCATTGATATGAAACCAGACGGGTTTGAACAGGAAAGGTCCAAAAACTAAAAATATATGGGTTAAGGCAGTTCCGTCTAACGTTAGCTGTTAACTTTAACAAAATATGTCGTTCAGGGATATGGCCTGTTAAATAAACGTATATGTGCTATAAAACTTTCTCAGTACTCTAAAGTTAGTTCATGGATGAGTTCAAGCTAGCTGCCATAATATCTTGTGAGTTTTATTTTGTGATAGTTTAAAACTTTATACCTGTCCATTTTGGCGTTGTTTTGTACTAGTTTAAACTAAATATTGTGTATCAAGATATACAAGGCATAGGTAGATACAGGTGGTTATGTGGGACTCACTGGCAAAGCCAGTACTACCCACTAAAACCCAACGAAACCTTCCCCCGTCTTAATGGGGCGTCGCAGGATCGCATATGCACTCAACCACGACGCCCCGACGGCAGTAAAGTGGACCACAACAACCATGAGGTTGCTCCAACAGTCCACTCTGCTATCAGAGAAATACCAACCATGCAACCCGCAAGGTACACAGCCCACCGAGTTGGGCCTCCTAGTGCGTTTCTTGGCTCCGCGCCGGCTATGTATTTATATTGCCGCTATAACAACAAAATAAAAAAAAAATACACGAAACATTTTTTTAACGTTCGTAATCGATCATCGAAGCAAATATCGAGTAGGTTTTCCCAGAGGGCTAAAGTATGGGGTCCTTCCAAAGAGGAGTAAATAGGTTCTTAAAGGGTCGGCAATGCGCATGTGATGCCCCTGGTGTTGCAGGCGTCCATAGGCTGCGGTAACCGCCTACCATCAGGCGTGCCGCATGTCTGATTGCCACCGACGTGGTATAAAAAAAAGGTACTACATTACTCTAGGTATGTAAAGTCATATTAATAAAAAATACCTCCGTGTACGATGGTATAGAACCCTACGTGTGCGAGTTCAATTTTGTATCTCTGTTGACCTTTAACTAACAGATTAAAATTGTCCCATAGATGGCATTATTACAAAAATCATTCCGAGTTGTATATTTAAACGATACCTTTACAGTTCCCTGCCTTCCAATTTTCTGTCTGTTTTAATCCTATAATAGAAATGCCAGGCACACGTCGATCTGGCATCAAAAGTGACCTATAGAGCCTCCGAATGCCCCTGAGATGTTAGGTCAATATTAATGGAAGTGTTATTTTAGTTATCACCTTAGTATTTAAATTTACAGTGATTGATCCTTTATATTAATTTTATATTTTGGTCTAATTGAACAAAGAATATCGGTATTATAGTGAAACAGTGGTTATACTAACTTTAAAATCACTTAGTTGCATATTAAGGGGTAAATTTTAAGGGATAGATTTAAGAGTAATAGTTTAGGAGTAGATATTAAGGGGTAGATTTTTAGTGGTAGATTAAGTTGTATTCATATGATAAAAAGAATTATGAAAATCCACCAACATTTAATACCTACATCTTCCTTTTTGTAGTCAATAAATAAATTATAACCCTTCTAATCTGATAAGCAGTTATATGTTTACATAAATAGAAAAATAGCTATATTGGCTGATTTCGGCGATGTCCAAAATTTTTTGAGAGTTTGAACGCGGGTGAAGCCACGGTTAATGCTAGGTTATTAATAAATAAGATTTTTTAAAATTTTATTTCTATATAGTCTAAATTGAATTCTTATAAATTTTTACCAGAAGGTATATATGCTTAAGTGTTTCTTGAAAGTAATTTGCCATTCGAGGAACGAGACGTCATATGTATTTAATGAACTAAAGGAACCACGTCGCTACGTAAATAAAACTTAGCAAACGATATAAACGTAATTAATTGAATTTTATTAAAGTTTTTATTTAAAAAGGGGTAAATAAATAAATTTTACGAACTCTACAGCTCTAACTTAACGGCTTAACGGACTGTAAATTTTAAAGTGTTATTGCCACTGTGTCTTACTAACAAAAACTTTTTAACAAAAAAATAAAAACCGACTTCAAACAAAAGCACTAAAAAGTAAAAAATAACTGATTGGTAGTTTTCATTTACTATACATACCTAATCAAATATTTTCGAAGTCGGTGTGCTTTGCTTTGTATGGGCTGGCACCGATTTCGAAAATATTTGATTAGGTATGTATTTAATAGGTAGGCTTTAATTACTTAGCCAAAGCACACCGACTTCGAAAATATTTGATTAGGTATGTATAGTAAATGAAAACTACCAATCAGTTATTTTTTACTTTTTAGTGCTTTTGTTTGAAGTCGGTTTTTATTTTTTTGTTAAAAAGTTTTTATTTTTCCCTTTTTAGTGTAGACTGTAGTAGCAAAGTAAGGATTCTAACGTGTTAAGCTTGTCAAATCAAACAAAATAAGCCCAAACTCAAAGTATCTACTATTAGCCGTTGAAGAGTTCCACCTATCCACCTTCTGGCCCTGCCATCAGATCAGGTCAACAACACCGAACCACTGTACTATCAACGGAAATAGAAATACTTGCAGTTTCAAGTCAATATGACAATTAGAAGTAGGTTAAATTCATCATTAGCTGTTTTTCTACCCTTAGGGGCGGTATTTTTTTTTTAAATTTAAATGTGACCAATCTGGAAGTATACCCTTTCAAACAAAACAAAAATTGTCCAAATCGGTTAATAAATGACGGAGTTCTGAGGTAACAAACATAAAAAAAAAAAACATACAGTCGAATTGAGAACCTCCTCCTTTTTGAAGTCGGTTGAAAATAACTCTAAAATAATCGGCAATAAAATAACGTACAAATATTTCTACGCGTAAATTAAATTAGTTTTTTTTTATTATTCAACGTTTATCGAAACATTATATACAAATAGTATCGATTATTAATACATAGTGTTAATTGTTGTAATCGAAACATATACGTTTACAATGAAAGAGATTCTTTAATTATTTTTCAGAAGATTGTCTAAAATAGTCTACATTGCAATAATTAAAAATAGGTTAAAAATTAGGTATTACAATCTATGCGCGTTACTGGAAGTTCGATACCGAAATATCTGCTAATAGCTTTAAATCTTTCTTTCTGTACGTAAAATACTTATATCAGATCACAATACTGTACTAGCTTATTTTCATACACATCAAAATTTCACAGAAACCGGTGAAAATTTTCATAGATTCTCGATTTTGCACAAACCAACATACAAAAGATACTCTTAGGTACTGGTTTAAAGTGCATAATAGTATTTGCGTTTGTATTTCTTTTTCACGTGCAGTCTGTTACGAGTATAACTTGCAAGGGTTAGTGGGTTAACGTCGAAATTTTAGCGTAATTCCATTATTTCTGGCTACGTGCCTGTAACGAAGTATAGATAAAGTTGTGATTTATGCTAATATTCTTAGGGCGTTGCCAAACTGTTACACTTACACTTGACCTAAATTTAAAATTTACTGTTAGATATGTTTCATTTACGTCGTTATATAATAATATGTTTATTTTAAAACTTTAATATATTGTTTTGTTTGTTTTTATGGAATTACGGACATAATAATGTAGGTATTATATAAAAAAAAAACTGTTACTTAAGGTACCAGTTTTGACAGATATAAAGAATTTTGACACTATATGGCCCGTAAGAAAAAAATGCCGCATCTGCAAAATTATTGGTTCTGTACCAGCGATATAATATGCAACACTAGTAATAATTAGCTTCCTTATGTTTTAAAGTTATATTATACATAGGCATATTAAAATAAATATATAATAAAAATATTTAATATTTTCCAATTAAGATCATGTTGGCATTTATAGTTATACTAGCAACTCACTCTCGCTTCGCTCGGGTTCGTCCTTAGTTACATTTTAACGTTTACTATAGATATCTCAGAGATGAGATATTTACCCGCAGTAAAAAGTATCCTATATGTTGATCCGGACCCGGGATACCGGACCACTGCACTAACAACGGAAATAGAAACACTTGCAAAGTTTCAAGTTAATATGACTATTAGAAGTGGGTTAAATTCATCATTAGCTATTTTTCCACCCTTGGGGGTGATATATTTTTTTAATTTAAATGGGACCAATCTAAAGTGAAGAGAAAGTGTAAATGATGAATGAACATAATAAAAATTCTCCAAATCGGTCAATAAATGACTGAGTTCTGAGGTAACAAACATAAAAAAACATACAGCCCAATTTAGAACCTCCTCATTAATAAAGAAGTCGGTTGAAAATAAAAACCGTCTTTCAGACACTAAAAGTTTTCATTCACTATAGATATTTAATCTAATCAGACATTTTTGAAGTCGGTGCCATTTGAAAATACTTTAAGAAATGGATCGGTGAAATACAAAGAAAAACATACAGACAAACATAGAACCTCCTCCTTTTTGGAAGTCCGTTAAAAATTTATATAAAATATAAATATAGATAAAACATAAGAATAATTTGCATGAATCGCTTTATTACTTGGTAGCGACGATATAATAGATAAGCAAATGGCCATTTGGTTTAGTACTAGAACACTCATCTTGCTTATTAAGTTAAAGGTTACGAGAAGCCATAGACTTCCCCATGGGTCTACTTAATGCAACAAAAGAGAGTAGAGTATAGACAGCAAAAAACCTTTCAGGCTGTTATAAAACATGATTTTGACCTTAATATTTTATTATGATATATACACTTATCTGTAGGAACAAAGTATGTATGTATATACTATATATGTCAAGGTAGTGGTAGCCCAGTGGTAACGTGTTCGCTTGGGAAAACGAGTGAAGTGAGTTCGAATCCAGGGTCGCATCTCTGATATTTTCATGTGCGAATCATTTCCAGCATGATTACCACTTGCCTTAACGGTGAAGGAAAACGATTTGAGGAAACCTGCATGTCTGAGTGAACCTAGCAAGTTTTCAAAAGACATGTGAAGTCCGCCAACCCGCACTTGGCCAGCGTGGTGGACTATAACTTGATTCCCTTGGCATTGAAGGGAGGCCCGTGCCCAGCAGTAGAACGTTAAAAAGGGCTAAATATATACATGTACTATGTATATATACTTTATTATACGAAATAAAATGAAAAGATTTATTTTAAATGATTTTTTTTTAAGTTTTAATTTAAACCTATTAAGTGTTTTCTGTACAAAATCAGTACATTGCAAATAGTTATAGAGAACGCGCATAATTTAGTTAGACATTCACAAAGCTATGAAGTTTATTATTGACCTGTACCTTCAGGAACTTATTTAGTGTGTAAGAAGCCTAAAGTCCTCTGAGGTTGATACATTACAGGGAGACGTGGTCCAATTAGCAAGCAACGAGCTGTACTTACTCCGCGTAAACTGATCTTTGCATTTAAATACCATTTTACAAAATTGGCCTGTCTGAAAATAATTTGTTTGTCCTCGAATTACTATTGTTGAAATGAAATATAGTAGGTTTTTTATAGCTTCAATGGGTCAATCTGTTTGGAAATTTTAACAATTTTTTCAAACTTTTTGGCTTGTAGTAATTTTCATGTTGAAATAATTAAATGTAACATTATGTTTTTTTTTTTATTTGTTTGTCTGTTGGGAGTTTCTGGTATGACTGAACCGATTATGTAAATTATTTTACTTATAGAAATCTATATTCTATATAAACCATGAGTAACGTAGACTATATTTATTGATATTCGCGATCACAGCCACGGGTAAAAATGAGTGCTTTATAACATTTTAAAGTCGTTATCCTATGTCCTTTCCAAGGTCTCAAACTATCTTCTTACCAAATTTCATCTAAATCGGTTCAGTAGATCCAGAGATTACCCCCTACAAGGTACCCAAAAAAAAAATTTGTTAAACTACCTCTTTATAATATTAGTATACATATATATATATATATATATATATATATATATATATATATATATATATATATATATATATATATATATATATATATAAAGCCACGGGTAAAAATGAGTGCTATATAACATTTTTAAGTCGTTATATAAACTTTTATCAAACGATTCAGCTTAGTTAATTTATCATAAATATTGGATATTAAATCGGAACTGTAGGTGTTTATAGATTATGTGAAATTGACACCGCGTGTAAACGATGTGAATGCAGCGAGCATTAAACGGGGATATTCCGTATAATTCAATTCGATTTCGAATATCAGAACTTAAATAGACTTCTAATATCCAAAACCATTTACATATAATGAACTTTATTCAAACCTAATATTAATTTTATTTAAATTATTAATTTTATTCAAACCTTCGTTATTGCTAATCGTTTGTTTTTTTTTCTTTATTTTCCTTTTCATATACTATTTACTATATATATATATATATATATATATATATATATATATATATATATATATATATATATATATATATATATATACTATATATAATAAAGTACCATTTACATAAGTACACTACCACCACCACACAGCAAGAATCTTTCCACAAGGGAATTTAGAAGTATCGAAAAAAAATTAAGATTAGAGACATTATTTAACACAAGTTATAATAAGTACAATAAATACCCTCTTGATTCATAGCTTCTGGACATACATACATATTTAATAGTTATTTATTGTAATTTTTATGTTCTATGTAATGCTTCTTTTATTTATCATAATATTTATGTTAAAAGCTTATAATGATTAAATGACTGAACATGGCGAAAGATTTCATATAAATAAAGATCGGCTTCCAGAGAGCTAAATGTTATTTTTGAGTTTCATTGGTTTCTTTAATTAGCTTCTCTTGTAAATAACTAGCTATGTAATTAAATTTTCAAATGTTATTTTAACTTACTTCTAGTAAGTTATATATTTTCAACCGACTTCAAAAAGGAGGAGGTTCTCAATTCGCCTGTATGTTTTTTTTTTTTTTTTTTTTTATGTTTGTTACCTCAGAACTCCGTCATTTATTAACCGATTTGGACAATTTTTGTTTTGTTTGAAAGGGTATACTTCCAGATTGGTCCCATTTAAATTTCAAAAAAAAATACCACCCCTAAGGGTGGAAAAACAACTAATGATCAATTTAACCTACTTCTAATTGTCATATTGACTTGAAACTTTGCAAGTATTTCTATTTACGTTGATAGTACAGTGGTTCGGTGTTGTTGACCTGATCTGATGGCAAGGCCAGAAGGTGGATAGGTGGAACTCTTCAACGGCTAATAGTAGATACTTTGAGTTTGGGCTTATTTTGATTTGACAAGCCTAACACGTTAGAATCCTTACTTTGCTACTACTGTCTACACTAAAAAGGGAAAAATAAAAACTTTTTAACAAAAAAATAAAAACCGACTTCAAACAAAAGCACTAAAAAGTGAAAAATAACTGATTGGTAGTTTTCATTTACTATACATACCTAATCAAATATTTTCGAAGTCGGTGTGCTTTGCTTTGTATGGGCTGGGACCGATTTCAAAAATATTTGATTAGGTATGTATTTAATAGGTAGGCTTTAATTACTTAGCCAAAGCACACCGACTTCGAAAATATTTGATTAGGTATGTATAGTAAATGAAAACTACCAATCAGTTATTTTTCACTTTTTAGTGCTTTTGTTTGAAGTCGGTTTTTATTTTTTTGTTAAAAAGTTTTTATGTATCTATTTAAACTTACGGTAATATATTAGAATTTTATTCCAAATCAGTCAGGCTTTTTAGATTTCGTTCGTTTACTTGTATTAAATTGATATAGTCCGTACTAATTTTCTGATCGATCTTAGATTTGTTATAAATATGATTATATAATATTGATTTATTCCCCATATAAAGTCCACCCCCCTTTTCACCCCCTTAAGGAATGATTTCCGGGATTAAAACTATCCTGTCCTTCCCAGGGTCTCCAACTATCTTCATACCAAATTTCAACTAAATCTGTTTAGCGGATTAAACATTAAAAAGTAACAGACAGACAGACAGACAGAGTTACTTTCGCATTTATATATTAGTATGTATGGCATAATATATTAACCTTCCTGGCACAGTGTACTGAAACTTTTGATCTCTTGAGTTCCGACAAAGAAGCGGTGGTTTAGAGGTGGTGAAAAGTAAACCATGTTAATTAGGTGCTAAAGTCCACTTCAGATCAAAATTATCATGAAAAAACAATCTTAAAGACATTTTCATATCTATTTAGTTAAGAAATATAAGGTACTACGGTATTAATATTACAGTATTAACATTTAAATAAAAGTTAAATCGCTGATTTAATGAACATCTTCAACCGACTTCAAAAAGGAGGAGGTTCTCAATTCGACTGTATGTTTTTTTTTTTTTTTATGTTTGTTACCTCAGAACTCCGTCATTTATTAACCGATTTGGACAATTTTTGTTTTGTTTGAAAGGGTATACTTCCAGATTGGTCCCATTTAAATTTCAAAAAAAAATACCACCCCTAAGGGTGGAAAAACAACTAATGATGAATTTAACCTACTTCTAATTGTCATATTGACTTGAAACTTTGCAAGTATTTCTATTTACGTTGATAGTACAGTGGTTCGGTGTTGTTGACCTGATGTGATGGCAAGGCCAGAAGGTGGATAGGTGGAACTCTTCAACGGCTAATAGTAGATACTTTGAGTTTGGGCTTATTTTGATTTGACAAGCCTAACACGTTAGAATCCTTACTTTGCTACTACTGTCTACACTAAAAAGGGAAAAATAAAAACTTTTTAACAAAAAAATAAAAACCGACTTCAAACAAAAGCACTAAAAAGTGAAAAATAACTGATTGGTAGTTTTCATTTACTATACATACCTAATCAAATATTTTCGAAGTCGGTGTGCTTTGCTTTGTATGGGCTGGGACCGATTTCAAAAATATTTGATTAGGTATGTATTTAATAGGTAGGCTTTAATTACTTAGCCAAAGCACACCGACTTCGAAAATATTTGATTAGGTATGTATAGTAAATGAAAACTACCAATCAGTTATTTTTCACTTTTTAGTGCTTTTGTTTGAAGTCGGTTTTTATTTTTTTGTTAAAAAGTTTTTATTGTTATATGTATTTGTTTGTGTTGTATTTTTTTCATTAACTGAGAGAGAGAGAGAGAGTGAGAGAGAGAGAGATTTTTGTTCTTCTAAGAGACGATATACATGAAACAACATTCAAAATTTCGTATTTGTAGGAAGTTTACTATCCCTCGTCACGATTTGTCATATTTTGTAAATAACCTAGCAATATCGACCAATGCATATATGCATAGAGGCAGTGGTAGCGCGCTCGCTTAGGAAACCGAGTGAAGTGGGTTCAAATCCCGGGTGTCGCACCTCTGATATTTTCATGTGCGAATCATTTCTGACATGATTACCAATTGCTTTACGGTGAAGGAAAACATCGTGAGGAAACCTGCATATCTGAGAGAACCTATCAAGTTTTCGAAAGACATGTGAAGTCCGCCAACCCGCACTTGGCCAGCGTGGTCGACTATGGCCTGATTCCCCTATATTGAAAGGAGGCCCGTGCCCAGCAGTGGGACGTTAAAAAAAGGGCTGAATTCAACAATGCATATATGCAATCATTTAGTATTATTTGTAGAAAGATGTTTGCAAGGAGATAAAGTCGGTCATGTCTAGACGTCTTCATTAGTCGACAGTATGTAGGTAGATTAGTCTGTTATGTTAGGGTTACACTAGTGACAGGTTAGTAAAGATTTTTGACTGTGACGATGAATTCACTTGAGTCAACATATTTTGATCAAATTATGCTTATACAAATTGATTAAATTGTGCATACGTTTATATTTTTCTTTATTTACAAATCTGCTGTTACATATTTCTTTACACATTTATTTTCACAGGAAATTATTAGATTAATAAACAATAGGCGTATAGGTCAAAAATCAAATTCTTAGGTTTTACATATTAGTATATTCTTACATAGCAGTTTTTGTATTTTTTTTCAAAAATGAGATATTTTCTCGCGGTAAAAAGTATCCTATATGTTGACCCGGATAACCAGCTATCACAATAGCCATCAAAATCCCTCCAGTGGCTTTTCTGTGATGCGGTAACAGATAGACAGACAGACAGACAAAAATTCTAAAAACTATAGATTCGGCCTCTATATCGATAATAATGTTTAATGTACGGATTCGGTTTAGTTACAATTTTATTATATGTATAGATATAGATGTAATAGAATTTAAAGCTAACCTATTAAGCTTTTGCTATAGCTTTGACCATTCAGATTTGAATAATATACGTTATGCAGCTACAGTATATACATAATAGTGAGCTTCTGCGTCCAAACGTGTCCTGACTAAAGAACGTTAACGCTAACGATAGAATTATCCGGTGTCGTTTATTTTGAATAGTCGTCAGAGCACTTATATCCATACTTTATTTTTATAAACGTGAAAGTGTGTTTGGTTGTTTGTTTCTTTGTTTGTTTGTCCTTCTTTCACATCGAAACAAAGTAATGGATTGACGTAATTTTTGTATGGAGATAGCTGGAGTGCTGGAGAGTGACATAAGCTACTTTTAACCGCGGGAGATTACCTCATTCACTTTAAATACATACATATTATAAATATAAACACCCATGACTGGAGTACAAACATTCGTGCTCATCACACAAATGAATACCCACAGCGGGACTCGAACCCGCGACCACTGGCGCAGCAAGTAGGGTCACTACAAACTGAGCCAAACTAGTCGTCAAAATATTATAAACCTAAATAATAATTTAAACCAACTGCAGTTTATAGAAGGGAAAAAGGATCATGCAGATATCTTTCAGAATATATGTATGTACATATAATCTCGTTGCAATAAATTCAACAAACAGTGAAAATAGCAAATGATAAATCAAAATATTTCCATATCTTTTATAAGATATGAGAAAATAACTTAGGTTTACACAACTTTGTTTGCTGAAATTTTCAGACCTTTTTGTTCTAGCCCTGCGAATCATCTATCAAACCTAACGTCCCTTAGGACACAGGAGTTTATAGGTCGGGTCATAGACGAAGGCAATGACCTAAACGCCCTATCCGTGAAGGGTAACAATTTTGCTTCAATTCTTTGTAGTAAAGTTTTTGTTGTGAATAATTATTTCATTACAGTATGTATTATCAGTACAAATATTATAAATATGAAAGTGTGTTTGTTTGCTTGTTTGCCCTTCTTTCACGTCGAAACGGAGAGACGGGTTGACGTGATTTTTTGTGTGGAGATAGTTAGAGGGCTGGAGAGTTACATAGGCTACTTTTGACTGCAGGAGATTATCTCATTACCTCGGGAAAACACGTTATAATACAATGCCAAAAAAAATATTTATGATTAGAATTACTTGAAACTTGGTATTAATGCTCTTCAATAAAATGAAATAAATACGTGTTTTAGCATTTTTCTAAATTCATTCTATAAGGGGGTAAAATATGAAAGTTTGTATGAAACTACCTTTTTAGATAGTTTTAACGCGACCGAAGCCGCGGGTTCTGCTAGTTTTAAATAATTCATTTACTAAAACCCACTTTCTACCTTACATATCTTACTCATTTTGTTCTCTAGTTCACGATATATTATTATTTTAATAACCGCAGTTTAATCAATCAATGTAAATAATAAATTTGAATAATTATATACCATCAAATCGACACCAATAGAGTATTTCTAAAAATATATTTAAAAAAATATATATTTTATTTCATAAAAAATTAAGCTATTTTTAATAATATCTTTGGTTTGTAGCAGACTTCATTAAATGAGCAAGAATTAAATTCGAGTGCACGTTTATTTTTTGTCTGTATAATTAACACGCATTTTTGTTTATTGTAAATTGATCTCCTATCTTAGGATAATAGTTATTTTCTGATAACGTACCTAGTATACATAAGTAAACATATATATATATATATATATATATATATATATATATATATATATATATATATATATATATATATATATATATATATATATATATATGTAACATCTTACATGATGAAAATCTCGCCTAAATCCTCTATCCACCAGTGAATGTCCTGCTATAATCAGTTCTGCCCTGCGTAGATAACAGACGCAAACTGAAGCCTGATTATCTTTTAACGGTCACTTGAGTTTTAGTGTATGGGTAGGTACTCGTAGTTTGTTCAAAATTTTGGAGTGCAGTCTGCAGACGTAGAGGGTTAAAGCTCTCTACAATTGATGATTAAGTTAGAAAGTATTTAGTATTCAACTACCTATAGCATATATTATATTACCTATAAATATAATAAAATTGTAACTAAGCCGAATCTGTACATTAAATATTTTTTGGAAAATCTTATTGAAATAGACATTATTATCGATATAGAGACTGAATCTATAGTTTTTAGAATATTTGTCTGTCTGTCTGTATGTCTGTCTGTTTGTCCGTCTGTCCGTCCGTCCGTCCGTCCGTCTGTCTGTCTGTTACCGCATCACAGAAAAACCACTGGAGGGATTTTGATGAAATTTGGTATGGTGATAGCTGGTTGTCCAGGTCAACATATAGGATACTTTTTACCGCGGGAAAATATCTCATTTCTGAGAAATATTAAAAATAACTGCAATGTTTCTTACATTTATACTTATAATATGTATAATCTAAGAATTTGGATTTTGGTCATCTCAACGCAAGCGGAGCCGCGGGCAATGCTAGTCTCCAATAAAAGTAGAAATTGAAAGGATATAACGCCACTGAATTACTAAGTGCAATGTAATCAAGTGTGACACACTATGCTTATCGCTTATATCGAAATACCTATAACAAAATTATTTGATGAGCCTCTGGCTTAGCTATCTGATTACCGTTCTCTAGATGCTCGATATTAGCAGATCGAATCCCGATTAGTAAAAAAAATCTATTAACTTTTATTAATATTGCCCGTGGTTCTGTCGGCTTACCTTATGTAAAATGGCTCTCATCCTAAGGGACGTGGCGTGATGTAGGATAAAATATATTAACATTCCTCATATATTTCTTTTTAATTCAGTCTGGTTTCAGAGATTAGAACAAACAAAAAAACATACTTAAGCTTTAAATCTTATTCTTTCGAAAAATGTTATATCTAAATGAATCATTTACACAATCTGAGCAAAATTGTGTTATACGAACTAGTATTTGTATATATTTGTCGCGGTCCAGATGTGTGTATGCGTTATAGACCTATGAAACATATTTATGTATATTTATTTAAATAAGGCACTGATCGCCATAGTTAAGAAGATGCTCAAATAATTTTAAAAATGCTCTCATTCATTTGCCCTCTCCACTTCTTTTATACTGAAATATTATAATGTAAGCTTCAAAGCAAATATTAACATACTCAGCTCAAAATACTTAGTGCGCAAGTGCCAATTTTACAAGTATTTCATGTAAATTTTATTACATTTAAGTCGACTTCTGTGAATTTACCATATAGTCGTTTTGTTCATTTGATTATGTCTCAGAATCTTCATAAACTAGAAGAACTCCAGCACTCCAGCATAAATTACGCTAATCCACAAAGCCCTTTTGACGTGAATGAAAGACAAACAAACAAGCAAACTTTCACATTTATAATATTAGTATGGATGTACATAGATAGTAGTGTGTAAAGTAATTAATAACTATATAAAAACTAGCCATATATTATGTTTCCAGTATATTATATTATAGAATACCTAAAAGGTTGCGTATCCAACCTCACCTTGTGACCTGTGACCTTTGCGTCATGACGGAATCTTTAATCCTTGTTGGAATGCGGGCTGATTTCAGGGAATTAATATTTATGCTAGATGACAGTCTTTATATAAGATAATATGAAAGTAAGTACGTATTCAACCTGAAAAAATAATTTTAATTGTTAAATTGTTTGTTTGTTTGTTTGTTTGTTTGTTTGTTTGTTTGTTTGTTTGTTTGTTTGTTTGTTTGTTTGTTTGTTTGTTTGTTTGTTTGTTTGTTTGTTTGTTTGTTTGTTTGTTTGTTTGTTTATCTGTTTGTTTGTTTGTTTGTTTGTTTGTTTGTTTGTTTGTTTGTATGCGATAATTTTGGGAACGACCTATTTAAAAGTCTTCTTCATAGAAGAAGTCTATCTAACATTAAGCTATAACTATAGAAAAAGGGCTATTATACATAAACAAAAAGGGCGAGGTAGCCATTAGCGTTTTGTAAAACTGTTTTATTTTCCGACTTTGCCCGCTTGTTTTCATTTAGCCAACAATAAAACAATTTACGAGTATATGAAAGTGTTTAAAAAAAAGTGCCCAAGCCTTGTTTTAAAAAAATGCTATTCTTTTTTCGTGTTGGCTACTAGCAAGCACTCATTTTAGTATCAAAGCCCACTTTAAAAGTAGTGAATTTGTAAATAACTAGAAACAATCCCCTAATGGCTTTTAGAATAAACGTACCTAGTAATGTCCCAGGAGAACTACTTGATCGATTGAGATAAAAAATACTCAGCCAATATGCGTGTCAATCTATATAATATTAGTTGTGGTGCTGAATGGAAAGCTAATCGATACATATAATAAAATTCTAACTAAGCCGAATCTGTACATAAAATTTTTTTTTGGAAAATCCTATTGAAATAGACATTATTATCGATACAGAGGCCGAATCTATAGTTTTTAGAATTTTTGTCTGTCTGTCTGTCTGTCTGTTACCGCATCACAGAAAAGCCACTGGAGGGATTTTGATGAAATTTGGTATGGTGATAGCTGTTTAGCCGGGCAACATAAAGGATACTTTTTACCGCGGGAAAATATCTCATTTCTGAGAAAAAATACAAAAACTGCATTGTAAGAATATACTAATATGTAAAACCTACGAGTTTGTTTTTGGTCACCTGAACGCGTGCGGAGCCGCGAGTAATGCTAGTAATTTATAACTAAAACTGTTAATAGTTCATGATAGTTACGAAGATGTATACTCTTATTTTTTTCTAATGTTTGAATGTACGTTTGCTTGTGCTATACACAAATGTCATTTTTTGTTTGGACATGTCATAAAAAAAGGACCTCAAAAGTAAACAACCAACAATCTCTGGGTCTAATGAAAACCATATACATCTGCAGATACATGTCCTGGGTTCGAGTTCCAGGTCAGGCTAAGTTTGGTTATTCAATTTATTGTAAAGATTTTTTGTAATAGGAGTTAAGAAGAGCATAGAGGTGCCATGGAGATCATGTTAAGTGTTCGGTCGTGTGCCTGATCATGCCCATGTTTATTATTTCTTTACGTTAAAACTTAATAGGCTTGGCGAATTTTGATGAAATTTAGTATATATATAGGTTTCTGAGAGGATATAGGATAAATAAATAAAATTATAATAAGTCGTTTGCCAAAAACAATGCCGCTTTACGATATGGTAATAATGTTTACATACAGCTTATATATAGTCAAATTATTATGACTCAATTTTCCATCCGAGCTTTTATGAATTTGCTAGAAGTTTACAAGGTACAATGTAACTTTTAGTAAGTACGTAATAAATAACAATTTCAACACCGTCTCGTAATACGTGAACCTGCCTTCCAGTGCGGTCACACATTTAAGGTTAACCCTCCACCTACGAAGCGTGCGCTTATTGGGAAAGGTTTGTACATAATCTTATTTGACACTAGCATTGCCCGCGGCTCTGCCCGCGTTCAGATTACCAAAAACCAAATTCTTAAGTTTTACATATTAGTATACCCTTACACTGTAGTTTTTGTGTTTTTGTATTTTTTCTCAGAAATGAGATATTTTACCGCGGTAAAAAGTATCCTAAATGTTGACCCGGATAACCAGCTACTATCGTACCAAATTTCATCAAAATCTGTCCAGTGGTTTTCTCGTGATGCGGTAACAGACAGACAGACAGACAAAAATTCTAAAAACTATAGATTCCGACTCTGTATCGATAATAATGTCTATTTCAATTAGATTTCCCAAAAAAATATTTAATGTACAGATTCGACTTAGTTAGAATTTTATTATATGTATAGATTTTAATCTGTATAAGCTAATTTAATAATATCACTTTAAACCCGTACTAGAATTATTAATCCATTTGAACCCAGAGGTAAAAAGCGATAACGAGTAAACCGAATAAGTAACGAAATTAAAAATATTATAATATAAAAAATATAAAGAAAGCTATTTTTGTATATATTAAAGACCTTCAATTATAATATTTCATTAATAGGATTAATGACATAATATACAATATCTTTCATTTAAAAACCTCTTAAATAACACTAAAATATTAATAATGTAATAATTTTATTTATGCCTATTGTTTGTTATAACATATTCGTGTTAGCAGTATATGTATATAAGGAATGTATCGTAAACGTGCTCTTTTACCTGTATATTTAAACTCAAATATATATATATATATATATATATATATATATATATATATATATATATATATATATATATATATATATATATATATATATATGTCTACATATATATTTGAGTTATGATGTATCTATACAAGAGACACAATCTATACATACCTATAATAAAATTCTAACTGAGTCGAATCTGCACATTAAATATTTTTTGGAAAATTTTATTGAAATAGTCATTATTATATACATATATTATTACAGAGGCCGAATCTAGTTTTTAGAATTTTTGTCTGTCCGTGACCGTATCATGGAAAAACCACTGTAGGGATTTTGATGAAATTTGGTATGACTATAGCTAGTTATCCGGGTCAACATACCTATAGGATGCTTTTTACTATGGGAAAATATCTCATCATTGAGAAACGTTAAAACGTATCGTTACCGTTAGTTATATGTATAAGGACGAATCTCACATCACACTAATATTATACGTTTGTGAGGAAGTTATCTATTGAGTGAATTATTACTATCTATTAGATTTTTATTACTTATTCGTTTGCCTCAGTGGATTTGAGTCACATTCTTAATGGATTGCTTATATCATGGATAAAAAATAGGTAGAACAAAATTCGTATATGACAGCATTTATAAAATCGTCAAGTATGTATATATGTACAAAAACCATGTTGTTACAATGTAATTAGAAGTTCAAAATAAAAACCCAGTTTTATCAGGCGACAACAAACAAAACACACAGCTAAAAATAATAATTATAATAAAATAAATTATAATTATAATAAAAATTACAATATTATTCTAAGATTAGTAATGATAGAGTTTAATATTAACAAATGCTAAAAATAGAAAAAAAAATGGAAAACTTATCATAAATCAAATTTTTGATATAAATATATGTGGGTATTTAGGGAACAAAAGATCTTAGATGTGATAGAGACTTTCATGTGATTACTAAGCTGTGGTATGGAACGGTTCCATTCAATGTCCACTAGCAATTATAGAATTCACAAAGGCCTAAAAGATATTCAACTAGCCGTGAAAAGGCCGAAACTCCGCTTAAACTATTACTATAGTCATTTAGAATGGATAAGTAAATAGCTATACATATTTTATAGTATCCAGTTAATTGGAGTGGTTGGCTTTAATCTGTTTAGGAATTAGTATTTCAAATTGTTCATTTCCGCCAAAGTTGACGGTAGTGGTCGTAAACTGTATGTATTCAGCCTTTTTTAACATCCCACTGCTGGACATGAGTCTCCCTTCAATACGAAGGGGACCAGGCCTTAGGATAGGCAGGATGACCACGCTGGCCAAGTGTGGGACTTCAGATGTCTTTTGAAAACTTACTACGTTCTCTCAGACATGCAGGTTTCCTCACGATGTTTTCCTTCATCGTCAAAGCAAGTGGTAATTGTGCTAAAAATAATCCACAAATGAAAATATCAGAGGTTGGAGATCCGATATTAGAACCCGCTTCATTTGGTTTTTTTTTACCACTGCCTAAAAGGCTACCATTGCCCTCATATTTGAAAGAGGCAACCTAGCACATTCGACGTTAAAATGGGCTGAATACATATTGTATATACTTTTAGTTTTTTTTTCTGACTGTGGATATATCTAATCGTATTTTGAAGAATTCATTTCCCATTTCGTCGTTACATGCGTTACAATTATAAAAAGTCGAATAAGGAGATTTTTTGAGCCAAAACAGGCGCCTAAAAGTTTTATCACACAGTGTCTTTCAATAAATATATTATATACAATAGGTATTTATTCCGATAAATCTATATATTAATACGCGAAGCAAAAACTTTGTACCTACCCCTTTTTACGCAAATGGCGCGGACGGAGGAACAAGAAATTTCCCACACTTATAGTTTATATAGAGAAGGAGTGCAGAATGCTAATATTTTTTTTAATTATACAAAAAAATACATTAAATAAATTAAAAAAACATTGCACACGCTACCATGTTTGACACACACGCATATACATCATCATCATCATCATCTTTTGTTTATTGTTAAAGTCTAGGGTCAAATTGAGATTTTATAGGCAATTTATATAATTTTGAAGAAAGAACCTCAATATCGATCAAACTTTATGAATTATGGTTGCTTTTCAACCACGAGGCGATCACTAGTTTTTATACATATACAATATTTTGTGAAAAGATTAAAAAAAAATACTATTTAAAAAATACTTATAACTAAGCCAGGACTCTTGAATTATGACTAATATCAAAACAATTAGATCATGGAGCTTAAGGCAATAATATCTTTGATTCCTTCCCCCGATTGTTGTGTAACATCTATATTGTAATTTAGACCATTGCCTGTACTAAAGGCCACTTAGCTATTCTCGTGATATCCAATTTATTGTACACTAGCATTGCCCGCGGCTCCGCCCGCGTTCAGATGACCAAAAACCAAATTCTTAGGCTTTACATATTAATATACTCTTACATTGTAGTTTTTGTATTTTTTCTCAAAAATCAGACATTTCCCCGCGGTAAAAAGTATCCTATGTGCTGACCCGGATTACCAGCCATCAGTCATCATACCAAATTTCATCAAAATCCATCCAATGGTTTTCTGTGATGCGGTAACAGACAGATAGACAGACAGACAGACAAAAAATCTAAAAACTATAGATTCGGCCTCTGTATCCATAATAATGTTTATTTCAATAACATTTTCCAAAAAATATTTAATGTACAGATTCGGCTTAGTTAGAATTTTATTATATTTATAGATCGTTCGTAACTCGTTACTAGGTGCGTAACAAAATGATTTTACGAAAATAAAGATAACATTCGTAAGAAGATGTTGAAGACGTGGCATTATATGTCGTTTCAAAATACATTATTATCTCCAAACACTCCTTCACAGCCAATTGATTATATCATATTATGTTCATTAAAAAATAATTTAACATTATTAACGTTCAAAACAACTCTTGTTACCCAATTTAGGTTCACTTTCGTAATTGGATGAGATTTTAAATGAAATTTTAACACATATTACGAGTTTCGCTACTTAAATAATACATGAAATACATAAAGGAGTGTATGGTTGCAGATAGTGAGGTCCTGGGTTCGATTCGGGATATTAGGTTGGACCATTACAGTTACTAGCACAAGCGACTTACTCTCGATTCGCTCGGCTTCATTCTTAGGTACGCATATTTGGTTCACAATTTCATGGATATTTTTTTGCGCGGAACCTAGCTCTTTTTATAAAATAAAAGTAGCCTAAATTACTCCTTATAAAATCAGCTATTTGTCAATGATACTCCCATCAAAATCAGTTAACTGTTTTGGAGATTAGTCATTACAAACGAATAGACTAACATTTTAAAGGTTGTTTTTTTCTAAGAAGTTCATATGTAAGTATTTAGTGAAAAGCTGTTATTTTCACATTACAAACAGACACTTCAATTTTATTTATCTCTATAGATTATTTGTCATGAAATACTGAAACTAAGGGAATAGAGAATGCACTTCTGCTTACATACAGACTTGCGCATTTTCAAGCACAGATACCTACCTACTTAACCGAGTGCAAATATTTTTTTTCCATTTTCGATAACACGCTACGACATATTGCAAACAAAAGACTTCCATTTAAAAAAAAGCAAAAGATATTCAAATTATTTCTTTTTTTTAAATCTAATCAATATTCCAGCTTTACCAGCCAGCAGTAACTTTTTTCTATTCCAAAGAGTTTATAATGAACGAACGCCCTACGTACATAGATGCTCGTATGATAGTAATAATGGACTTTTACGTAAACGTGTCTCTTATAAAAGTCAACAGAGTTTAAATTCTTGGAAACTCCGATAAATATCGATAAAGTTTTTTATCACACTAGTTCTCTCAGTTTCATTTCTCTAGCAATACAAAATATATATTTATAAATATTGCATTATACTTATTTTTGCTGTCGATCTTTAAAACTTGAATGTGACTCAAAACACTTGTGTCACTTTTAGTCACTTCAAACTCAGTTAATAAAATAATCTCTATATCTTAATATAGATATTATTTTAGTAACAACTCTTAAGTTGTTTCGATATTATATTCAAACTAGCAACTACTTTACTTTCACCTTACTGAAAGAGAAGTAATAAAACAGTATATCAAGATACAGTAATTCTCTAAATAAAATAAGATATCATTTAAATTACACGAGGATATATTTTTTAACAAATTCTCTATCTGCGAGTCAAAAACTCATATTAAAACAAAAAAAAAACTCACAAAAAATAAATAAAAAACCCGAATACGTAAAAAACGAACTAAAAAGATGAGAACACGTTAACGAAGAAAAATAGTATTATACATACATACAGGTCAAACACATAACCTTCCTTTGGACTTCACCGCAGCAGAGTAAAAAATGACTAAAACTATAGGTATCATAGAATTATTTACATATTTTTTTAGATTTTTATTCTTCAAGGATCGCAGAATGAATTGTTGTTTAAGCCTCCTTTAAATTACTTAATATATAGCATCTAATTATTAATAGTGGTAAGAATGAAACAGAATGTCAAAATAAACAACAAGATTAAAGATTGTAGCACAAAGAACAATGGCAAGTTTTTACCTCAATGTTTTTAAAGGCGTCTTAGATTAGATATACAAAACTTAATTATTTCATTTGCTCATTTTAAAGGTTAGTATAGATTTCTCAGAGATGTGATGTTTTCCCGCAGTAAAAAGTCTCTTATATGTTGACCCGGATAACCAACTATCATCATACCAAATTTCATCAAAATCTGTCCAGTGGTTTTCTCAAGATGCGTTCCTAGACAGATAGACACAAAATCTAAAAACTATAGATTCGACCTCTGTTTCGATAATAATGACTATTTCAATAAGATTATCCAAAAAATATTTAATGTACAGATTCGACTCAGTTAGAATGTTAGTATATGTATAGATAGATATACAAATGAATTAAATTATATGAGCGCTAATAATTGCTATAGTTAGAAAGAAGTGACAATTTGCACGTTAAAAATACAACTCGGGCGGCTGGCAATTGTTTATCGTTACGCCGTGGTGTGACGGCTTTCCTGAAGCGCAAAAATGCTGTGACGTTGCCGTGTACATCACTCACTAATAACCCGAAAGTGGATGTTTCGTAAGATAAGTACTGTTAGATATGTTGTACAAGACTTTTATATGTTCAAATATTAAGGTATACTTTTATAGTAATATAATATAAGTATGTATATAGTTATCTTGAAATAAATTAATAAAAGGATCATGTAGTCTGACTGATAAAGTTATAATATATGAAAATTTTCTTTGCTAAGGTTAGTATAAAAGCTCTACTCAAATTTATCTGGCTATCGAAATTCATTATCGCATCCATATACTCAGATAAAGCTCTAACACCAAATACCTATAGGCTATACCATAATAAAATTCATAACTCCATAGCAACCAATAAATCACCATCACGAAAGCTCACATCTAACACAATGTCAAAGACGTTTCAATTATTATTAACGGTACCGTAAAACGTGAAATTTTCAATGGATCCCCCATCGGTGGGCGATTATCCATTAAATAAATTTTATTCGTGATAAGGCGGGGGGCGGGCGGCTCGGCGCCGGCGGGACGCCCTAGTCGCCGCCGACCGCTCGACAAGCGACGTTGTGTCGCTATTCCTGCAAAGCTGCGCTAAATTTACACGCCACTTATATCTACACCGCACTCCTAACCATTGACCCACTGACAGTGAATTGTGTTCTTACAGCGAGTGTCGCGAGTGTTACTCCTCCGCCCGATTAGTGAAACCCGTAAGTACTCACTCTGAAGTCTTTGACGTATCTTAATCAACCGATGTTACGGCCATTTTATAGAATGCCGACCAACCTTGAAATATTCAGTATTTTGGTCATTGTATCACGACGGATATGTTTCGGTATTGAATGTTTCAGCGTAAAGGTCTTAATTTAAAAATAGCTGCGAGTGGAATTATTGAGAAAATCTGGGTGTTGTTTTGTTGAGGAGTCTGACCGTTGGTATTAGGAAAGAGTTCGAAAACATGCATCGAATTCATGTCAAGGTTCAAAAACTCTGTTATTTTATACAATTAACAATGTTTAGGCGGTTTCCAACGCTACAAAATATTTTACAATAGATGCAATGATTATAATACACATACTTGCCAAACCCCAGCCAGATATCTTTCTATTCTCGAAAATGAAACTCGGCTGTACTTTTTTTTACAATTTTATGCAAAGTTTTGCATTCAGAAATGAATGAGGCCTCTATAAATGACATATGATTGGTTCAGTGTGTATGTATTTGTAATGAAGTAATAAATTATTGCTATAACAATATTTTTTATAATGACAAATATCCTGTGTTATATAGTATGAATGGTTATAATTTTTTATCATATTTTCTCATATATCCATAAGAAAAATATGATAAAAAATTTACATATTTCTCAGCAGCTGATACCAAGAGGATTTTCATAACTCGATATAATTTGTAGATAAATCAAGATTTAGTGTATGACATGCCTTCACAAACAATTTTTACTCTGGAAAAAGAGCTTAGCACTGATTAATTATATCACACATGCAAATACACATTATGACGTAAATATTTCTATAAAAATTGAAAAAAAAAATGGTAGCGGAAATGTCAATAAAAGTTGGTTAGAAAACAAGACCGTTTTATTCAAAAAAGCCATTCAGCAGTAAAATCGTATCTTCCAAACCCAAATCTTATCAGTTGTAATCAAACATGAAAGGTCTGAGTAAACAGAGCTAGATAAATCCGGCTGGTTATTGATGCGCTACGGAAATTGCTTCCCCTCGTGCCGGCCATGCTTCCTGCCATCACGTCTTTCTGCACGTTCACTGCATACCCACATTCTATTGCAATTCCCCATTTGCACATTTCATTGTTTATGTCATAAATTCGTAAAAATACTCTGTTATATTTTAACTAGTATGCATTTAATACTTTCTCAGATTTACGCGAATATGTCACACTAGCATTGCCCGCGGCTCTGCCCGCGTTCAGATGACCAAAAACCAAATTCTTAGGTTTTACATATTAGTATACTTTTACATTACAGTTTTTGTATTTTTTCTCAGAAATTAGATATTTTCCCGGGGTAAAAAGTATCCTATATCTTGACCTAGATAACCAGCTATCACCATACCAAATTTCATCAAAATTCCTCCAGTGGTTTTTCTGTGATGCGGTAACAGACAGACAGACAAAAATTCTAAAAACTATAGATTTGGCTTCTGTATCGATAATTAATAATGTTTATTTCAATAAGATTTTCCAAAAATATCTAATGTACAGATTCGGCTTAGTTACAATTTTATTATATGTATTGTTCAATGTCGTAGGAAAATGAATAAAAATGAGATATTTTTTCATGTTATACTAATGAAAGCTTAAATATAACTTGGTGTTTTAAAATAGAAAAATTAAAAGAGACTTCAAAAATCTAGCCAATGTTTTTTTTTAATTGCATATTACATAGTAAGACAGTTTTATACAATAATGATGTATTTAATTATTAACAATTTAACTCAATTATAATTGGAAAATCTTCTATTAACGGTTAGTTCATAGATATTCATTAAGTATAAATTGTAAGAAGATGCTATATGGCTATATGTCCATATTATGAAAGTCAAATAAATAATACTTTTCATATATTTATAAAAAAAAAAAAACATTTTATTTACCAACAGCAGAGACTTTTTTGTTATTATCCTTGAGCTCTATTTTAGTCTTTATTTTTCTCGCGTTATTAAACTTTTGCTGACCAAAAAACTTTATTTATTGAATAAAGATGTTTTTCTATCTACAGCTCATTAAAAGTACGATCATAATAACTGTAAATACTATGTAATTTTTATAAAAAAAAATATATTAATATGAAACAATTTTTAAATTATACTGTTTTTATATTTATTTAATGGGATTTTCCTAAATATTAATAAGAATATTAATGTATTTATCGCATGCAGTAAAAGTAAAAAGATAAGAAGTAAAAGGCAAGACTACTTTAGAATTTTCAATAAATTAAAAAATAAATCTTATAAGGAAGAAAACATCAAGTATCATGTTAATGGATATAGTAATAGAGGTAGATCAAGAGAAGTATGAATGGACCGAGTAAAGGAGAACATGAAAGGTGAGTGTGAGATAACGGGTGATGAGGAAAATGGAAGAAGGAGAGATGGAAGAAGGTAAAATAATGACATGAAGAAGAACAGAAATTAAAGAGATTAAATTATATCTATCTTATCTATACATATAATAAAATTGTAACTAAGTCGAATCTGTACATTAAATATTTTTTGGAAATTTTATTGAAATAGTCATTATTATCGATACAGAGGCCGAATCTATGGTTTTTAGATTTTTTGTCTGTGTGTCTGTTTGTCTGGGAACGCATCACGAGAAAACCACTGGACAGATTTTGAGGAAATTTGGTATGATGATAGCTGGTTATCCGGGTCAACATGTAGGATACTTTTTATCTCAGGAAAATATCTCATTTCTGAGAAAAAATACAAAAACTGCATTGTAAGAGTATACTAATATGTAAAACCTAAGAATATGGTTTTTGGTCATCTGAACGCGGGCGGAGCCGCAGGCAGTGCTAGTATGCAAATAAAACCGCAATAAAATGTTAGTATACACACATCGACTATATTGCAATTGTGCTCGGTTTGTTTACCCCAATTGAATATGAAGATGAAATAAAACAATAGTAAGTAGCTTTTGCATTTTCATTGACTGAAACATAACAAGCTTCTCGATCGCTATATTTGTTATGCAATTATAATCTTATAATTTATTTGTATGCCAAAAATTATTGGAGTTATTTCAAATGTATGGTTCAGACAATATTATATCATCTACACTAATATTATAAAGAGGTGAAGTTTGTGAGTTTGTGATGTTGTAGGGGGTAATCTCTGGATCTACTGAACCGATTTAGATGAAATTTGCTAAGAAAATAGTTTGAGACCCTAGAAATGAGATAGGATACTTTTTATCTCGGAAATAATATCTTAAGGGAGTGAAAATGGATATGAAAATTTGTATTGGGAAGCAAGCTAGGGACAAACCAAAGCGCAGCGAGGGTGAGTCGCTAGTAATCTAATATACTTAGTTATCATTAAATGGATTTTTTTTTTAAACAGTGAAATCAATAACGCGGTAAACTCAAATTAAGGCGGCTTATTTCATTTATGTTTTCCTTTATGTTTGTTCTTATTTTTAGTGTTAGTAGTAGTTATAGCCGCGCTGGGTTCGGTTCAACAGTTCTTCAATCTAAGACTGGGAAAATGGGCGTGGTATGTAGAAATATACATAAATATTATATATGTTTCTGAGTTCGGTGTTCAGTTATAGTGATTGACACTTGCATCATCATCAAACATTAATAACAAAGAGTATTTAATGCACCTTAAAATGCCAAGGTGTTTTGAAGCTCTATATTAGAAAAAGATTTTTTTACGTGTTTTCTATGTTATAAACTTTATCTATAAAGTATTAAAAATATTCTTATGTATTTGAGATTCAAGAATCTCTTTACTACATCCATCTTTTTGTAGGCGATACACGTTTAGTAATGGTTTTCAAGTTTGTCACGTACGAGACCATAGCAACTATCTGTTAGTCCAATTCGTCTACTTTTCTACTTAAAATCCTCCTTTTCGGTGTAAATCTAATATACGTACAAGTAATTTGCGATATTTTTGTTGTTTGTAACAAATAAGATTTTATGGGATCGTAAAGAACGGTTATGCTATAAATATGTCTTTTTAACAATAAGAAAACGTAAGCCAACTTCTAGCAGGTGAATTACTTATTATTAGGTGTTGATTTTATACACTTTTTACCCATTTTTTAATACTACATGTTACAAAAAAACGTTTTGCAATTATTTAAAAATAGTATTTTTAGCATTAGTCTGGGTCAGGGCTTTTACCTTTAACTCTTGTCAGTCTGCCAGATTTAATTGTATATAATCATCCAAGCATTAAGATGCCATTTTTAGAAACCACAGTTCGACAATTTTATATAAGCTAGCGACTCACCCTCGCTCCGCTTAGATACGTTCCTACTTACGTTTTAACGTTTAGTATAGATTTCTTCGAAATTAGGTATTTTTCTGCAGTAAAAAGTATGCTATATGTTGAACCGAATATCCAGCTATGATCACATTAAATTTCATCAAAATCTGTCCAGTGGTTTTCTCGTGATGCGGTAACAGACAGTCAGACAGACAGTCAGACAAAAATTCTAAAAACTATAGATTCTGCTTTTGTATCGATAATAATAACTATTTCAATAAGATTTTCCAAAAAATATTTAATGTACAAATTCGACTCACTTAGAATTTTATTATATGTATAGATTACGTATATTAATAATAGAAAACAATTGACGAAAATGTAAAACAATAGTGAGCCCTTTACTACTACTTATGAAATTTTTCTAATTTGGCAAAGAGTGGTGTAAGGAGTGGCTATGTAGAATAATGCCAAAATTCTAAAGTAGAATTACTTGGAAGCATATTATTGAATTTTATTAAATTCGATCGTGATGCAGTTGTACACTCTTAGTCTTTCCCGTGACCATGATTGCCGTAAAGCATTCATAACGTTTTGAACCAAAAATCAAAAAAAACCCGCAAAAAAATTAGAAAAGATAATTTTATTTAAATTGTCGGTCGGTGATCAGCAAAAATTTGGATAAAATTTATACTTTTGAGTTTTATGACGTTGAAATTCAATTTTATGGCGTTTCTATTTGATTCCAATATTCTCACAGTAGTTGGGATCAAATGAAGAGTATGAGGCAAAGCTATATAACAAACTGGCGCTGTTTCTTTGCTCCTATTGATTTTTCTCTTAATGTTATAGAAAGGTCAGTGTTCCTAATATGACAGGTCACTGAAGGTCCTTGTACTAATAATAATTCGGAATATTCGTATTCAGGGAAGAAAATGGCCGTTTAGTCATCTTCTATATGTATAATTAAAATAAATTTGTCTTTCAAGTGTTCATATGAAACAATTAGCAACTCACTCTCGTTTCGCTCGGATTCTTCCCTAGTTTATCTATCTTACTACTAATTGCGCGTTAAATTTAAGAATACTTATTTAAGAATACTTAACAACCATATTTAATATCTTAAAACCGTATTCAAATTTATATGGCTAACACTGGGTAATAACTATTTATATATATTTAAAACGTAACGAGCGACGAATTATATCATATATAGTCTTAATGCTTCCTCAATAAACTGGCTATCTAATACAAAAATAATTTTTCAAATCAGATTAGTAGTTCCGTAGATTAGTGCGTATAAACAAACAAACACTGCCTCTTTATAATATTAGTATATATACGAGTAATTACTGTCTGTATTTGCATAAAATTCTTAGAGATGGTTAATTTGATTATACATATATTAACGTGAATGTCTTAGAACATAATTGGTAGTATACTTGAAAGTGTCAAATAATTTTATTATCTTTCATCTTAAATATTTTAAGGAAATAATACCTAGTAACTTTAAGAGCCGTCAATTAAATGTGTATAATTAGTTTCACCATAAAAGGGTACACCGACTTTAAAACCACTTACAAATTAATTATGTCGCCCTTGGCGTGGAAATTACTTTTTCTAATTTATACGGATACCTTGAGGTATAACCTATATATTAAAAAAAAAGAAAATCAGTTTAATATAGCCGACAAAATTACATCCTCCTTTTCAAAGTCGGTCTAAAAAATGAAATACCAATGCACTGCGCACTAAATAAATCCAGTAATTTTTAGAAAACATTCTTTCATTCAAAATCCAAGTTGATATGTATTATGATGATACATATGTATGACGACACGTTTGGCTCAGTTTGTAGTTACTCTACTTGCTGCGCCAGCGGTCGCGGGTTCGAGTCCCACTGGGGGGCATTCATTTGTGTGATGAGCACAAATGTTTGTACTGTAGTCATGGGTGTTTATATTTATATATGTATGTAATTAAAAGTTATATATGTGTAGTGTATCAACTATCTGGTATCCATAACGCAAGCCTCGTAGCTTAGAACCATGGAACTAGATGGTGCTGTGTGTTAATGTCCCAAAAAAAAATAATAATAATAAAGATACAAATATTCTGGCAGAGTAGTCCAAGTACCTACGTTGAGGATCTTCAGTCTTTTATTTCAGCCGTTAATGTCCCACTGCTGGGCAAAA
Organism: Brenthis hecate; assembly: GCA_951806755.1. Classification (NCBI taxonomy): domain Eukaryota; kingdom Metazoa; phylum Arthropoda; class Insecta; order Lepidoptera; family Nymphalidae; genus Brenthis; species Brenthis hecate. Next base: position 2,537,097 of record OX638255.1, read on the forward strand.
TCTTCTCTTTTCTTCTTCCACTCTACTCTATTTCTGGCGAAGACCTGCTTTTGTAGAGGCTGGAAGCATTCGTTCTTCCAACTGTGTCTGCCTCAACCGCGATGTCGTTTGACGTTTAGTCGAAGGAAATATTTAAATTGACCTTATAATTCTGGGAAGTTAGCCATGTGTATTTCATGGACCCCGGGCACAGGGTGACCTAGTTGGGGTGGTTGAGAGTGCAGTAAAGTTAATTTATTTATAAAATGTGGATGAGCTTGGTTTAGTATGATCCTTAAAATACTATGCATTCATACAAAATAACCACATAGTACGATCCTTAGAACCTTTATTCATATCTATGTACAAGCGGCTTAATGTTGCTTTCGCTCGAGTGTGTCCCTAGGTGCCTTTTCTACACATATAATAAAATTGTAACTAAGCCGAATCTGTACATTAAATATTTTTTGGAAAATCTTATTGAAATAGACATTATTATCGATGCAGAGGCCAAATCTATAGTTTTTAGAATTATTGTCTGTCTGTCTGTTACCGCATCACAGAAAAACCACTGGAGGGATGTTGATGAAATTTGTTATGGTGATAGCTGGTTATCCGGGTTAACATATAGGACACTTTTTACCGCGGGAAAATAGGTATCTTCTGAGAAAAAATACAAAAACTGCAATGTAAGAGTATACTAATATGTAAAACCTAAGAATTTGGTTTTTGGTCATCTGAACGCGGGCGGAGCCGCGGGCAATGCTAGTAGTGTATGTATAATATTACTAGCAGTACCCGCGGCTTCACTCGTGTTCAAAGTACTAAAAAAAACTCTTTGACTTTATATTATCTATACATCTATACAGATAAATAAAATTGAATTGTTTGTTTGTAATGTCAAAGTAATAGATTTTTACTAAATGCATATGAATTTATATATGGTACTTATAAGAAAAAAACAATTTTTAATATTTTTGTCTGTCTGTCTGTCTGTTTGTTCCAGCTAATCTTCGAAACGGCTGGACTGATTTTGACCGGACTTTCACTGGTAGATAACTGATGTTATAAGGAGTAACTTAGGCTACTTTTATCTTAGAAAAAGAATAGTACTCAAAAAATTAAAACAAACGCTAGCTTTGATCCCTGCCTAAATTAAGAAACTATTTATGGCTTTCTCTTTTCTTTGCTTCATGTGATAATGATAACGAAGATGTGTAAACTGACTTACAAAATCTGTTTTATATTTATATTTTTATCTATAAAGATTGTTTCGCTCCCCTAACCACTGGCAAACCGTGACACTAACCAAGTTCACATTTATTTCATTTCTCTACTCCCTGACATCGTATAGAAATGAATTACAACATTACTGTACATTTAAATATAATACTCTGCTTGAGTACAATATAGATAAGTAATTGATATTTTAATAGGTTTATTTAAGTTAATTTCATAGAGGAATTTGACGATATTTCAATTTTTGGCATGTTGTATGCGTCATATTTTTTATATTTACAATGTGACTAGCGACTCACCCTCGTTTCGCTCGGGTTCGACCCTAGTTACGTTTTTACACATTTAGTATAGATTTCTCAGAGATGACATTTTTCCGCAATAAAACGTAATTTCATCAAAATTTGTCCAGTGGTTTTCTCGTGATACGTTCCCAGACAAACAGACAGACAGATAAAAAATCTAAAAACTACAAATTCGGCTTCTGTATCGATAATATTGAATAATTCAATAAAATTTTCCAAAAAATATTTATTGTACAGATTCGACCCAGAATTTTGTTATGTATGTATAGACTGCAATATTGTTCAGAAGCTTATGGAAAATACATTTTCAGTTACTTAATGCCAATAGCCACTATAAATATTACTATGATGTATATTAATGTACAGACGGATATGACAAAATGAAGGGTTCCATTTTTCTCACTGGATACAGTGAGAATCAAGGATAGCACTACGTGTAGAAAGCCAATATACGATCTCTAAATGTAAATATATATACGTATATATATTACGTTTTAACGTTAAGTATAGATTTCTCAGAAATTAGATATTTTCCCGCAATAAAAAGTATCCGATATGTTAACCCGGATAACCAGCTATCATCATACCAAATTTCATCAAAATCCGTAAAGTCGTTTTTGCGTGATGCGGTAACAGACAGACAGACAAAAATTCTAAAAACAATAGATTCGGCCTCTGTATCGATAATAATGTCTATTTCAATAAGATTTTCCAAAAAATATTTCTTGTACAGATTCGGCTCAGAATTTTATTATATGTATAGATCTACATATGTATGTATGTACAATGTACATACATACAGACATGCTCCAGTACCTTACCACAAATCCTAGTTAGTGATTTTGCATATTGGATTTATAGGACATGATTCTAAATATGTATATAATTTCTTATTACATTGAAAAAATGTTTAAAACTACATTTTTTACTATTCACAGTTTTAGTAACACAAATGGAAATTATAAACCGATAGATAATTATTACCAGTAATATTTCAAAGAAATTTCATTCGTAAAGTTGTACTGTTAGTGAATTCTGATTGAGGTTTTGACTTTTATTAATTAGAAAGTAAATTAGTTCAATGAGTTCAATTCCGAAATTATAACCTGGTTTATGATGTTGTAAATATGTATAGTATAATTTGTAGAAAATACTCATTTTTGTATACTTTTTTCATACTACAGTGGGAATGACGACATTTTTGGCTCAATAATATGGTTACCCTACCTTTGTGCCAGAGGTCGCAGGTTCGAGTCCCGCTTGGGGCATCCATTTGTGTGATGAGCATGAATGTTTGTACTCCAGTCACGGGTGTTTATATTTATAATATGTATCTATGTATTTAAAGTTATATACATATGTGTAGCGTATCAACTATCTGGTATCTATAATACGAGCCTCGTAGCTTACCATGGAACTAGATGGTGCTGTGTGTTATTTTCCCAACATATAGAATATAATATAGAATACTACGGTATGAGTAGTTTTGATTCCCATTAAAAATGTTTAAAATAAACCTATAGATGTTTTTTCTGTGTCTTATATTTTATTGTGTACAATTGGGGAAACTGGGATAAACGACATAATCTTAGTCACTTTACATTTCTTATCTAATGGGATTGGTAAAGCTTTTTGACTGAATTTAAATAAAAGAAGAAAAAAACCAGTTCGGGTCGAATTATGATTGTGTATGCTAGACAATATCCTCGTTAATCCACCAACGAATTTTATTGATTCCTTAACTGACATCCAAAAAGAAGAAGGTCCGTCTATTTCCATTGAAAACGTTATGGTTACCATGTACTCGTATATTTTAATATCAATTTCCACCCTTAAAGGTTTATTTTATTAATAATAAAGGATTTTTATCTCAGTATACCTTTAAAGTAAAAAAATGAATATTATTACAGTCTAACGTTGCCAGCCATATTTATACGTCCGAAAATATAAACAAGGACATCAAAGATTAGAGCTACAATAAAATTATATTTCGGCATTCAAATTCACAACAAATGTAACTGAACAAATTATATCCGCATGGAATAATCAAGACAATGCTTCCTGCATTCCCCTGCTCAATTGTAAAGCCGATACTTTGGATGAAAATTGAGTTAGAAATTTTTTGGGGTTAAGTTCTTTAAGAAGTTTTTTGTATTACCATACTGTATAATTTATCTTAGGGATAAGCTCGAAGAAATCACACGACTATATTACAAAAGCGAAAAAGTTTGTGTATGTGCGTATGTGTGCTTGTGTGTATGTTTTTGTTACTCTTTCACTTTGAAACAGCTAGGAATTTAGTATATAACTAGACTATAACTTGGAGTAACATATAGGTTATTGTTAGTAATAAAATTTGCCAAATGGTAGCCCTACCTGTATCGGTACATACCTGAGTAAATGGAGGGTAAGTCCCTTGTTATTTAATATTTTTTTAAATAAGTATGTTTCAACCCAAATCTAAGAAGATTTTAACCTATTTCTAATTACCAGTGCTCGCCGACTGTTCGAAATTAGATCATAATCATAATTGAAAATTTGCGGAAAACAGATATAAATCGAATTTACCTACACCTATACATATGTATAAAAATCAATTGCCATTCGCTAGTCTCGCTAAAACTCAAAAATGGCTGGACCGATTTGAGTAATTTTTTCTTGTTTTTTTGAGAGTGTGTCACGGGTGATTTAAGTATAAAAAGAACAGGAGAAAACCCAAAAAAACAGCTGAAAATCCAAACAGTTCAAATCTGATTATTTTGTACCTACCTATGTATATTAGGTATATAATATATAATAGTATATGATCTATCTATTCCATTTCCACTAACCGTTAAAACGTACCTAGGGATGAACAAGAAAATTAAATTGAAATGAAAAAGAGCAAAGTGAGGGTGAGTCGCTAATATACATATACAAAAAAAACTTTGCCTCAAAATCGTTTTACTGATAACAACTAAAGCCCGTCAATAGCTACTAAAAAAAAGAAAATACACAAACAAACAGACGAAAAAACGATACTGAACTGTTTTTGGCCTATTTATACGTAAATATATCATATGTGTTTTAAATATTCAAAAGTTTAATATATTATGTAACGAGGATCAAGAGATAGTTGTATTTTGAATATTTTCAAATTACTAGGTAGATACTGCTAATAGTGAACCAAAATAAATAAATAGAAATAATATGTTGGAACATAGACACACAGCACCATCTAGTTCCATGGTAAGCTACGAGGCTTGTGTTATGGATACCAGATAGTTGATACACTACACATATATAACTTTAAACACATACATATTATAAACATAAGCACCCATGATTGGAGTACAAACATTCGTGCTCATCACACAAATGAATGCCCCCAGCGGGACACGAACCCGCGACCGCCAGCACAGCAAGTAGGGTAACTACAAACTGAGTCAAACGTGTCGTCAATTTAAAAATAATTTAAAATTTTGCTTTTCGTTATATTTCAATTTCTACCTTCTAATTTTTGCATGGAATTAGAAAAATATATGAACAGCACATGTAATAAGAGCGAGTGTTAGAAGAAACTTTATTTTAGTGCATTGTTACACAGGCGTGATTGTGTTTACGACCCAAGCGTGCGTTACTTTAGCTAAATAAATCAACCTACAAATTACATTACTTCGTAGAATATTGTTCTCGTAAGATAATTTTCCTTTCATATATAGGATATGGCGTAATTTCATTTTTGTTTTTTTTTTATTATTTTATATCACAGTTTTATTATTAATGCAAAAATTGTTTGTATGTTTGTTACTACGCTGACAGCATATGGGGAGGGTTTAGATGTCGTGTACACTGATAATCAGTTAAAACAGATACTATAGCATTTTCCAAAAGGTGGCACTTTTTGTATATTATAATTTTATAAATACAAAATGCATTTAAGGACTCATCGAAGTGAAGTAAGGTTCGTTAGTGGAGTCAAAAAAATGGGAAATCCAAATAAATCCGCGTAAATCTAAGAAAGTATTATATAATTATTTATTTAATACTAGCGGCTCACCCTCGCTTTGCTCGGGTTCGTCGCTAGGTACGATTTAAATAGATATAAATAGTTATTAGCCAGCGTTAGCCATATAAATTTTAATTGTTTTTTCGTAAATTTTTCATTTTATCTCTTTATTAAAACCTTCCGTGGACCTTACGGAACATACGAAAAAAATTTTTAGCCGAATCGGTTCAGCCATTCTTGAGTTATGCGCGAGTTATGCATTTTTATTTATATGTATAGATGTATAGATATACAACTTTTCTAGGTATTATTTTCAGAACAAACAGTGTACTGTTTAAAGTAATATTTTGTGTCGTTCTTTAATCTATCCAATTCAACAACTCTACAAATAATTGATTCAGCCAATCGTTGTCATTATATATTATATACATATTTTGTTAGTACACAATTTTGACGGAAAATTTCATTTCGACCAATATAAACATCAAGTTGTTTGCAAACGCAGCCAAATTAATACCTAACTAATGATGTAACAGTTTGCCGGTTAAAATGGTTTATACGTAAAATAACGTGTATGCTGTGCAACAACGTTTTTGATATAATTTTTTAGGAATCTTATATTTCCAAAAGCTCCTAAGGGACAGTGCTGGAGAAGTGATTTCGATATTTACCATCCAAAAACAGGCAAATTTTATTCTGAGAACACGTGATTCCCTGTGAAATGTTTTTAAAACAATAAACTTTCTACCGGTAGCAATAAAATATCGGTTATCCCCCAATAATTATTCAAGTGTTACTTTTAACTATATTGAAGGTAAAATCAAAAATGTTAAACATATTATATGTTCGGCACAAATGTGTGGAGACAGTGATGTGCTAGAACTGGCACAAATGTATGCGCCAACACGAGTGCACTCTCAATTCCTTTTACTATCAAAGTCCGATTTGGTGATAGGTACTTTAGGCGCAGGACTGACAGCTCTATATGTTCTCCGAGGCACGAGAATTTAACACCGCCATCTTCCCAACTTTAGGCTATTATTGAGAGTTTATTTACAGAAAAACAGTATTTAAACTTATTTTTCAGTATTTAAGCTTAATCCGACTCGGGCCTCGAACCCAGGACATGCGTCGTAGACGCTAACTACTAGACCACTGAGGCAGTTAGTAGTACGGTATACAGCATATTACAGTTAAATTTCTAGGCAAGTTCCAACTCGCAGCGAAGCATCTCCAAATGCTAATATCAATTTAGTTAACAGCGTGTGGACCTCGTAAAACCAATTAGTTATTAGTCGCATTCATTATATATAGATAACTGTTTTCAACCCTTCTACGGTTCAAAATCATCATATCATCATCTTCCTAGTGTATGTACATATGTTGGTTTATGTCTTTTTAAAAACATCTACTCTATAGATTTACTATTTTTATTATTTTAGTACCTTATAACTAACTGCTTTTGACAAACTTTTTCTTTTTATGTGTTACGCAATAAACAAATGGTAGATATTGGCATAGGCTAATTGAAAATCCACTTTTATAAATTATGTTTTTTTATATCATACAATTGTGTTTAAAAAAAATAATAAGAAATTGTGAGACATGTTAAGTTGTTAGTAAGAAAACTACATGGATTGAAATCAGATAGATTATGAATATGAAATAGTATCTCAACACCCGGTATTTTCAACGCCCTACTGCTCAGCATATTCCTCCCCATAGGAGGTTAGGTTATAGGTCACAATGTTGGCCACACGTTGCGGGTTAGTGGACTTCATACATTTATCAAGAAATAATTAAATTCTTTCGAACATGCAGGCTTCCTTACGATATTTTCCTTTCATCTCCTCTAGTGAACATGTGATAAATGATTCGCGCATGAACATCTCGGATCTATGATAGGGGGACTGGAACCCGTATCATTTGGTTTTCTAAGCCAACGCATTACCAACAGGCACTATAAATACTCTACTGTTTAAATAGACTTACAAACTGATGGATAGGTTATCTATATATATAAAAGAAAGTCGTGTTAGTTACACTATTTATAACTCAACAACGGCTTAACCGATTTGGCTGAAAATTGGTGGGGTAGTAGCTTAGAACCAGGAGACGGACATGGGATACTTTATCCCGTTCGATTGCGTTTCCGTGTGACGTGACATAAAACTCAAGAACGGCTGGACCAATTTTTATGATATTTGAATTTTTGGATTTCTCTTAGTCCGGAATAGGATAATAAGTGTTAAAACATCAGAAAAATTAACGAAAAAAAATTATATGGCTAGCGCTGGCTAATAACTATTTATCTCTATTTAAAACGTACCTAGCGACGAACCCGAGCGAAGCGAGGGTGAGCCGCTAGTATATAAATAAAATAAATAAATATGTTGGGACATTAACGCACAACACCATCTAGTTCTATGGTAAGCTACGAGGTTTGTGTTATGGATACCAGATAGTTGATACACTTCACATATATGTATAACTTAAAATACTTACATATTATAAATATGAATATCCATGACTGGAGTACAAGCATACGTGCTCATTACACAAATGAATGCCTCTAGCGGGACTCGAACCCGCGACCGCTGGCGTAGAATGTAGGGTCACTGCAAACTGAGCCAAACGTGTCGTCGAATATATATTTTATATTTTAGTTAAAATATATAAAAAGCTAATCAATTTAGAATTTTCTAATATACTGTGGTATTTTATGAAAGGGCTTAGTATCGCATAAGATACCGCAACCGCAGTTAAATCGTTGAGTCAATGAGTAATCCCTCCCGGGTAGTACCCGACTAGGCTTACGTTGTGGGAAATAATAATTATAATTAAGTAATCATTAGAGGTAATTAAAAGCTGATTAATGTTTTTAAAAAACTTTTTGGTACCAAGGCAATATAAATGTAGGTAAAGTTAGATATATGATTGCATATGTACGTATGTATAATTTTACATATTATGTATTATTTCTTTAAGTTTTTAACTGCTATTGAGTAAGCACATTGTTTCGTATTTTAAAATTGCAAGTAAAGTCGTCGTATTTACTTTGTTTTATCTTATTTTAAATCATATCTAATATATTTAAACGAGCAATTCTTGTATATTTATTTATACCGTCGATCTCTGAAACGGCTCTAACGATTTCGCTGTGGGGAATTTCGAGTTTTTATGCGGTTTTCTTTCGCATTATGCGTTTTTGAGTTTTCATCGCTCGGGCATATAGGCATTGTGGTCAAGCGGCGAGATTGACAATCTCAAGTGTCCAGGTTCGAATCCCGGTCGGATAAGATTTTTTTAATTTTGTTTTTTTTTTATTTATTCAAGTTTTTAGTGTTTTCTTTTAAAGAAAATTGTACTATTGGCCAAAAACTCCGAGCGAAGCTCCGTCGTCCAGGTACTTAAGCATAATATCAAAACTTTTTATACTGACTTAAGTTATTTCCACACACATAAAGAATGAATGAAAGAATCAGATAAGGTTCTACATTTTTCATTGTTTTAAGAAAAAAATACAGAGTTTTACAATATCGCGATGGTAGAACAAACTTTTCATAGCAAACACAAGGTGTGTCCCCGCGTGTGCAGAGAAAGCGCTGAGCGTTTCTTTGACTAAATACAAAAGCGTGGGCCGCTCCGCCTTGCTTTATAATGAAGTCAAAGTACCAAACGAAATTAAGTTAAATAGAGATAAAATAAACTAAAACAAAGGATAATTTGCAGAGTTTGAGTTATCTTTGTAGGATTTTTAATTGTCTAAGCATTTTTAAGCATTTTATGTTTTGCACAAGATAAATATAAAAAATATATTTTTAATCTTGATATGTTAAAGTTTTAAATAAAGGTTGCTTTAAAAAAATATCTCAAACTAAAACAAATCTATCCCACGGTAACCGTACAATTTTCCGGGATAAAAAGTAGCCTATTTGTTATTCTGATGTATGAACTTATTGTAAGATTTCATTAAAATCCAATCAGTAGTTTTTGTGTACTAAGCTGTATAAGTTACTATAGTTTCTTAACTATCCCACGGGAACTCTTTAATTTTCCGGGGTGAAAAGTATCTAAAATGTTGACCAGCTATATAATTTTGGAGGTTAACCCGTCCAAACAAAGAAACATAAACAGACAGAGAAACAAAAAAATTGAAAAAAAGAACTAGATTTGTTCTATTTCTCTTCTTACACCCCCCTGACTCGGTTTTTTCATGTACAGACATTTTTTTGTTTTATTATAGTATAGATATATCGTTTCTGAGATTATTACTTTTTATTTTTTGTAATAAATATATATGTACGTATGTGTATATATATATATATATATATATATACATTTCATTACTTTTAAATACAACTGTAAGATCTACGTCAGTACAGTTACGGCTTTGTTTGATGGAGGATAAGGAAGGATTTCCTCAACGAAAATAAAAAGAAAGGTCTAATTAATAAGGGCGTCCTTTACCCAAACGAATTTCTGAAATATATTTTTGGAGTTTGTTAATAAAAACCATGTCTTGGTGTACTATGAACCGGAGTAAATTTTAAAATTTCGCTGATTAGTTAAGTCATGTCAACATCTTATATCTTGTATGTAACTATAATATTTATTACTAGCATTGCCCGCGGCTCCGCCCGCGTTCAGATGACTAAAAACCAAATTCTTAAGTTTCACATATTAGTATACTCTTACATTGCAGTTTTTGTACTTTTTCTCAGAAATTAGATATTTTCCCGCAGTAAAAAGTGTCCTATATGTTGACCCGGATAACCAGCTATCATCATACCAAATTTCATCAAAATTCCTCCAGTGGTTTTTCCGTAATGTGGTAACAGACAGACAGAAAGGCAGACAAAAATTCTAAAAACTATAGATTCGGCCTCTGTATCGATAATAATGTCTATTGCAATATGATTTTCCAAAAAATATTTAATGTACAGATTTGGCTTGGTTAGAATTTTATTATATGTATAGATTAAAATATATATTTTCTTAAGTTTTTGTATTATAATGATTAATGTACTATAAAAACAGACGGAAGTGTTCCACCGCATCTCATTATGCGGACAACTGCCACCCGGAAGGATTTAGGTGAAAACGGAATTTTAAACATAATCACACTACGCGGTAGGTACTCGTAGAACTTGATATTCGAGGTTATGTAAATTGTAGCTTTAAAAGTATTCAAAAAATATTATATAATAACAAACAATAATTGAATATATAAGAAATACGTCGAATGTTTAATGTTTTTCATAATTATTAATTATATTCTGAACGATTTTTCGCTGAGATTAGTTTAATATTGAAGCGAAGCGAAGCGATATTATAGCGTATATATATATATATATATATATTCCTCACTGTTGTAGCTATGAGAAAGCTAGCTGGCTACCGGTTATGGCGGCATTTAGTTACGTTATATAGTAGGTATTTGCTTACAATTTAATCAGGATGGATATTAGATAGAATAATATTTTTAAGGTCTATTATTGTTCTATATACCTAAAATTTTTAAAATTATATTTACATGATATCCGGCCGTTTATTTTTCTTTTAAGTCCACTCGTATCGATATAATTTATCATTTTTTCACCTCTGGTGGCTATTTCATGGGTAAAATGCGAATACTCGTTCCTTTAGAACCAACAAGCATTTACTGACGCTTTTAAATTTTTGCTTTATTATGTCCGAATTCTATGTAGGTGAAAGGTCAAATGAGGTCGTTAAAGCTGAGAGTCTACCTTCGTTAACTAGAATGGAGGTAATGATTTGTTTGTTACGTGAACTTTATATTTTGGTCATAAGTACTCGTTGTATTCTAGTTTTGTTCAATTATTTTTAAAACTTTTACATTAAACAGATAGTAGACGATGAAGTAAATGAAATAAAATTATTTTTAGTATATATTACTTTGACTTTAGACTCCGTGTAATAGGAGATATAGTAATCTTCATAAACCATAACATTTATTATTTTTTCCCAGAAAATAAATCTCAGAATAACTAGGAAATGTTGTTGAGGTCTTGTGCGCTAGATTGAAATGTTAATTGAAGCAACACTCATCGTTTTATACTCTCAGCAAAGTGTTAAAAAAGGCAAGCGGCGTCATTCCATTTATATTTTATTAAAGGAAAAATCAAAAATAATAAATGTGTTTAACAAAAACGAGTGTGTTCCAGCGAATTGGTTTATTAGTTCATTCAGGCTTAATACCTTCTTTTTCTAAAATACTAAACTGTAGTTCACTGTACAAGGTTTTGTGAACATTTTGTACAAAAGTAGAAATGTTTATAATTGAATTTTTTTTCTCATATCTTTTAATCTCTTTAATAGGTTTTTTTTTATATTTTTATTAAATGTAGTTAATACCTAGGTTAAGAGCTTATAGACAGTATAATAAGTACTAAAAAAGGTATTGAAAGAAAGATTATCGATTTTATATATAGACATATAATAAAATTGTAACTGATCGCTGTCTGTACATATTCGAGAAAAACTATTATTGGGAATCTTTTTTAACTCAATAGAACCCTAAAACGATGATGTTTTGACTTTTTGTTTGTTTGGTCGTTTGTGCGTGTTAATATCAAAAAGGGCTTAACCGATTTCAGTGCGTTTTTCACTAATATATTGTAATAAGCTTAACTTAACATTTAGTATTCGCTTTATTTCAATTCGTTCATAAATAAAAAAGTTATGTCAATTTAAAAACTCGCATTGGGATGAAGTGAGTAGTTATTCTATTTTCTGGTGTTTATTTATGAAAATATTTATTATGTTCGGTATGTTATATTTGAGATGTTAAGGCGCAGGACCGACGGCTTTACGTGCTCTCCGAGGCACGGGGGTGAAACACCGCCAACCTCCCAACTGCGGGCTGTTACTGAGACTTACTATACAGAAAGACTCGATAACTAAACTTGGCCCGACCCGGGACTCGAACCCAGGACCTCCGAGTGTGCAGCCGTACATGCTAGCCACTACACCACCGAGGCAGTTAACGCCTTAACTCTCACTGATCGCGTCGAGCAGTCGTCCTACCGGAGTATGAGAGTGACAGGAATAGAGAGTGCACTTGTGTCTGCGCGTACACTGTGTACTATAATATCTCCTGCGCAGTTGGCTAGTCTTAATAAGATTGGCCGCAGTGGCCGGAATCGGCCAGGAGAACATCATCATATTTGGGATGCTCGTTACTTAGTTTAAATGGATTTGGATGAATGAATCTTGGCATAAAAGATACTTTCCATCCTAGTACCTATTTTGTTTGAACTACTCAATAGATGGCGCTGTCTAAAGTTAAAAGAAAGAAATCCTTTTTTAGGTGGCACAGACCGCGGGACTAACTTTGTATTATAATTAACATCAGAATGTTTTTATCACAATAAACTACTATACATATGTACATACGAGTATATAACACTAATTGAATTCGAAATTCGCTACAAACGAAATGTTTGATATTAAATATATTTCAAGTATTAAAACGTCGTGCTGTGGACAGACCAATGCATCAGTCATGACTGGTTCGCGGGATGCGTTTGCGTTATTTATAGAAATTGGATGTCCGTGCGATCTACTCGAATATAGTCGATGGCTTTATTCCGTTGAATTCAGTGCTATGTGAGGGATGCACATATTCTTAAGTATAGCTGTTCGAACTACACTTGTGATATATGGTTAGTATACTTTAAGAATTGTTTGGACACTGTGTACTATGTATTTATGTGTTAAAAATCGAATTATAACATAGCTGTTTTCAATTTAACTGGGAAAATGTTAAAATGATAAATATGCTTAGAAAAACTAATCACTTTTTATTGTGCATCGGCATTTTCTTTATCGAATGAAAAATATTTGTGTATGGACATTACGCGTTGGGTATGATTTGTTTTAATAAACTTTCATGTTTTTTTTAAAAGAAGAAAAATCTATAACGCTTGATAATTGGACAAGGATACAAATTAGAGAGCAAAATAAATTGTGATTTTAGCCAATTTGTATGAGTTTTTTTTTTCAGGCTTAATTGTTATAACGATTTGAAAAAATAATAATCAATTTGTGGTTTTTTACTATGTTTATTTTAATATATCACCGCGCCACAAAGTAAAGAGAACGCTACATAAATATTTAAATTGGATTCACTGAAATACATACATACACTGGAAAAATCCTCCGTCTAAAAAACAATGAAAAAGTTTTAATAACGTGTAACAAAAGATTTAATCGGTTTTCCATTAGCACTCTGTTATTGAACGCTGCTATGTGGAACTGTTAAATATTGTTTGGCATCGAACACCCGTATTGATATTTTTACGACCCTTGTAATTTTGACTAGTTTTATTCTACTCATTAATACCTAAATAAATAAATATGATGGGACATTTACACACAGCACCATCTAGTTCCATTGTAAGCTACGAGGCTTGTGTTATGGATACCAGATAGTTGATACACCACACATATATAACTTTAAATATATACATATTATAAATATAAACACCCATGACTGGAGTACACACATTCGTGCTCATCGCACAAATTGCCCCCAGCGGGACTCGAACCCGCGACCGCTGGCACAGCAAGTAGGGTCACTACAAACTGAGCCAAACGAGTCGTCAACCTAAGAAATGATCTATGCTAGATATATTAGTTTACTAAAATATATTATTAAAAAGTTCATACTTATTAAGATCATAATATGATTCTCTCTCAAAAATAATTAACTAAATTTCTGAAATATGTGCGAAAATCTCAGTAATGTGGTAGGCTAAAAAAGAAGATATCTCAGACCTCAATTTTATTCATATTACTCTATTTTTTCTTTATAAAGATATATTTATAAAGATCTATACAAATACGAAACTAAATAACTAAAGTGGCGATACGTGAGCGAAGCTTCGGTGTGGTTGTTAGTAGATTGGAAGCAAACAGCTATTCTCTCTAATCTGTTTGCAAGTGAGATCTATTCGTATTCGTAGCTCTAACATAAGATATTTGAAGTTACTATGGTGTTAATTCACGTAAATATAAAGTATAGGATGAGATGAGAACCAATATTCTCATCACATCTCATTTAGCCCTCTTCTTTACGTCAGATTGATTCGCATAGATCTCCCTTGAATTGTATTGGGTTAGTCGCCTTTACATATATTTCGAAAATTTGTTAGTTCTCTCGAATTTGCAGGTTTCCTCGCGAAGTTTTCTTGACCGTAAGACAAGTGGTAAGCGTGTTGAAAATTCACATTACAATATAAGAGACGTTCAGGATGTAAGCCCGCTGCACTTCTGATTTGATTCACTTTAATGAATTTTATACTTTGCAATTAGTCAAAAGTCCGTATTTTATGATTTTAAAACATTTATTTTATTTGGAATTTTAACTTATGTAGATATATCGTATTTATAGTGATATAAGTATTAGATAAGTAAATTTGAAAGTAGCTGGACAGATTTTTAATTAGATTTTTGACGTACTAGAATTTTCTTACAT
Organism: Brenthis hecate; assembly: GCA_951806755.1. Lineage (NCBI taxonomy): Eukaryota > Metazoa > Arthropoda > Insecta > Lepidoptera > Nymphalidae > Brenthis > Brenthis hecate. The sequence goes on from OX638255.1 coordinate 2,552,107, forward strand.
ACCGAAGTTAAATCCAATTGATTGATGACATCAATAGGTATATCTGTATTATTAGCACCCATATAAGGTGAAGGTCAAAAATGTGAACCAAAACAAAATTATAGATCAAATTGAGCCCTTTTAATATAACATTATTAAATCTAAAATTCTTCTGATGTTGTAACGTATAATATTTTCATTAAAATTTATTACATTTCATAGAATTTTCCAATTACTATTCCCTTTCTTTAATTTATGCTGATTGATTAAGCTCTTGGGCTTTATAACTGAATAGATGTAATTTAGTAGTATAATAAATCACAGAAACAGTAAATTTAAATGATGTGCTTATAAAATTGAAAACCTTGCCATAATTTTATACTTTTATTGTGTATTCAAGTGACCTAATGGGTAATAACCATAACTGAATGGAGTTCACTTTGATCGTCCATAATACTTTAATAGCATTCTAAAGAATTTATAAAAGTTTTGAATTATGAGCGACTTTTTATCAATTTCAAGATTTTCTTAAGGAGATCGTTCAATTTTTTATTTTTTTTTATTGAAAGATTTTCACAATTGCCTTAAATTATTCGTTTTCACCTATACGATATTGAATTTTATGTCTCATTTATTTAATTAGTATCTACAGTATCCCCTTTCTGCTACCCGTCGTTTTTCCAAAAGGTTATGTTCACATTTCAGAGGTACTATTTAAAGCGCCGCTATAAAAGTTCACAATTTCACAATTCGTTAAACCGTTTAATTTTGTTTGCTTCAGGGGAAAACAAACACAACAACAGTTGTTGTTTTGTTTATAAAATAAATTTAGATTTATTTTACTAGACAAAACGAAAATATTCTTCAATATTTCTAGCTCATTTAGACCTATTTGTCGTAGGATGACGTACCTAGACATCTTACATGAAAATCTCGCCCAAATCCTCTATCCACCAGTGAATGTTCTGCTATGACGACACGTTTGGCTCAGTGTGTAGTGACCCTACTTGCTGTGCCAGCGGTCGCGGGTTCGAGTCCCGCTGGGGGCATTCATTGTGTGATGAGCACGAATGTTCGTACTCCAGTCATGGGTGTTTATATTTATAATATGTATGTATTTAAAGTTTATATATGTGTAGTGAAAAAAAATTCTAAATATTCTCGTCAGATTAGAAAATTATACAATGACTAACAAACATACGCACATGTCTAACATACAACAGTCTGTGCAGAATTTGTTTTCTTATTCAAAGTACAAAATCCTAAAAACAATAATATCGCCATTTGTAACTACTTTCTTCAACTAGAAACCGTTAAAAACAAGATGTGTGAAGAAAATTTAGGAGATTCTTTCTAATATAAGGATTATTAGATATCGTATTCATATTACAGAAGAATATTCCTTCGTAATTTACTTGAGTAGAACAGAATGAAGCAGGTGTTCATTCCTCGTTCAAAGTTTACCTGATTATTAAGCAAATTGAAACAATCGAGCAAACCGAGCATTCTGTCAGCGGCTTAAGTCTGGCCTTTGTGGGGACAAACGTTTGCAGTTCTGAATGAATATAATATCTACACATATAAAAAAACTGTAACAAAGCCGAATCTGTACATTAAATATTTTTTGGAAAATCTTATTGAAATAAACATGATTATCGATACAGAGGCCGAATCTATCGTTTTTAGAATTTTTGTCTGACTGTCTGTTACCGCATCACAGAAAAATCACTGGAGGGATTTTGATGAAATTTGTGATGGTGATAGCTGGTTATCCGGGTCAACATATAGGATGTTTCTACCGCGGGAAAAGATTTCATTTCTGAGAAAAAATACAAAAACAGTAGTAGAGCCGTGGGCAATGCTAGTCTAATATATATTTTTAACTAAAAGAGCTTACCGTTTTAGTAATCATCAGATTAGATATTATTATTATAAGTATTTCACTCTTCGAGGTCATCAGAGGTAGATTTTTTTTTAAATTTGGGACCACCAGCCCGCAAGAAAAGAACAGCGTGTCAACATAAATTTTGTGAAGTGAAGGCTGGAAAGATGTAAGCTGAAGACATATGTACTTATTAATACGTATAGGTATGTAAAATCCCCGCGCAGAATGTATGTATTCAGCCCTTTTAACGTCCCACTGCTGGTTCGGGCCTCCCTTCAGTACGAGGGGGATCAGGCCATAGTCCACCACGCTGGCCAAGTGCGGGTTGGCGGACTTCACATGTCTTTCGAAAACTTGCAAGGTTTTCTCAGACATGCAGGTTTCCTCACGATGTTTTCCTTCACCGTAAAGCAAGTGGTAATCATGTTAGAAATGATTCGCACATGAAAATATCAGAGGTGCAAGACCCGGGATTTGAACTCGCTTCACTCGGTTTCCCAAGCGAGCGCGTTACCACTGGGCTACCACTGCCTACCCGCGCAGAATAGTCTAAGATAAATAACAGTATTTCTCTAAGGCACGCTGCTTTAGATAAGAAGGGGCATATCGCTAATGTTATAAGTAAATATTTTCTAATATCTATTACTGCATACTTCATAAATGCTACTCGAATATTCTAAAATAATATAATGACATTTAAAATATTGTTTGTTAACGATAAAACTAATTTAGATAAAACGTTCAATATTTACAATAGCTTTACTGTAGAGCTGAGTGGATTGGTCTCGCAATAGAACAGCCGTATTATCTCCGAATATTGGCTAACCCTTAAATGATCCCTTTGTATTTAGTTTTAACAAGGAAAACTGAATACGGATATAGTTGTATATTACTTAGTGTGAACTCAATGGTAATATGCTTGCTTTGGGAAGCCATTTACGTAGTGAAACTGGATAGAGATAGGCTTAAGACATATATAATATTTTATTTAGATATATAAAGTTTAGTACATAAAGAAGACCTTAGCCAAGAAGTAACGTGTGATTAACATTATGACGAATAACGAAAGTAAAATAATCCAGATTCACGCACTGGTCTCAAACCTGAGAGATTTTCATGTGCAAGCCTCATTTTTAACATGATTACTACTTGACAATTCGATGAAGTAAAATATCATAAGTAATTTATGTTAATTTAAAATTCGGTTGGAAGTGACATTTTGACATTTCCACGTGTCAAAATGGCAGTAATGTCATAATAATGTATGGAAATGTTATAATTTTAATTCTCAATGACGTTTGACTCTTTCATCCTAAAAATAAATTTTAGATATTTGGACTCCCTATCACCTCCCCTGTCCAAATATATTACCTATTCCTCCAGGGGCTGCGTCCCATGTACTAAACTGTAGCTTTACCAAGTACTAAAAAACTAATATTGGTATTACAATAAATAAGTCATGGCCAGACTCCATGGAGTTTTCTCCTAGCACACATCTAATTTCTCTGACCTTCGACGTGCAGTGCGTGATAGAACTTAATAACTCAATGACTTCATTATTATTATATAAATTAATTCTTCATTCGCCAACCACTCGTACTTTTGCACACATAATTTTTGATAGTTATGTTACCTTTCTTATAAATATATTATTATAATGGAGCTTCTTTGTGGTTATAGTAGAAAATGATTATAATTTTGAATGATATTAATTTTTGACGACACGTTTGGCTCAGTTGGTAGTGACCTTACTTGCTGTACCAGCGGTCGCGGGTTCGAGTACCGCTGGGGGCATTCCTTTGTGTGATGAGCACGAATGTTTGTACTGCAGTCATGGGTGTTTATATTTATAATATGTATGTATTTAAAGTTACATATGTGTAGAGTATCAACTATCTGGTATCCATAACACAGGCCTCGTAGCTTACCATGGAACTAGATGGCGCTGTGTGTTAATGTCCCAACATTTATTATTATTATTTTCTTATCCACAAGTTTTTTCCTTCGTGTCGTAATGCTTAGAAAGTGGGCGTCCCCTTGATGTTATCTATGCTCTGTCATAGAAATCTATTCAATAAGTTTTTCATGAAAAGGTAAGACACAAGCAATGTTAATTCTGCATTTATTTTAAATGGATATAACTAAATGCTCGTTTTATTTTTATATATGCGAGAAAACATTAAAAAAAATGTATACTTAATATTAATAATTATTTTTATGTACACATATAAAAGTTCTAAATATCTGTTATACCTGAAAAATTTATGTCTGGTGGGTACATATTATGAGCAATTTATAGCGTGGGACATAAAGCAGTCGTGGTTTGATATTTCATCATAAAACCATAAAAATAGATTTAAAATATACCGTTGTTTTATAACATTTGTTGTGGAAGTTTAAAAATAATTTACACATACGAATTTTAATTACACATGATTTTATTATACTAATAGTTAACAGCGAGCGCAATGCATGCATTCTACATTCACATCAATTCACTTAAAAATTGTATTGATAAGACAATTTTATTTATTTATTAAGAATCTCCAACAGAAGTATATATAAAAATACAAAAAATACAGGCTCTTTGGACAGTGTTTTAAAATGTATCCCCAATTACTGGAGAACACAACATGCACTAAAACTATGTTGATAATATGTATTACTTAAAGTTAATAGGTGCAACTAAAACTGAAGTGTCATAGTGAAGGAACTAAATTTGAAGTTTTATAGTGGAGGAAGAGAATCATTAAGCATATCTTTTTTGAATTGCTTTCGTAAACGACGGTCTAAAATCCATAGCCAAGCGTATGTAGAAACAACAAATCAAGGGAATCTTCAATTATAATATAATTTATTTACACGTGAATAGTAAAGTTAACAAAATAGTTGATTTATATTGATTGATATTGGACCGATACAGAAAATCTGATTTTTTTAATATATCCATCTACAAAATAGGTGGACTCAATGTGTGTGTATACATATTTTATGTGCTACGTGATATCGCCAATATATATATATATATATATATATATATATATATATATATATACATATATATATATATACATACATATATACATACGTATCATATAATGTAATTCTCAATCGTGGCCAATAAATGGTGTCAACAAATTTTAAGAAAAACTTTCATTCTTAAAAATACAATAATCTATACATATAATAAAATTGTAACTAAGCCGAATCTCATCTCCTACATTAAATATTTTTTGGAAAATCTTATTGAAACAAACATTATTATCGATACAGAGGCCGAAACTATAGTTTTTAGAATTTTTGTCTGTCTGTCTGTGTGTCTGTTACCGCATCACAGAAAAACCACTGGAGGGTTTTTGATGAGCTTTGGTATGGTGATAGCTTGTTATCCGGGTCAACATATAGGATACTTTTTACCACGAGAAAATATCTTCTGAGAAAAAATACAAAAACTGCATTGTAAGAGTATACTAATATGTAAAACCTAAGAATTTGGTTTTTGGTCATCTTAACGCGGGCGGAACCGCGGGCAATGCTAGTTCATTATAAATCGGTATACTTTTTTAGTAAAGAAAAATTTCTTATATATCATAATTTATGATTAGTTAAAACTTTCATTGTATAGGCTGCTCATATATCATGCAAATCTTGCCAGATTCCCCTCAATATGCTTCAGAAAGTATTCAAAGACGTGCGCCTGACACATCGTCGCTGGTATTCTGGAGCCTCCCCCTTCCGGTCCTTGGCGCACTTTTGACAGTTGTAATAAATTTGTCGTTTCATGAGAATGGGATGAAAAATAGATATTATTTTGGAGCAAAAATTGTATGTAAACATACTTTGGTACGTGAAATCAAAGCAATTCGTTATGTATTACACTATCTTTATAATTTTTACCTCTATTGGAGATCGTGATATCAAATTTGATCTGAAAGTGCGCAAAGATATTATATGAATAAATCTTATATTGTATGGATTTTTCATTTATTTAAAAAAAAAAGCCTTTGAGACGTCTAAAACCTTAGTCTCTCCCGTGACCATGATTGCTGTAAAGCATTCGAAACGTTGGAAACCAAAAATCAAAATAAATCGGTGAAATAATCCGAAAAGATAGTTTTATTTAAAATATTAAAAAAAAACTTATTTTTTTCTAAAAACATCCCTATAAACTAGGATAAAGTAACAAAATGAATTTTAATTATTATGTCTTACTTGCTAACGATTTAAATATAATTTTAAATAATATTAAATGATTATTAAAATTTATTGAAAAAAATCAAATAAAAACAAAAGTAGGTACAGCTTGATAAACTCGTTCTAACGCTTCTTTAAAAAAACGGGGGTATTTATATTTAGATTTTATGGCCTAAATAAAATTACAAGCAAGCAGAGCTACGGGTAGAAATTAGTATCGAATAAAATATTTGGAAATGATAGCTTCGATTTTCATTTTATACCGTATATTATGTATATGCTTTTAGAGTCCCATATCACAAATTTGTTTAATATATTTTATTTAATATTTTCCCGTCACTAGAAAGCTTTTGAGAAATCATAATGTTGTATCAATTTCTCAGAGATGAGATATTTTTCCGCAGTAAAAAGTATCCTATATGTTGACCCGGATAACCAACTATCATTAAACCAAATTTCATCAAAATCCCTTGAGTGGTTTTTCCGTGATGCGGTAACAGACAGATAGACAGACAAAAATTGTATAATATATAGATTCGGCCTGTGTATCGACAATAATGTTTATTTCAATAAGATTTTCCAAAAAATATTTAATGTACAGATTCGACTCAGTTACAATTTTATTATATGTACATATAGAATTATACGTTGATTATAGTATCACAGTTATTATTAGTTAATTCGTCCATTTTCTAAAAAAAACCCTTCAAAAATATTATGACAGTACAGTTTGATAATGTATTTATATCTATAGTAAAAGCAAGTAATGCATCTGAGTTGTACTTTAACAATATTTATTTCATTCTATCGTTTCGCTTTAAATCTGGTGAACATATTTTTCATGACGTCATGACACATCTAAATGGAGTTCAAGTAAAAGCAAACGTGAAAAATGTCTCTAACCATAAAATACAATGTTACTAAAAGATTTATTTGCACTAGTTTTGCTTGCGATTTCTACTCTATATTGTATATATTATTATTACTAGCATTGCCCGCGGCTCCGACCGCGTTAAGATGACCAAAAACCAAATTCTTAGGATTTACATATTAGTATACTCTAACAATGCAGTTTTTTTATTTTTTCTCAGAAATGAGATATTTTCCCGTAGTAAAAAGTATCCTATATGTTGACCCGGATAACCAACTATCATCATACGAAATTTCACCAAAATCCCTCCAGTGGTTTTTCTGTGATGCGGTAACAGACAGACAGACAGACAAAAATTCTAAAAACTATATATTCAGCCTCTGTGTGTGTACTTTGCTTTGTATGGGCTGGCACCGATTTCTAAAATATTTGATTAGGTATGTATAGTAAATGAAAACTACCAATCAGTTATTTTTTAGTTTTTAGTGCTTTTGTTTGAAGTCGGTTTTTATTTTTTGTTAAAAAGTTTTTAAATTTTTAATTTATAATCATATCGATTTGATCAATATATAATGCAATTAGCATTCGATTCACATGGAAGTATACTAATACGCCGCCACTTAAAAACAGTTTACATGAAATATTTCGTAGGGCAACACTAATATATTTTTATACATTTCCTTACTATTAAAGTGGAAAACTCCAGTTTGCTTGAGGTATTCTGTTTGTGTAACTGAATATTCAACTCTTCGGTCATATATTTTCTAAGCAATGCACGTGGAATTTCAGAGACTGAAAATTTTCTTACACATAAATGAGCTCGTGGAATTCTTGTACATGCATGTATTTTTTGGTAAAACATCTATTTATAACGTGTATATTATAGATATTAATGTTATAAACTATTTTATGAAAACAAATATCATTTGTAATTTCACAGAAATAATTTTGTAATTATCTATACTAAAATAATATGTATGTTATGTTATATATGTTATACATTCATAATATGTATGTATTTAAAGTTATATATGTGTAGTGTATCAACTATATGGTATCCATAACACAAGTCTCGTAGCTTACCATGGAACTAGATGGTGCTGTGTGTTAATGTCCCAACGTATAAAAAAATATGTATAATGTATAGGTTTGTGAGTATGGACGTTTATTACTTTTTCGCACTAAAACGGCTGAACGGATTTGGTTGAAATTTGGCACAGAGATAGATTATAGTTTGGAATAACACATATGCTACTTTTATCCGGAAAATGTATGGTTCCCGTGGGATAGGCTTGTTTTTGTTTAACTATTAATGAAAATAAAAATACCTTTTACCGAGAAAACACCTACTCTACATTTAATTACATTAAAAATGACAAATTTCAACATTTCATCCAAGTGGTACGGTGAATAGTTTTACAAAATATTTTATTTTCAAAAATATGCAACAATTTTTCAAATTGTTCAGCTTAATGATTTTTTTAATATGCTTGTTTTCTTGTTTACAGAAGTATGTAGGCTTACTGTAGATTTTTCTCATCATAAATAATACAATAGCGTACTCTAATATTAAGAAAAAAAAACACAAGATTCTAGTGATTTTTGTTCTTATAAGAAATATTATGTTTCTATATAATATATACATATATTGCAAAAATAGCTGGATATAAGATTATTAACTCAACATTTTAAGTTATTACTTCTAAAATTTCACCTCAAAAACATTTCGCACTCAGATTTCTTGACTTCGTAAAACATGAAAATTAAAAAAAAAACTTTCCCATTCTGGAAAGTGAGACGTGAAATATCGAAGTTGATTTCATGAGGTTTTATATCACCGCAAAACATATCGGCTATAGATTGTTTACGGCAGACTTTTGAGCTCGAATCGGCATTATGTTGTCATCCAGATAAAATTACATTTAACGTTTTAGTTCATAGAGTTTTTATAACAAAAAATCTTATTTACCGCAGGAAGTAAAAAAAAGTAACCTGGCAAAGGAGTTTAAATGAATTTTATTCATTTAAAGAACGAGAGAATATTTAAAACTGACGCTGAGTACTTTTCATTTAATATCCAAGTTACTTTCCTAGATTTTATTAAAATAGAATTATTGGAATGAGCAACTTGCATTTATACGAGTCCTTCATTTATTAGAATTCGAAGCTCTTTACTTTTCATATAAAACCTCATTACTACCAACATCTTTTTGACCGTCTACCAAAAACGGAATTCAATTCGGTATTCAATATTTAAAATATTAATTACTAGCATTGCCCGCGGCTCCGCTCGCGTTCAGATGACCAAATACCAAATTCTTAGGTTTTACATAATATTAGTTTACTCTTACATTGCAGTTTTTGTATGTATTTTTTCTCAGAAATAAGACATTTTCTCGCTATAAAAAGTATCTTATATGTTGACGCGGATAACCAGCTATCACCATACTAAATTTCATCAAAATTACTCCAGTGGTTTTTCCGTGATGCGGTAACAGACAGACAGACAGACAGACAAAAATTCTAAAAACTATAGATTCGGCCTCTGTATCGTATAATAATGTTAATGCCAATGAGATTTTCCAAAATATATTTAATGTACAGATTCGGCTTAGTTACAATTTTATTAAATGTATAGATTTATTTAAGCAATATTATTGTTTTATATGGGATTTAAAAAGATGGTAAAATATTAACATAGATTGCTATTATTTAAAGTTAAAACATTATGCAACACTATTGCTATCTTTATAGACAAAAAATATTAATCATTTCTATAATAATTTTTATTTATAATTGATACAATTTTGTGTTATAAATATTTTTTGTAGATACAAACATAAAACATTTTATATATAACAGAAAATGTTAGAACAACTCTTCATGCAGTAATCAAAGTAATTTTAAACTAAAATAAAGTAAATAAACTGCCTCGCCGTTATAACATGCGGCAATAACATACGTAATGTAAGGTAAAAAATAATTTGTATGTTTATTGTTCATAAACAAATCAGATGTTTTTATGATGATGTATGTTAAATCTTTAAAACTACGCATCGGATTTTGATGCGGGTTTTTTTAATAGATAGAGTGATTCAAGAGGAAGGTTTTAGTATATAATGTGTTAAGTTTTTGTATACATTGGCTAAAATATAACGATATTTGTTGGAGGTGTCGAAAAAATAAGACGTCTGGGAGCTTTCAACGAAAACGCTGCCTAAACCCTTTGAGATATAACAAAATAATGTATGGTGGAATTGTGTATCTTATAATATAGGTTTACAGAAAAGTCCGCGATGGCATATGTCTATCTCTTAAGGATAACATACTATATCCATTTTAATTTAAAACGTACCTAGGGACAAACCCGAGCGAAGCCAGGGTGAGTCGTTAGTCCTGTTATAAAGAACTACTTTTTACCAGCCAAAGACAGGACAGTTTAGTACCTTCTTCTCCTCTGTTTGTCAATAGATTTTTTGTTTAATTGCTATAATTGACGAATTTTGGAGTTTTCAATAAAAAAACATGAAAATTGTCGAATTCCGACCACTGGGTAAGCACTAGTTTTATAAAACAAGCCAAAATGGAAAATCACAATCTATACATATAATAAAATCGTAACTAAACCGAATCTGTACATTGAATATTTTTTGGAAAATCTTATTGAAATAGACTTTATTATCGATACATAGGCTGAATCTATAGTTTTTAGAATTTTTGTCTGTCTGTCTGTTACCGCATCACGAAAAAACCACTGGAGGGATTTTGATGAAATTTGGTATGACGATAGCTGGTTATCCGGGTCAACATATAGGGTACTTTTTACCGCAGGAAAATGTCTCATTTCAGAGAAGAAATACGAAAACTACATTGTAAGAGTATACTAATATGTAAAACCTAAATATTTGTTTGTTGGTCATCTGAACGCAGGCGGAGCCGCGGGCAATGCTAGTCGAGTATAAAATCCAATAAGCGTAAAGTAACTTTAGCGTCAACATAAGCATACTCCCAAGAGGAGTTTCGTACAATATAGAAATGAGAATAGCTACTTAGTCTTGCTTCACTTATTTTTTTCTTTTTTTTTTAATATCTGCATTCTTATATTATAAAAAAAGTTAAATCCCTCATTTGATACATTATTGACTGACTTGCCATTGAAAATCAAAATGTGATGTTTGTGTCCATTCATACACGTCGCACAATATGATATATTTCAAAATGTACATATCCATATTTAATATTATAAATGTGAAAGTGTGTTTGTTTGTTTGTTTGTTTGTTTGTTTGTTTGTTTGTTTGTTTGTCCTTCTTTCACATTGAAACGGAGTGACGGATTGGCGTGATTTTTTGTGTGGAGATAGTTGGAGGACTGGAGAGTGACATAGGCTACCTCGAGAGATTATCAAATTCCCACAAAAAACACTTTATAATACAATCCAAAAAAATATTTATGATCAGAATTACTTGAAAGTTGGTATTACTGCTCTTCAATGAAATTAAATAAATATGTGTTATATCATTTTTTTAAATTCATCCTATAAGGGGATAAAATAGGGGATGGAAGTTTGTATGAAACTACCTTTTTAATTTTTTTTTGTAGTTTTAGCGCTAGCGAAGCCACGGGTTCTGCTAGTACGTCATATATCACACGGCATAGTCACAAGCAAATGATACTGTAAGCGTTTTTTTATCAAATACACGGAACCTTAAAAACAAACTCGACATTACACAGAATAAACGAAACTAAGCTAAATAGTTACTTAATTCAGACCTGGCAAAGGACATTAAGAAACGCACCGTCAGTTTGAGGTAGACCAAAGAGAATTCCGATGAGATAGAGGATTTGCATACAACAAAACTAGTATTGGGTCACGAGGTTTCCGTTGTGTTGGCAGAATTAGACGATGAAGAGTCGGGCTCATTTGCCGTCGCGAATTCATTGTTTGTAAATTGAATTGTGTGCTTTACGGTCGAGATAGTGTATGACTCTTGATTAAACTTACTTTTCTTTTTTTTATCGTAACGTCTAGTTTAGTTAAGTTTGGCATGACCTAGTCGTGAGGAAAGTTATTAATATCTAATAAGAATATCTAATAGTAAATATTATGTATTTTACGTATCGAAGTATATTAGATTTGCTTTGCATCGGCTGGCACCAACTTCGAAAATATCTGATTAGGTATCTATTCTAAATGAAAACCTCCGTTTAGTTATTTTTTACATTTTAGTTCCTGGAAGTCGGTTTTTATTTTTTGTTAAAAAGTTTTTATAACTTCCCACTGCTGGGCACGAGTTTCTCTTCAATATGAGGGAGATCAGGCAATTGCTACCACGCTGGCTAAGTGCGGTCTGGGACTTTCCATGTTTTTAGAGAACTCTCTAGGTTCACTCAGGCATGTAGCTTTCATCATGATGTTGTCCTCTACCGTTAAATAAGTGGAAATCCGTTAAGTAAAGGTATTATATTTTATTAGGTATTAAAAATTTATTTGTTTCTTTACGCATATACGAGTAGGTATACAGAGAGCAGTGGTATCCAAGCCCTGGGTCTTGATCTTAGATTTTATATGCGAATCTCACTAATGATATGATAGCCATTTGTTAATATGGTTAAGAAAACCATTGTGATAAGACATACTCGTACATGTCTAAGAGTATATCTATACTATTCTTTATTGCACTTATATGTCAAAATTAAGAAATTAACATACAATAAAAATAGCAAAGGTCGACTTATCTCTAGAAGAGATCTCTTCCAGTCAATCTAAGAGAGATAGAGAAATAGTAAAAATCTAAATAGTAAAATAATACTCAACTTGAGTTTCTTATTCTGCACGCTTTTACATTAGGAGGTGTCAGTAGTCCAGTTGTTGCGGATTAAAATATGTTACCGTTAGACAACGGAATCCGTAAATCTGCATTTGTCTGTAATTCACTGGGTAGTTTGCAGATAACCCGATACGAAATTTTACTTTACGTAGCAGATATTTGCAGTTAAAGTTAAGTATTTTCATTTATTTTCTTTTTGATATCTGCCTTATTCAATACAACTTGTTTAAAAAAATTAGGTTATTTACTTATCGATACCTTTATTTGCAAGTTGGCTGACTCCATCTCAGTTAACTTTTTAAAACTCCCAAAAACGTAAATATTTCAATAATATTTATGTACAACAAATCCGGAAAAAAAGATATCCCTTTTTTTTAATAATTATATTTTTAAATTATCTAACATTTCATAAGTTCCGAATTCCTAATATTATTGAGATACCCAATATTGAATGAAAAATTTTTAGTGCCCTTTAAAAAGTACATTGAAATGGAGTCAGTTAACGGCTTGCGAATTAAACTATCGTACTACGTAATTTAACTCATATATTTGAAATGGAAATATCTAACAAATCTTATCAGACCTAACCAGGTTGTTTTGCGTAGTCATATTTTTGGTTTGAGAATGGTATGGGCTTATAAATACTCTCTCAAAACTCAATTATTTTTATGTATAAAGCATATTATATAGCTTGGGCCTGATTGAAATACAGTTAAATCCTGATAAATTGAACTTTACTCTAGTTAGACCCTATTTATATGTTATAAGTTTTCCTAGTTAGTAGCAGAAAGTTATTTAGATACCCCTAGGGCATGAATGTTTGCATTAAGCGTGTATGCTTATTGTGGTTTAGTTAATACAAGGCACTGTGATGAAGCTCCTTAAATGTTTTGGTTCAACATCTACAGAAATGGAAAATTGGGAGGGTTAATACTGCAAACATTGCATTTAAATAGTAAGAAATATTTTACTAATATATACTATTTCACAACTTGACAGGTTAAAGTGGAAACGGCCTTCATATTTGGTATTACTTAGGACTATTTGTTTATTATAACAAATGGAGGCATCTTATAGAATTATAAATACTTATAAAACAGCTCAGAAGGGTTTTCCAGGAAGACAAATATTTGGCAATTAACAATTATATTTCTTGCTTTTTCTGTACTCATTTTACATTTATATTTTATATTCCTAACTCATATAATCCAAATCACCGACTGTCCACTTGACATATCAAAAATCTATTGTCAAAATCTACAAACTGGCACATAAAATAACTGAATGTTACACTAATTTCTCAATTGGTCAATAATTATCCAGAATATTTTTTTTAATTGATAATACTTCGTCTAAAGATCGTCAATGACCACTAAATAAAAAAGCAGTCCTCGTGACAGCCGACAGATTTTTAATCTATGTCAATTATTATTTCAATTTTATTCCGTATGTTTTTGAAATGAATACAACGTTCGTATTTTGTATAGCGTTCCCGCAGTTTCCGGTTCCAGACACTAACTGGCATTAATATATCAACTCAAATGCAAAATTAATTCTGACGAAGTAGTTTATACAAAATGTTTTTATAAATAATTAAAAAATATTAATTTACATATTTGTAAAGGTAATTTGTTGCATGCGTTTGATATTAGCTATACGTTTATAAGATTTTTTTAATGAATCTAAATTTTGATTTTTACACAAAATTAAAAAAAAGTGTTTTTAATTTTGTCTTGTAATACTCACTCTTATCGAAGCCGAACTTTACCATCTGTGATTTTAAGCAATGTACCAATATTTCATAGGAATTGCTACTCGAGGACGTATCAGGACAAAAGAAGTCTACAACGCAATCTCTATGGAAATATAAGTAAGGATTATTAAAAAAAATGCGTGTCTGTGCAATTCACACATGGTAGAAGTGACACTTCAGAAAAGTAACTTACGAGATAATAAGATGTATATAGAGTATCTGGAGTAGGATAATTACAAGTTTTTGTTTATAATATTTCCACCAAGTTTAAAGTTATTTTACATTTTATGTGACATAAATATAATATAACAACGGTTACCATGGCAACATGGCAATGTATTCTATCTCATTCTCTCGCCGGCTTAATCCTATAAATTTATCTGCTTGTCTCTTTTTAGTGTCACATTTCCGTTTCATTTTTGTTTCATCGAGTTTCAAATCACAACTATTCTAAAGAAGTTTCACTTCAAAAACGTCTGATAACTTTAGTATATTACAGTGTTTCTATACTAAATTTTTGCCGTGGTTTAATGAAATGTAATAACAAGCTTTAGTATTATCAATAAAATAATTTCTTATTTACTTTTAAAAATTAAAAATATTTCATCTCTAATTTATATCTAAATCAATATATTATATATCTTCATTCATAGCAATCAGTACGTACTGGTGCCGCAATTTCATTAAAGTAACTTTGTGTACGCTGGAAATAAAGCGATCGAGTGCCAATATCGGGTTTATTGTGACGGTCTGACGGCTTTCCTCTCGGGTGTCTCGCCCGCACCATTTCTATTACGTTTGAGGACTTTCGACTCTCTTTTCTTTTTTTCTTTATTTCTCTGTTTATTTCCGTTCAAAGTATAGAAATAATTGTGATAAGCTTTATTGACATAGAGTCAACTAAATCGTAAACAATATTATACGAAAAAACTAATTGAAGCACGAATGTATTAAAATTTTGTTTTCTGTCATATATATATATATATATATATATATATATATATATATATATATATATATATATATATATATATATATATATATATATATATATATATATATATATATAAGCTAAGAAACGGACAGAGAGTTCCGCATTTATTTGAGTTTGATGACTGATCTTCGATAAATTTTGTCTTTGATAGCTATCATAAGCTAGACAATGCGCAAAAGCTGTCGGTCATTTTTGAATAAACAAGGTAAGTTTATTTATTTCTACGAACTCTACATCTACAATTTATTAGAAAATTATAGTTTCGCCAACTCTACGTAAACTTCGAACAACTACAATTTTTATCTCGTTTGTTTCTAACCGCAGTTTAGTTCAGGAACAGAGTATAATAAACTTTGTTCTTGCAATATTTTATATGTAAATTTATTGAATCAATGGGTAGAGCTATGTTTCCTTACTACTATCTTTATAGTATTATAATTATATCGTAAAAATAAAACTGTCTGTTTGTTTATTTTCATCTTCGCAGAAAAAGAGCAACGGATTGACGTTTACCTCGGCACGTTAAATCATCAATCCGGCGCCGATCTTTCCCCAATCATATGAAACTGTTCCACCAGACTATGGAAATAAGAGAGCGCGCATACGAATTTTAGTTGAAATATTTTATATATTAATATATATCCAGCTAGAAGGAAGAAATGGTGTCTTACATTTGCTCTTTTTTATTAGTATTCACTAAAGTGGATAAAACCATCAAGTAGTCGTAAACCAGATTAGTAAAAACTTGTATTATTTTCACTAATAAGTAGCAAGTATTTGCATATCTACTGAAAATTTTAGTATATTTTATAGTTGTTACTTAAAGCGTTTTTTATAGATTTCATATATCACAGAATGAAGCACGTGGTTAATTTACTACTTCCAAACTAACACAATGTTTTTGAAAAATCTCTGAACTTAGGTACTTCTTGGCTGTACTCCAAGAAGTTATAAATATATTTATTTCCATTTTATACGGTGGCATATTTTTAATACTCTAGTGTTACCAGTTGTCGATATTCGGCCATAATCATTTTTGAATCAAAATGTAAAAAAATAAATGTTTTAAATAGATATTAAATATAGCAAAAAAAAAAAGAAAATCATCAAACAGATGAAAAAATGTACTGAAATGAAAATTGTCTTTGCCTATTTATGTATAGATATTTTTTTATTTTTTCTATTGTCGTCGTTCTCTTAAAACACACTTTGGGACGCCCTCAAACTTTCAACGTGACCTCCTTTAAGTATGACACTTCTAATAATCTTCAAAGATCAATATCCAGTTTCAACACAGATTGATTTAGGCAAAGATTGAATGTTGCTCAATTAAAACGAACTAGCTTATACCCTCTTCAAAAACTTTGGTGCCGCGGAATCGATCAAAGTGTCAACTTGACCGAGCAGCCACGGTACGATAATTATGGAAGTTCAGATTTATATATGACTAATGGCTTGTCGATAAATTCTTTAATTATTTACTGTAGCAGATTATTTCTTTCTCTTTAGGAACAACTTGATGTATAAAGAGGGATAAGCTGCTTATGTCTCTCTTTAGCCCATTATGTATCAGTTTGGATAAAATCATTAATCCGTCGTTCTTTTGCTGTTTGAAAAGAGGATAAACAGAAAAAATAAATGCATTCGTATTTATAAACTAGATAATTAAATATGTATATGTAAGTATATATGTTCGTATGTATGTATGTATGTGTGTATATATATGTATGTGTATATATATATATATATATATATATATATATATATATATATATTTGTATAATCATAATATTTAGTTAATATATTTTAATATTAAGTCAATTCCATTTAATGTTGTACTGTACCTACACTGGCGTTCAGATGACAAAGACCAAATTCTTAGGTTTTACAGATTAGTATCCTCTTAGATTGCAGTTTTTGCATTTTTTCTCAGAAATGAGATATTTTCCCGCGATAAAAAGTATCCTATATGTTGACCCGGATAACCAGCTATAATCATACCAAATTTCATCAAAATCCCTCCAGTGGTTTTTCCGTGATGCGGTAACAGACAGACAGACAGACGGACAAAAATTCTAAAAACTATAGATTTGGCCTCTGTGTCGATAGTAATGTCTATTTCAATAAGATTTTCCAAAAAATATTGAATGTACAGATTCGGCTTCGTTACAATTTTATTATAGGTATGTATACATAATATTTTATGTATTGTTGTACGTATCCAAATATAAACTAGGACTCACGCTTAGTGTTGCTAGCTTAAATATAAATCTAACATGCAAAATCACAAGCAGAATAAATAGTATTTACTATATCATCTAAAATGTTCCTTGTTATGAAAATATATCTTTAGTATCCAATCTTGGCAGAATAAGCTGATGTTTACGTCTATCTTTGATAATGAAAAAGAAAAATTGCTGTTTTTGTTGACTGACAATTTAGAAACCTCCAAGATGTTATTATAATTTATACAAAGGATCTCATTCAACTCAAACGAGTAATGTTTTATCTTCTGAATATGAAATCTATCGTGGATTTGAAAATCCTGACCTGAAATGTAAAGATATTTGATTTTTGTGATTCAAAATAAAACATTTTTTTTAGAATTCTATCGCGGATTTATTTTGATTTTTGGTTCCCGACGCTTCGAATGCTTTACCGCAATCATGGTCACGGGAGAGAGAGAGAGAGAGATAAAGCATTCGAAACGTCGGAAACCAAAAATCAAAATAAATCCGCTAAATAATCCGAAAAGATAGTTTTATTTAAAATGTCAAATATTCGCGTGAACCTAAAAAAGTATTTTGTGACTCGATTAGGCGTAAACTATTGAACGGATAAAACTTGGCGCACTACTTTAATCAATGATGTGCCTCCTTGAGATAATACTCGTAGGTCAACTGTAGTGTAATTTTAGTCTGGCCTTATTATCAGGTGGCAAGATCACGTTGAGAGAATAGAAAAAATAACACTTTTTTCTTAGGTTATGTTTCGTTCAGGAACTAGTGAAAAGAATTTTTCTCTTACGTTCACTTTTTGTTTATTTAAATGATAATAATCCCTATAATTATGAAAAAAATATTTTAGAAACCAAAATGGTTACGTCTTACCTGTTTTTCCTTAGTAAATCGACCTCTTTGCGAATGTCTGATGTTCGTACATGTCCAAACCAACCGTAGTAAACTTAATCTGTTATACCTATTTTAAGGTACTGATTTTAATTCCATTGTCATTTGCAATGCATCGGGGCTATTTGCAAATAATGTGTAGATACTATGAAAAACATAACTATGAAAAATAGATATAATAGAGGGTCAGAAATTCGATTCTCGTGCAGTGAAGTAGTATTTATGTAGTATCTTACATATATCATTAATAATGGTGTTTTTTTTAAAATTATAGGTTGCTATCCCTGACTTACCATATAAAAAAATAGTTAAAATTATTATTTTTTCAAAAATTGGCCTCTTATTTTAATTAATTCTTCTCTTTCCATCACAAAACTAACATAAAAAATATGTAATATTGTGAACAACTGCTGGTGATCGACTATTATTGTTCTTTACGAACGCTCCATTGATTCGTATCATTCAGATAGATTGAAATCTGAAATCTCTTATTCGATATTTTCTTTATAACAATAGCTGCAATTTCCATTTGAACCAAATAAACCTGTCTACTTTTGGTTGCTCGTCAGTCATAAGCTTCATTTAATGAATATATTTCTGTACAAAATAAAAATTAAGTCTTTTTTATATATGATGATGCTTATATTTTTGTCTTCTGTAGTCAAAAGTCAAGTAGAGTTTTATTAGAGGAATATTTTTATCTCTTCAAATATTTAGAGTTGACAAACAAAAAATGGGCTTATAGTTTTCTAAAGGTAAAGTAATCGTATTATAATTAAAAAAAAATGTCAATTATACTAATTGCAAACAATAAATATCATGATTTCTTTTAAAATATAAATAAATGTTTATTGCAACTATACTTTTTAAAATATATTCTTATAATAAAACTAATAAAAAAAAACGTTATGGGCTTATGTTTACATATTTAAGATCTTTTTGTAAATATTGCCTGAAATAAATGATAAATTAATATATATATATATATATATATATATATATATATATATATATATATATATATATATATATAATCGACCATTATTCAGTGTATGTATGTATGTATTATATGTAATGCAGTTTTTTAGCGTAGGGCAATTTATATTTTATATATTTTATTTTCAATTAATGGGGTCTTTTTAAAACTATTTTTAGGTGTAAAATCTTATGTGCTCTCTAAACGTATATATTATAATAGATGCTAATTATTCTTATTATACTAGCGACGTTAGTATGGAATAGATGGAACATAGGTTTGATGAGTCTTTGTAGGTTATATTATAATGTGTTTTTCCGTAGGAATGAGATAATCTCCCGCGGTAAAATGTCCTAGCCTACATATGTCACTTTTCAGCGCTCTAACTATCTCCACACAAAAAATCACGCCAATACGTTGGACTGCTTCGACGTGAAAGAAGGACAAATAAAGTCAAAGTCAATCTATATAGTGTTCACATATGCATATTGTAGAAAGAGAAAGTGTCAAATCTACTATTAAATTCAAATTTTTTATAATAACTTTAAGGTTTCCTTCATCATAATTATAAAGTCAGGAAAAACGAAAACGTGATTTTTATGTTTTTCCGTCATTTTTTTCCAATTTTTCTCTTAATAAAAACCTTTCTCGGACTTCAAAAAATATTTGAATAAACACTTAGTCGAATTATTCTAGCCGTTCTCGAGTTTTGAGCTTAGCAACACATTTAGCCATTCATTTTTATTTATATAGATTCCTATTAACATTTAAATTTTAATTACATATATATTACGCATAATAGATCGCACAAGTGGTTCAATATAAAATTACAAACATCAAAGCAATAGAAGCACTTAAGTATGTGAAGGGTTGTAGTGAAGATCGCATTGTTCGTTTTCCGCCCTACTGGCTCAGTTGAACTAATAAACTAACCTCAGAAAGTGATATAGTAAGTGTTGGAAATGGCATAAGCTGTAAAATGTTTTATAAAAAAAATGATTAATTCTACATTTTAGAAGACTTGAAGGATGATGTATGGACTGCTGGTTGCTCCTGGTACTCCTCTGATAGCAGAAAGGACCTTGGAAGCAACCCCATAGTGTGGTCTGCCTCACCATTGCGAGGCCCCATTAAGATGGGGGAGTATCTGTTTACTCCCCGTCTCACATAACCTCCTGTATCTTTTCAGGTGGTATACCTTAATAAAATAAATAAATAAATATGTCAGGACATTAACACACAACAACATCTAGTTCCATGGTAAGCTACGAGGCTTGTGTTATGGATACCAGATAGTAGATACGATAGAGATAGTAGATACATTACACATATATAACTTTAAATACATATATATTATAAATATAAACACCCATGACTGGAGTACAAACATTCGTGCTCATCACACAAATGAATACCCCCAGCGGGACTCGAACCCGCGACCGCTGGCGCAGCAAGTAGGGTAACTACAAACTGAGCCAAACGTGTCGTCAAAAAATCGTTAATGCATTTCCCAACGATAAAAAAATGATATATGCATTAATTCAAATATTCTAATTTTTGTAAAAAGTATATCACATACGTATTATGATAAGTAAAACTGGTATGTTTTAATTAAATTAGATGGCAATATTTTACATTAAAAAATTAAAAAAAATTCAAACCTAAGGGCTCATGAATATTCTCTTTGCAATCTTTTACATTTCATTTTGGTTCTTTAGGGATGGAGTTAAAAAAAATATTTACAATTTATAAGGAGGTTTTTTATAAACGTATGTCTACATCTAGAATTTTCTTTAGATGTAGAGATAGGTTTGCCATCAGCTATTCTAAAATAGGAAATTAAATGAAAACTCATCATAATCAGGTATAATAATATAAATATTTATTTATATCGACTTACTCGTCTCACATTTTTTAAATATCAATGACAATTTATTTTATTTCTTTATTTTACGTCCTTTTCTTAGTTTAAAATACTAATTATTTATTTTTTTAAATATATACGAACTATTTTGATTTTTTAACATCAGCATTTGTAATATAATCTTTTATATACGGTGAAGGAAAATTTCGTGACACCTCATGGTGACCTGCATGTGTGAGATAACCTAGCAAATTTTCGAAAGACATTTATACCACCAAAACACCAAACCGCCCTTAGCCAGTGTGTTGCGCTATGGCCTTATCTCCCTTGTTTCAAAAAGTTTAAAAAAAGAGCTGAATGATAATTACTTTTTTTTGAAAATACGACACGTTTAGCTCAGTTTGTAGTGTCCCTACTTACTGTGCTAGCGGTTACGGGTTTGAGTCCCGCTGGGGGTATTCATTTGTGTGATGAGCACGAATGTATATATTCCAGTCATGGATATTTATATTAATAATATGTATATATTTAAAGTGATATATGTGTAGTGTATCAACTATCTGGTATCCATAGCACAAGCTTTGTAGCTTACCATGGAACCAGACGGTGCTGTGTGTTAATGTCCCAACATATTTATTTATGTATTTTATATATTAACTCTATTAATTTTCTGCAAATTGAAAATACTTTATACATTTTTGTTACAATCAAGATGACTACCATTTAGTTTTTCTATTTATTTACAAAAAACAGATACATACATACATATCTATTTAGATTAAATCATCTTTTTTCACTAGCACTTCTACTATATTCTGTGTTCTAAACTCGCAGCCAGTCGATTGGAACAAACGATTTGGTAATTGGGTTACACGATATAGATACATATAAATTGTTCATCCTGTTTTGCGTCGTTTGTACCTCTCTTTTGTTATAGATTTATTGCTTAGTGCTTTAATTAACTCTATTTTATTTACTCTAAGGTTTTTCTTAATAACTATGTGTACTTAGAATACTTTGGTAGGTATAGTATAACAAATATTGCACATACAGAAAGTCAATCGTTTCATCATCATCATCATCATTTTTATAACATTGGGAAATGTATTTACGTATACAATCTGCATACATAATACTGGTTATTAAAAGCCTGTAAAACCCAAGGAAAACTGCCCCCAGGAACGCCCGAACGAACAGCTGACCTGCCGAGGCAAGCCATAATGACCATGGGGCTGTTTCTACATTCTAATTATTATTAACAACAGTCTTGTAATAAAAATATATAGATACAATAACATACAGTCTGCTCCATCTTCACCGGGTTACACGATAAATCTTATTTCTCGTAAAATCTTTGCTCCTTTCAATGGTTAAGTTTTGTTTTTTTTTTAAATATTTAGATTATTATAGGAGTACTTTAACTTTTAGGTCCACATAAACTCACTAACTCATTATGTATAAGTAACTTTCAATTTATAATAATATACTAGCAGAACCCTCGGCGTCGCTCGCGCTCAAACTACAAAAAATCTCTAAAAAGGTAAATATTAAAAGCCCCCTAAATTTAGGTGCTCGAAATATGGGCTTAAAGACGATCGTAAACCGAAATTTAATTTAGGGGCTATTTTAGGGGACTTTTAAGCTAGGGTTCCCATACGTAGGTGGTACCTTATGGGTTGTTGGTGAAATCGGACATAAGCCTCTTTTGAAGTCGGTCAAAAAGATGGGCAGTTTTCACTTTTTAATTCTATCCTAGACCAAAGTGAAACAGAGAAATATTGCAATTTTACATAGTAATATTGTAGATTTACGTGAATATTTGATATTTTAAAGAAAACTGTTTTCATAATTTAAAAACCAAATAAATAGTTATCTTTAAAATCACATCTTTACAAATATAAACTTTATTATATACATAACTGTTAAGCCAGTATATTTGTTTTTAAGCAACAAAAAACTATGAATTGATCTAATTATTTACAATGTAATTAATGGTTTATTTTAAAGCGGTTTAGAAAGACAAATGCTGGTTAGGCATTAAAGTAGTGGTAGCACAGTGGTAGCGCGCTTGCTCGTGAAATCAAAATAAGCAGGTTCAAATCTCGGATCTCGCTCAATTTCAAATTATTTTCGTACACAATTACCACTTGCTGATACTGTAAAGGAGAATATAGTGAGGAAAGACAACCTAAGAAGTTTTCGAAAGACATGTAAATATGTGCGGCAGTGGTAGCCCAGTGGTAATGCGCCCGACTGGAAAACCCAGTGATGCGGGTTAAAATTCCGGGCCTCGTACCTCTGATATTTTCATGTGCGAATCATTTCTAACATATTACCACTTGTTCTACGGTGAAGGAAAACGTCGTGAACAAACCTGCATGTCTGAGAGAACCTAGCAAGTTTTCGAAAAACATGTGAACTCCGCCAACCCGCACTTGGCCAGCGTGGTGGACTATGACCTGATCCCCCTCTTATTGAAGGGAGGCTTATACCCAGCAATGGGATGTTAAAAATAGCTGAATAGATGCTTATATATAGAACCATAAATGTTATTGTCTAGAATATACACGCTACATCTATTTCAAGCGACCGATATTCGTCAATAAATCTAAAGACTCTATATGTAGTGTTATTGAATGTACCTCGTTTCATATTCACCGGTAAACACATTTGTCTTTTCATACAAAATAACAACACACAAAATGTTTTGTAGGTGAATTGTTCTGGATAAAAGAGACAAAGAATAATTGCTTTTCGGGAAGACATTTTTTATGGCATTTTACTTAGTATAGGGTTGATTTTAACGATGCAAGCTAAGTGTCTGTGTTTTAAAATGATCGGAAAACTTAATTTTAAGTAATTTAATTATTAACCAGAATTAAGTTAGTTAAAAATAATTATTAACGAATTCCACAGTGACAATATATCTTTTCACATACTACATTTTACGTGTTAATCGAAAAGATTTTTTAAAATCTAATGCTAATGTTATATTATTTTCGATTTTTCACTTAATATATAAACCGGTAGTATACTTAGTATATATATATATATATATATATATATATATATATATATATATATATATATATATATATCATGTAAAAAATCAGCATAGATTAGATATGAATTATCTATACTTCTATACTAATATTATAAAGGGGTAAAGTTTGTGAGTTTGTAAGTTTGTGAGTATGTGAGGTTGTAGGGGGTGATCTCTGGATTTACTGAACCGATTTAGATGAAATTTGGTAAGAAGATAGATTGAGACCTTGGAAAGGACATAGGATACTTTTAATTCCGGAAATCATCCCTTAAGGGGTGATAATGGGGATGAAAGTTTGTATTGGGAAGCAAGCTAGGAGCGAAGTGAGTCGCTAGTATATTATATTTTTAAATACCCTATGGCTTCTGTCTGGCGTAAAGCTAGCCGTCCTGGCAGCTTCGTCAGCTTAGCGTGAAAGTAACATAGATACATATGTATATACTCGTACATACACAACCATAAATTACATCGTGCTACTCACGCGACACACTCCTATATATAATCAAAATTCCTATAATGACCTACTAAAATTTAATTATAATCGGAATCCCTTAGAAATTCATATCTAAACATACATGCATATAAACGTGTACATATAATAATAATAAAAAATATGTTGGGACATTGGTATGGTAAGTTACGAGGCTTGTGGTATGAATACCAGATAGTTGATACACTACACATATATAACTTTAAATACATACATATTATAAATATACCCATGACTGGAGTATAGACATTCGTGCTCATCACACAAATGAGTCCCCCAGCGGGACTCAAACCCGCGACCGCTAGCAGAGCAAGTAGGGTTACTACAAACTGAGCCAAACATGTTGTCATAATCATTTTATATAAGATAATTTGTAAAGATTAATTAAAAATACATGACCTACTTATAACAGGTCATTGAATTTTCGTTACCCAATCTTGGAACCAAGGCAATTTGGAGGGTTTTAACGGATGACTAACTGTCATTCAGGCCATCTCTCATTTTCTTGTCGGTATAATGTTTTAGAAGCAAATGAGGTGAGGAAACATGAGGAATCTTCTAAAAACTAGCCTGAAATCCTCAGATATGTGTAGAAGGGTGGTTTTTGGCGGTTTTTCAAAATTGCAATAATATAAAAAATAAAGGACGTACTATACAAATCGATACTGGTTCACATATCCATAGCTATTATTTAGTAGACCTAATGTAACATTTTTAGTATTCGTTGATTGTAATTGCTTGCAATTTTAAATACATTAAACTACATAATATAATAAATATGTAACTATATACATTGCAGTGGTCTGGTTGCTTGTGTTATTAGGAACTAAAAACATAAAAGTTAACAATTATGTACATATTTAAATATAATATTTTACATATAATAAAATAAATATTTTATTATACATAATAAAACCCCGTTCCGTACTTTCTACGTACGTACTAATATTTTACTTGGTAGTGATTGTTAATAAAAGTTTTTGACAAATATGATCTCGTTCTGCGACCGAAAACTCTATTCTGCTGGAAAACTGCGTTTTTAGTTTTCACCTTTATGACTGCTGAGGTTTTGGGGTCTAATGGTGCCAATAAAATATCCTATACACCTTTACATCACCTAGATATTTACTGTATATAGTACTCATGGGAAACAATACTCTTCTAACCATAAAATTTCTCCTTCGAAAAATTTCCGTCCATTAGTTTATGTTTTTGCTCTACATGTGAAGGGGAAAAAAATATAAAAAAAATATTATATAATAATAAATGTATGACTTCGACCAAAATTAATATCCATCCATGGATAATCGATAGAATTATTAATTAAAAAATATGTTTTATAGATTATTAGTCAAAAAAAAAGTTTTGAGTGTCATTCTTCATTTACTTTTTAAAAATGAAATATTTTAGATCACTTAGCATAGCATTATTTAAAGTCAGTTTAATCACTCGAGCTAATTTCGACAAATTTCCGTCTACGAATTAGGTAGATTCGGCAGAGAATGCACAAGAACGGTGAAGGTGTTTAATTGAAGTCGATGTAGCTTTGAAAACTCAATGTCTGAATGAAATGATACATATCCAGCTTTACCATGCAGATTTGCATGAACCGTGTATAATCGCACCACTGACAGCTGTAACTTGATTTCATGAGCTTGATTAAATGAGCATATTTTGTCTGCAGCTAAAAGTTACTTTTATAGGGAATTAGGTATCTATTCTAAATGAAAACCTCCGTTTAGTTATTTCTTACATTTTAGTGCCTGGAAGTCGGTTTTATATTTTTTGTTAAAAAGTTTTTATTTTTACATTTTTAGTGTAGACGTAATAAGCATGTAATTTGTGAGAAGAAAGTTTTTTAATAACATATTCGACTTAACAATTTATTTAAAAAGTATATTTAATTTGATTTTTTTTAAAACCGCTCGACCGATATCGATAAAATTTATATGAGACCACCTGAGAAGTATACCCTTTGAAACAAAAATATAATTTTCCAAATCGGTTCTGGCGTCTTCGAGTAATCGGTGAACATACATAAAAAAAGGGAAAGGTTCCGACGAATTGATAACCTCCTCCTTTGGGAGTCGGTTTAAAAAGTAATGTGCAGTGCTTGAGACTAAATGTTGTGCAGTTTGTTACTTTAAGTTATTACAGAGAAGGCGTTAACACTATTAGTTTCCTTAAACAATTATATAAATAATTAGATTTTCTCCGCCATTCCCGAGCTCCAGCTATACTGAAAATCGTCACTTAAAGTCTGATTAACAGTAAACTGTTTATTCGTTTCTCAATCCTGCAGAAGCCTTTTACTCTCTTCATCTACATTCTCTATCCATTAGTAAAAGTATAATTAAAATTCCTTCAGCCTGGAAAGCAGATAGATGGTTTTACACATAGATACACATTTTTACAGTTTTTAATATATGCTTTTAAAGAATTGTTATTGGGATTTTAATATCATGTTCGTAGAAACCATATTAGCTCAATGAGCTATTTTGAAATCGCACAATTCAATTTTATTAAGCGTAGCACCCAGTGGCGAAGGGTGAAATTTTTGCGGAGGTAAGCCGGTCCAAAAAAACACTTTGTACTGTGCTGTAACTTCCAAACCTAGGAATGTCTTGTATCATAAATATAAGGTAATTTTTTCACCATACATTAAAGCACGAAAATTTGAATACAGTGTCTTTTGGGCACGATAAAAAAGGCTTCGAAAAAAGCCTTTTAAGACGTTCGCTAAATCTACACGTGCATGCTTGTTAGAAGTAAATAACCAAACAAACACAAAAGCAATTAAAAATACCGAAAATGCTAATAGGAGGGTTACACAGAGAGGTTAGGTTTACGAGCAGGTTACAGGACAGTTATAATATAGGTATATTACAAAAGTTATTTATATTCTAAAGCAGTACGGCGATTTTTTTACATTGAAAATGTTTTTTTTTGTCGCTTCAGTATAGGCCCGATTTTCAGCGAAAGTGCGACACCGCCCTGGTGTCGTGGATTTTGGGACTACGTAATTCATTGGGATGTGAAAAGAAGCGTCTGAATGAAGGCTACAAAATGCAAAAAAAATATATTTGAAAACACTCAAAAGCTTTTTTTTAATCGAAAAAAATTCTCAGACCTAGTAATAATATGTTATTTTTTTAATTATTAATTATTTCTATTTATTAAGTTAATTCAAAAAAAAAATATAAAATGAATGATGGATTATTGGATTTCTAAAAGGTAAGACGTTGGGAGTCATCTTGTATGGGCCCTTCGCCACTGGTAGCTCCTCTTCTATGTTCACTGTAGCAGCACAAGATAATTAATAATTGTATTATAGTTCAATATTCAGTTTAAGACACAGCGAGATAAGGTTAATATTCTGTTAACGTAGCAAATTCTGAGAAATTACGTTCTAAGAGCTTTACACGTAGTACTTAGATACATTCATTTGTCAAACTTGGGTACTTAAGTAATGGCTTTTTAAATTTACGTACAATTTACGATTTGCTTAAAATATGCTTGTGAGAATAGAAAACATAGCTTCTTTACGTTTGACTTTGAGACTGACAGTTTCTCCCATGACCATGATTGCTGTAAAGCATTTGAAACGTCGGGAACTAATAATCAAAATAAATCCGCGAAATATTCCAAAAGGATAGTATTATTTAAAATCTCAAATATTCGCACAAATTTAAGAAAATATTATTTTTTACTCAGAACTTTAGATATTTGATAATGGATATTTAGTCCCTCGAGCGAGAATCGAATTTTTGATCCCCTATTTTGTACTAGCATTGTCCGCGGCTCCGCCGGCGTTCAGATGACCAAAAACCAAATTCTTAGGTTTTACATATTAGTATACTCTTACATTGCAGTTTTTGTATTTTTTCTTAGAAATGAGATATTTTCCCGCGGTAAAAAGTATCCTATATGTTGACCCGGATAACCATTTATCACGATACCAAATTTCATCGAAATCTCTCCAGTGGTTTTTCTGTGATGCGGTAACAGACAGACAAAGAGACAGACAAAAATTCTAAAAACTATATTTTCGGCCTCTGTATCAATAATAATGTTTATTTCAATAAGATTTTCCAAAAAATATTTAATGTACAGATTCGGCTTGGTTACAATTTTATTATATGTATAGATTTTTCATATATACCTACACATTATTTGAAAACACACATTTAAATGACTTAATTTACAAAAGTGTGGTTGGTGTAAGATACAAATTAGCTTAAAGTATTTTAAAGACGCATGCCTAAGAAGATAGTATAAAAATTTCAAAAACATAGTTAATAGGTATAGAATCGTAACTTGAGTAGAGAAAGACGAGGTACTCAACTCGGTTGTTAAATGTTGTTTTATTCGATATTTCTTTCTTCTTCATTCTAAACTAAGTTTATTTTGCGTGATATTTTCGCTAAATGGTAATAGATTTTCAAGATTTATTATATGAAGTGATGTGCTATAACCGATTATCACTACCTCAACTTTAGTCGATAATAAATAACTTGCAAAAATCCATGCATTTAGAAATAACTGATTTTATTTAAACAAAAAAAGTAAAATATATTCGACAAACTACGTGTACACTTGTAACTTTCAAAGCAAAGGTAAAAAAAAATTCAAATATTAAAAGTAAAATTTTCCAAGAATTTTCTTTTTACATTTTAATACACAGCAGAACTTAAGTCGTCAAGTCCCATCGTTGTAATATATTCATACTCTAAGTTTGAGATAATCTGACTGAAGATATGAGGGCGATGTGTCAGCATCTTACGTCGATATTAAGATGATGTTTACTAGATTTTTTTATTTTATATGAACTGAATCTTCCCTCAAATAATTCTTAATGCTACTGTCTCATAAAAGTATGTAAAAAGATCGATTATTATAAATGTAAGATTTTTTTTTCTTATAAGCACTTAGATATTTAGAATTGAGGGTTCTTTTTAACTGACTTCCAAAAAGGAGGAGGTTCTCAATTCGTCGAAATCTTTTTTTTTTTTTCTTTTTTTTATTTATATTCACCGATTACTCGAAGATGCCTGAACCGATCTGGAAATATTTTATGTTTCAAAGCGCATACTTTCCAGGTGGTCCCATATAAATTTTATCGAAATCGGTCGAGCGGTTTTTTAAAAAATCAACACTAAATATTTTTCTTAAATAAATTGTTTAATCGAATATGTTACCAAAAAAACTTTCTTCTAACAAATTACCTGCTTATGACTATGACGTCAACACTAAAAATGGAAAAATAAAAACTTAAAAAATAAAATAAAACTGACTTCCAAGCACTAAAATGTAAAAAATAACTAAACAGCGGTTTTCATTTAGAAGAGATACCTAATCAGATATTTTCGAATTCGGTGCCAGCTTACAATATTTTAAGATATGACTATCTAATAGGTAAATATGTATTTTGCGTATCGAAATATATGTATTAGATTTGCTTTGCATCGGCTGGCACCTACTTAGTATAATATCTGAATAGGCATCTCTTCTAGATGAAAACCACCGTTTAGTTATTTTTTGCATTTTAGTGCCGGGAAGTCGGTTTTTTTTATGTTTTTATATCGCTTTGCTTTCGTTTTTTAACCCATTTAAAAAAAGAGTAATTCTAAAGTTTGTTTATTTTAGTTAGTTTAAAGTCAGAATAATCAAATGAATCAGTTAAAATGTAATTATTTTATAAATACTAACTAGTGTAGATATTACAATATATTACAAAGAGACCAAGTCGTATGTAGAGAAAACTGAGTTTAGATGATTGAGAAGACACAATATCCGTCCATTTCCTGGTACTATAATATTATAATAAAAATATTCGTGGACAGTTATTTCCTCGAACTACATTATATGACTACAATGAGATTTTTATAACAATCATGATAGCGGAAGTCAAATATTAGTAAATAGTTTATTTATATTTTTATTAAGTACCTTCCAACATGTTACATAATAAAAGTACATTAATTTAAAATAGAAATAATTACAAAACAAGTACCATTTTTTGTAAAATTATTTAATTTAGCTAAAAAGTTTGTTTATTTTTTATGTTTTTATAAATGTTATTTTTGATTAGTTTTTGATTGTATTTACATATTTTTTCTGTAATTTTGCTGGTGGAGGGCGTTAATAATTGCGACACAGTTCCTTAACTTCAGCAATTATTATCATTTATATCTGTTTTTGCTATATATGTACTGAAATTTCAATGAATAAATAAATACCTACTTAAATATTACTTGAAATCGAATACTACTTTATAAAATGCCCTTTATATTATATAGTATTTATTCAATATTAAATGTTATCGTTTCAGATAGAATCACACCAGATTTCACGTAATCTACTCGAGCGTAAACCTGTTATAACAAGCAAATCGTTCGATCAGGAAAAGTTAACGAAAATCATCCCCTGTAGATACCGTTAGAATACAATTTTCTCGTATCTGTCAAATATACAGTTATCTATACATATAATAAAATTCTAACAAAGCCGAATCTGTACATTCAATATGTTTTGGAAAAATTTATTGAAATAGACATTATTATCGATACAGAGTCCGAATCTATAGTTTTTAGAATTTTTGTCTGTCTGTCTGTCTGTTACCACATCACAGAAAAACCACCGGAGGGATTTTGATGAAATTTGGTATGGTGATAGCTGGTTATCCGGGTCAACATATAGGATACTTTTTACCGCGGGAAAATGTCTCATTTCTGAGAAAAAATACTAAAACTGCAATGTAAGAGTATACTAATATGTAAAACCTAAGGGTGCCGCGGGCAATGCTAGTTATATTATATGCGTGAAGGGACAAAAACGATTTAAAATAAGCATGCAGTACAATAATATTACATAGGTACATGTATTAATTATAATCTATGTCTACATATTAATAACAAAAATAATTATATGAATACCTTTGGATAGAAATGAAATCGCTCGCTACACTCGGGTGCGTCCCTGTTCATTATGTCCATGTACATACGAGTATGTTCATCTCACGGCAAGGCTATATTATTCCTTCGTGAACTTGTTTTGATCTTTTTAGTTAGATTTTATGCAGTCAGGTTTTAATTTTATAATATACTAGCAAAACCCACGGCTTCATTTGCTCGTATTTAAAAGAAAATGCTTTATTTATTGCTACTTGAAGTGGTTTTCTTACCTACATATCATTATTTCGTATGTCTTTATATGCGTATCTCGATGACCTTACACTAAAACTACTTGAAGTCACAATAAATTTTGTATTTTTACATAATAATTAGATCTTAAAAATTTTGCTTATATATGTTTAGTAGTTTAGAAAAAATAAAAAGAAAGATTAGATAAAATTAGATAAAAACTATACTTATTCAAATCTAAT
The DNA here is from genome assembly GCA_951806755.1 of Brenthis hecate. Classification (NCBI taxonomy): domain Eukaryota; kingdom Metazoa; phylum Arthropoda; class Insecta; order Lepidoptera; family Nymphalidae; genus Brenthis; species Brenthis hecate. Next base: position 2,584,500 of record OX638255.1, read on the forward strand.
ATTACAACAATAAGTATTAACAAAAATTATTGTACTTAAGTACACTAGCGGCTCACTCTCGCTTCGCTCGGGTTCGTCCCTAGGTACGATTTAACGGTTAGTATGGAATAGATAGATATATTATATTACTGCTCCGTTCCCTTGGGTTATAAAGAAAACCACTTCATATGCGAGTGCTTTTTTGAAGTTTATTTTCATTACATTAATACCTTTTAATTGATTCCAAATTTACTTTATTTTTTATTACTTTTTAATTTTGACATTTAATAAAATAATTGATATAGTATGTTATTATAAATTTTCCTCAAGAAGAGTTTATTTATTAGTTTATTGTTATTTAGATTGAAATAGGCTTTAAATGTTGTTTCTTTTATTATTACAGGTGAGATAATATTTTATTATAAGTGTGATTTTTAAAATGTTTTTTTGTATTTAAATTCTTATAGTGAAATAAATCTTTTATTATTACAGAAACGCAGTTAAGTCTTTATTTTTCAAATAAAATAAATAACATTATATATATATATATATATATATATATATATATATATATATATATATATATATATATATATATATATATATAGCTTATAGCCTTCCTCAATAAAAGGGCTATCGCTAGAATATTTATATCATAAAAAAAAATTCTTGGCTTAGTAGTTTCTGAGATTATTAGCGCGTTCAAACAAAAAACTAACAAATAAACAAACTCGGCCTTTTTATAATATTATAAGTTTAGATAAACGAAATTCATGATGCTACTATAAAATATGTTGCTTGTAAGCTCACAATGAACATAATGAGAAAGATTTATTAAAATTTCATTCGTCAGGAGACAGAATGCTAACAGTAATAAAAACTACTTCATTTAATGTTAATAAAGAATGATGAGAATGTTTGAATGAAAAGAACAATAAACTGCTAAGAAAAATTAAGTTAACATTGAGTACTAAGAATTAAATATATTAACTTGGACATGAAATATTTAGCGTCAGTATAAAATAGACGGTACAAAGCATTTTGAAGCAAAGAGGATTCGTTTGAAGATTCTTATGAAGAGTTACAAAATAAAACATTGTGTTTTATCAGTATACAAAAAACACAGTCCTTAGACTTGGGGAAAGAATAATTATTTTAATTTAAAAAAAAGAACTCTTTTAATCCGTTTGTTTATTTTGTTTTAGTTTTTGTACAGTTTTTCTATTATATTAATAACCACGATATTCTCACTATTATTTATTAATTTCAATGTTCGTTTAAGCGATAATTTTTTCAAAACTACTAAACTTATCTAAAAAAAATCTCTAAGATCTAGTTTTTGTGTAAAAATACAAAATTTATTGTGACGTCAAGCTATTTTACTGTAAGGTCATCGAGATACCTATATAATGATATACGAAATAATGATATGTAGGTAAGAAAACCACTTCAAGTAGCAATAAATAAAGCATTTTCTTTTAAATACGTGCCCATTTTGAGAACATCGAATATTCTCAAAATAAAAGTGTATATATATATATATATATATATATATATATATGTATATATATATATATATATATATATATAATATATATATATATATATATATATAGAAATAACATATTATAATTTATAAGTCTATAATATAATGATCAAAGTCATTACAAACAAAAACTATCTATTTTTAATAAATGAAAATAAAACGTGCGTGTGTACGTATGTACGCACGTAAGAAGTTATACTTCTTTGGCGTAACAGAACAAAAATAGCTAAAGATTTCATCCCGTATGTCACAACTCTCTGTATTCAAAAAGGTATATTAGGCATACTACAATCATAATATATTTATAGAATATCATTTAAGGAAAGATATTACATATCAATTGTCAGACAGTAACAACGGTAACTATGGCAACAAACAGTTATCAACTAACTTCATGTCGCTTTCAGCTAGCTTCATTATGTCGCTTTTTGGCTGTCGAAGTGCGCGCGACGTAAAAATTTTACTCTCATATTTTTTTTCCAAACGTCCCAAAAGAAGTGTAACTTCAATAATTTCTATAAACTACATCAATTATAGAACAACATTTTGTCTTAGTCCCAATAGCTAATAAAATCGACTTTTAATTCAAATGTCACTATTAGACGAATTAACAAAAAAAAACATTGTAAATCAAAATCCAAGCTCCAAATAATTATATAGCAAATTTTAAATTATTTTAAAGATTGACAGAGCTGCCGCCTTTTAAGCTTGGCTTAAAATTTAAAATGGAACAAGCAGTAAACATTGACTTTTGAGAGCGCATAATGAAAGTTTCTTGGATGATCATTTTAAAATTTATCTTTAAGCAAAAATTTATTACCAGTGGAAATTTCATATATAACTTTTTAATAAAATATATTAGTTGACTAGCGACTCACCCTCACTCCGCTCGGGGTCATCCCTAGTTACGTTTTAACGTTTAGTATAGGTTTCTAGATAGAGATGAGATATTTTCCCGCAGTAAAAAGTACCCTATATGTCTACCTGAATAACCAGCTATCATCATACCAAATTTTATCAAAATCCCTCTGGTGGTTTTTCCGTGATGCAATCACAGACAGACAGGCAGACAAAAATTCTAAAAACTATAGATACGGTCTCTATATCGATAGTAATGTATATTTCAATAAGATTTTTCCAAAAAAATATTTTATGTAGAGATTTGGCTTAGTTATAATGTTATTATTTCATATATAACTTTTTAGTAAATTATAATATTAGTTGATTATGGATATGTTTTACAGAACATATTTTTGGTTAGCAATTGAAATGAATATTCGTATAGCCAATACTATCTACAAATTAAGGAAATAAGATAGACATATAAACCATAATAGTACAGTAAATTAAGCATAATGATACGATTTATTACGTAGTGATCTATACTAATATTATAAAGACGCAGAGTTTGTTTGTTTGAACACGCTAATCTCAGAAATTACTAATCCAATTTGAAATTTTTTTTTCATTAGATAGCCCGTTTATTGAGAAAGATTATAGATCATAATATAATATAGGAATTTATAGCAAATACAATACAACCTCAGGATTAAATTACTATCATGCACGCTTCTATTAATTTTTTTTTTAGTCTGAGCACTTATCGTTCAAATACAAACTTGTAGTTGGTAAATGTATACTTTGCAGTGAAATCTAGTTTTTTATGTGTATTATAGCAGTAGATATAGCTATAATACTTAAACTTCCTTAAGTTTAAACAATCACCTGTGACATAATGGTAAGGACCAGAAAACCTTTCACATTGTGTTACTTCTTTAGATTAACATTTAAAATTTGAATAAAATAATTATTTGTTATGTTCGTTATTTTGAATTTCCGACTACACATTATACTAAAAAATAACTTGATAAATCATTCTCACAAAAATACTGTCCTTTAGAGAAAATTTAAGCCATTATCGACATAAGTTTCACTGAAACTAGAAGTGCCAAAGCAAAAGGAGGTCGAAAGTCATGTCGAATTTCTACTCTATCTACCAGTTATTCGTTAGCTGTCTGGCAGATTAATACTACTCAGATCAAAAGCGGTTTTAAAATTTAGTGTAACCTAAAATACAAATATTATTTTGATATTTTTGCCTCAGGGAATAAAGGTTATTATTGTATGCTAAAAGTGCTGATTTTTACCCAACTCCATATATCCAAGCTTTAGGAGGATTGTAGAAAAGTTAACACTTGACTACGTATTGAAATGAATTTTTGCGAAATTTAACATTATAGGTCATCAAGGGTTCTGTACCTACTATCAAAAGCAATTTGATTATTATATTAATTTTTTACTCGTAAAGTTTATTCAGGTTAGGTTAATAAAAACTTTTTAACAAAAAAATAAAAACCGACTTTTTAACAAAAAAATAACTAATTGGTAGTTTTCATTTACTATACATACCTATTAAAATATTTTCGAAGTCGTTTTAAGTCAATATGACAATTAGAAGTAGGTTAAATTCATCATTAGCTATTTTTCCACCCTTAGGGGTGGTTTTTTTTTTGAAATTTAAATGGGACCAATCTGGAAGTATACACTATCAAACAAAACAAAAATTGTCCAAATCGGTTAATAAATGACAGAGTTCTGAGGTAACAAACATAAAAAAAATACAGCCGAATTGAGAACCTCCTCATTTTTGAGGAAGTCGTATGAAAACAGTTACGTATACGTAAGATTCACTTTATAATCACCAAAGACAAGTTTGTGTTTAATATTTTATTTTCTTTAATGCGACGATAAATAAAAAAAATAATATGATGTTCTCCTAGCCGATTCCGGCTACGGCGGCCAATCTCATTGAGATTAGCCAACTGCGCAGGAGATATTATAGTGCACAAGTGTACGCGCAGACACAAGTGCACTCTCTATTCCTGTCACTCTTATACTCTGGTGGGACGACCACTCGACACGACCAGTGAGAGTTAAGGCGCAGGACCGACGGCTTTACGTGCTCTCTGAGGCACGGGGGTGAAACACCGCCGACTTCCCAACCCCGGGGTGTTACTGAGACTTACTATACAGAAAGACTCAATAACTAAACTTGGCCCGACCCGGGACTCGAACCCAGGACCTCCGAGTATGCAGCCGTACATGCTAGCCACTACACCACCGAGGCAGTTAATAAAGTAAAAATTTAATATACTGGCAAACCGACAGACTGGATGAAATTATAACTGCTCCTATTTCACTTTTATGTATGGAACCCGTAAAAGTGTCGGAATATTTCTCAATTTGGAATATGTCAAAGATGTAATATACCTTTAGAAAATAGATTAATTAATGTTATTTGAAAATTTAAATGTTTACAAATATTATATTATGTAAAAATTTAAATAAAAGAAAATATCCAATATGAAATGAGCCGAAAAATGAAATTCTGCTGAATAAGAAAATATCCTGTGTAGATATACATTTTTTGTTTTATCTATACTAATATTACAAAGAGGCAGAGTTTGTTTGTTTGAACGCGCTAATCTCGGGAACTACTAATCGGATTGGAAAGATTCTTTTTGTTTGCTGAGGAAGGCTATATACCAAATACTATATATTCTATTTCCTTACTAAACGTACCTAAGGACGAACCCGAGCAAAGCGAGAGTGAGTCGCTAGTATTTTTGATAAATTAATTTTCCGCTATAAATACATCATATATTTCATTTTAAGCATTTGTTAAGAGTCTAATGGCTCTTCACAATAGAGCATTTCGAGCCGGTCGTAGCTTCCTCACGGACTGACTCTCTTTAGATTAACTTTAAAACTGCTTGTAAAAGTCGAATTTAATGAACTATAAATTAAATTTGAAACTGTTTATTTCAATAAAGTTGTATTAATGTAGAAAAAAAGGTTTTATAAATACAAGCATTTTAAATAAAATGGTCACGGGAGAGACTAAGGGTTTAGACGTCTCAAAGGCCTTTGAAAAAAAAGCTTAGAAGTGCCTTGCTGCAAAGCATTCGAAACGTTGGGAACCAAAAATTAAAGTAAATCTGCGAAAAAATCCGAAAAGATAGTTTGATTTAAAATATGTACATATTCGCGTAAATCTAAGAAAGTATTACAAACATTTTAATATAATGAATGTATTCTGCTGATCTTTTCATAATTCTTAAAAAAAACTACAGTATTAACTAACTTTATTTGATGAAATAAATCAACCTAGTTGATTTTCTTTTGATCCAATTTTTTTTTCCTATTTCACAACACAAAGACAAGTATTACAAACAAATAAGTAATTTCTGCGGTTCACTTTGAATTCGTGTCTGGCGCAAAATTACAAAAAGCTTACAATGAAGTTTGGACTTTTCTGTGAATAACGATTTGGGACGATTTGAAAATTTAAATGATTTTATTACGGCTAAGTTCGTATAATGTAAATTTATACTTATAATAAAATTGTAACTAAGACGAATCTGTACATTAAATATTTTTTGGAAAATCTTTTTGAAATAGACATTGTTATTCATACAGAGGCCGAATCTACAGTTTTTAGAATTTCTGTCTGTCTGTCTGTCTGTTACCGCATCACGGGAAAACCACTGGAAGGATTTTGATGAAATTTGGTATGATGATAGCTGATTAACAGCTGGGTCAACATATAGGTTTTTTTTTACTGCGGGAAAATGTATCATTTCTGAGAAAAAATACAAAAACTGCATTGTAAGAGTATACTTATATGTAAAACCTAAGAATTTAGTTTTTGGTCATCTGAACGCGGGCGGAGCCGCAGGAAATGCTAGTAAAAGCATATTTTTAAATGTTTGTAAAAAAGTGAGTAAGTTTGATACTTACTTACGCTATAACGGCTCAAAGGGTTTGAGTTCTAACAAGATTAACACATACTTTTTTCGTCGCATCTGTTACGTGAGCGGACGGGCAAAACATTGTAAATAATATTAAATAATGTAAGCAGTAGGAAATCATATTTAATTAATCGTAATATTTTCATGTTCATCATGAACATAGTGTCAATTTTTGAATCTCGATCTTTGATGATCTTTTATTGCATGTAATAAATCAGTTAAAATGAAATTTAGTTGCGGTTTAAATTTAAACCGTTACTTGTTTAATGGACTTGAGGAATGGATTATGGTCTGGGCCCCCTCCCATTAACGGGAGGCCCGTGCTCAGTAGTGAGACGTTAAAAAAGTGAATGAACAATTAAAATCAAAATACACGTAAAAACTGACTGACAGGTCCTCCAGCTGTCATAAACTAATTAATGTTTTTTTACACCCATATATTGTGCAATTTTGTGAAATAAGTTAAAAGCGTGCCTTTTAATTAAAATAAGTAATATGTATTTATTTGATAGAATAATTTTCAATTTTAGTTTCACCCTTTGGGAAATTATTATCGACCGGCTTTAAAGAGCAGAAGAATTCTATCGTACTTTGAGAGTGAAAGAAATAGAAAGTGCACTTGTTATTTTATGATCCTTTTTTACTAAAATATAAATAATAAGATAAAAAAACATAACCTTAAAGAAAAAATCTATTTAAAGCGAAAAAACTGGATATAAAATTATTTTAAAATCGTTGTAAATTGTAAGTTTATTGGTTAAATTTTAATATATAACATATATACAAAACAGATTGACTTTATGTATTAAAAGATGCAATAATATTCGATTTTTATAGTTTAATCCACTTCATGTGCTAGAACACATCTGTCTCTCGTGACCTAGAAACTAGACAAGATCCGTTTCACATGGCAATTATTAAAGATGATATATACACATATTCGACAATATAATCTGAAATTTTCATTAAATATATGTAGATAATGTATCTACATTTCTTTATTATCTGTAGTCAAGCGTAAAACGAGATAAAAGTACCAGCACTAAGTGGTATTTCAACCTAGTTTCTAAAAATGTATAATAAAAAATGCCATGTACCTTAAAAACAAGGTTTTTTTTAATCTTTATTAACTTGTATTTTCTCACAAAAGCATTATAACATTTTTTGAGTGAAAATGGTAAAGGCTTAAAATTTCGGTAACTTTTGCTTGCAATGAAACTTGTCTGCTACGGCATAGTTTGAATATTTTATTTGTATGTCTCGGTCGACCTAGAAGCTAATTGGGTGGACATCTCTTTCTGTTCATTTTTCTTTCGTACTCATACAACGCTCTCTAAATAATAGTAATAAATTATTTTTATACAACTGTATATTTTTTCTAGAAAACCGCAAACAGATCTATCCCACGGGAACCGTTCCTTTTTCCGGGATAAAAAGTAATCTGTTGTTTGACTGACAATATTTGAAGAATAACTCTTTAAGTTATGTGTTGACCGGGGATATAATGCAAAATTTCATTTAAATCGATCCAACAGTTTCGGAGATTAGCCTGTACAAACAGACAAACAGACAGAGAAACAAAAAAAATATGAAAAAAATCCGGATTTATTATATTTCTCTTACATCCGCCTAACTCCGTTTTCAGCATTTTTTTTCTATGTACAGACATTCGATCTCTACAGTTTTATTATATGTATAGATATTTTACTACTATTAAATATTTAAATTTTATTGTGTCATTTTAAAACTAACTACTTAACTCTGGGTTGCATGTCTATCTGATAATAAATCCAGGTTATAGTCTATTTATGTACTGAATTTCATTCAAAATTTGCCCAGCCGTTTCAGCGTAAAAGTTTCGTATTTTTGATAGTATTCCGTTTAAATACATATAATATTTTAAGAAAAATGTTATATTTTTAATGTTCTTCTCTTAAATATTCTGTAAATTGGGTTTATACCTTTGCAATAAATATTATTATTATTATTAAATCATTTAATATCCAATATTTGTCAGTTTTTTCGCATCCAAAAGAAAGCTTTACTAACAAAACCCTATTGAATAAGGTCAAATAAATGTTTTGTATCGTTAGGCTGTAAGGAACTACCGTCTAACGAGTTCCGGCAACTTGATACTCGCCTGAAGGAAGCTGTAATGAAATTCGCTTGTACTTTATATAACCTTTATTTATTCCAAGAAAATTGGCGACGGCTGTGTAATGTTTGTAACGAGCATACTTAGAATTTTAAAAAAAATCAAGCCCTTTATTAATAATTTTTTCTAGTCATAGAGAGCGTAAATCGAAAAACACATCACAGTTAAGCATTGATTCCATAGCAAATATTTGCTTCTAACGAGAATAGAACGTGTGACCTACAACATAATACAGTATCAGTATAAATAAAATAAGCTTTATAAAAACCATTGGTTAAACTTTGAAAGGACAAAGCTAGAAAGTGTAGACATGGAACAATGCGAAGACAACGAACAATAACGACGCAATACACCAAAGTTATCTCAACCGTTTTACAACTAAGAGAACTTTTCATGTGATTTTAACTTCTATAATTATTGCTACATGGACTTGATTCGCATGTATGTAGTTTTTTCCCTATTAAATTATCGTTTTGCTGTAAGCTTTGCTGATAATTCACGTAATACACAAAAGTTTATACTACGCACGATATTTTCTCATACTTATACGCTTTGCTAATGTCTTAAAAAATATTATATAACAAATTTCAATACTGGCTCTAAAGGACGAGAAGTAAAACTCCAAAAGTTTGTAAAAGACAATCTCGCTAAAGTCAAAAGTTATAGTTTTAAACTGAATTTTAAACTATATAGATACTGAATTTCAAGTAGAGAAATAGGTTAAACTTAAGATGTTTTGTAATTGGATTCTAACTTGGCTATCTATTTTATTAATTACTTATAACCAATGCTACCCTTTGTCAGTATAGCTTTCTATAAGCACAGAAAGACTCTAGTCTACTCTAACAGGGGTTGTAATTTACTATATGTATAGTACTAGCGACTCACCCTCGCTTCATCGAACTTTCGTCTCCATTTTCACCCCCTTAAGAGATGATTTAAAAGAAAAAAGTATCCTATGTCCTTTCCAGAGTCTCAATCTATCTTCTTATCGAATTTCATCTAAATCGGCTTAGTAGATCCAGATATTACCACCTACAACATCACAAACTCACAATCTAACTTTACCTCTTTATAATATTAGTATACATATACAGATTTCTTAATTTAACGATTAAAACAAAATGCTAAGTTATAGTAAAGAAAAATAATGAAAACTACGATGATAAACTATTTATTTATTTCAGAACCACCGTATATTTCTTATATGGAGGCAATGTTGACCTATAATGTATTGGCAAAAAATATACGCTTGATTTGAGTAGCTTTACCTGTTTTGTATCGACCAAAACAAACCTCAATACACGTGTATCTTAATGAATAAAAACTTTTTAACAATAAAAATAATAACCGACTTCAAACAAAAGCACTAATAAGTAAAAAATAACTGATTGGTAATTTTCATTTACTATACATATCCTAATCCTAATCAAATATATTCGTAGTCCGTGTGCTTTGCTTTATATGGCCTGGCACCGATTTCGACAATATTTGATTAGGTATGTATTTAATAGGTAGGCTTTAATTACTTAGCCAAAGCACACCGACTTCGAAAATATTTGATTAGGTATGTATAGTAAATGAAAACTACCAATCGGTTATTTTTTACTTTTTAGTGCTTTTGTTTGAAGTCGGTTTTTATTTTTTTGTTAATGTTTTAATTTTTCCCTTTTTAGTGTAGACAAAAGTAGCAAAGTAAGAATTCTAACGTGTTAGGCTTGTCAAATCAAACAAAATAAGCCCAAACTCAAAGTATTTACTATTAGCCGTTGAAGAGTTCCACTTTCTGGCCTTAACATCAGATCAGGTCAACAATACCGAACCACTGTACTATCAACGGAAATAGAAACACTTGCAAAGTTTCAAGTCAATATGACAATTAGAAGTAGGTTAAATTCATCATCAGCTATTTTTCCACCCTTAGAGGTGGTATTTTTTTTTGAAATTTAAATAGGATCAATCTGGAAGTATACACTTTCAAACAACACAAAAATTGTCCAAATCGGTTAATAAATGACGGAGTTCTGAGGTAACAAAAAAAAAGTACAGTCGAATTGCGAACCTCCTCCTTTTTGATATCGGTTGAAAAGCTCAAATAGTTCGTCTGGCCAGTTTACAGAACTTCTGTAGTAGTGAATATCAGAAAAAAAACACCTGTTGATTTCGTAGTGTCTGCTATTTTAGTTTGAACTTCAATATATGTGTTTTTCGAATAAACTACTAGTTTCGACTAAGTATGTGTTGGTTCCTCTTACTAAAGATAAATATGTTTGGACATTAACACACAGCACCATCTAGTTCCATTTTAAGCTGCGAGGCTTGTGTTATGGATACCAGATAGTTGATACACTACACATATATAACTTTGAATACATACATATTAGAAATATAAACACCCATGTCTGGAGTACAAACATTCATGCTTATCACACAAATGAATGCCCCCAGCGGGACTCAAACCCGCGACAGTTGGCACAGCAAGTAGGGTCACTACAAACTGAGCCAAACGTATCTTCCTATTTTGGCTCTTGGAATTTTTCCCACAGTCTGTTATTAGTGCCAACAGAGAGCGGCTTCAATAATATTCTTTATGCATATACATATATTTTTAAATGTATATATAAATAGGCAAAGTGTGTATTGTTTAATTATTATTTAATTTTAAAATGAAATTTACAATATATATTTCTTCTTATAATTTCCATAGCAAAGCTGATTATTGTTTCACGAACACTGCACATTGACGAAGTCGATCCTCTTATGCATGTACGAGTATATCATTTTGTTCTACAATTTGGAATGAGATTTAACAATATTTTTCAACAACTTTCTAATTTATTTCAGGCCATTCTCGTACAGTCACCATGAAAGTGACATAATTTCCCACTAGGGCCACCTCACGTACTCTTATGATATACATTATATGTAATAACCAAGATAAACACAAAGCATTTTGACTCTGAGCTAATGCTCAAGTAACGACACTACACTGCTTGAAAATGCTATGCTACATTACGATTACTGTGAAAATGCCATTTTCTCTTGTATTTCTTGAACTTTATTACACTTAAGCTGTGTTCGTGCAACATTACTAGACAAAAGCCAGTTTTATAATAAAAATATAACCGAAGAAAAAAATTACATATTATAGAAAAACTCACAACGACTTTAAAATTAATTATTTCACACACAAAGATGGAAATTTTCTTTAAATTTATTTATGATAATCCTATACTCATACCTGTACCTACACCGTTCGGGGCGTCGTAGTCGAGTGCTTTAGTGATCCTGCGACGCGGAGGTTCCGCTGGGTTTAAGTGGGTAGCTTTCCTAGTCCAGTTTAACTGGAGTTCTATAAAACCACCTATGCAAATGATATACGTAAATGCATTTTCTAGAGTTAAAAATATACCTATCCATTAAATTAAATCGTGAAAATTACCACGTAACATACCTACATAAATTCAAATTGAATATGTATATTGAAATAAATTTGAAACGTTTTAAGCTATACATTTTTATTAAAGATCACAAAAATATCGTAAATATACATTTTATTTCTAAACTTTTAAATATCTGGCACAGGGAATTTTACTGAAGGCCGATAAACGCAGCATTACTTACATAGTATTAGATAAAAGAACATAGCGTTATTCTTTTTAGATATTTTAATTATCTATCTACACATACTCATGGATAGATTGAATTATTATTATCATTATTATACTATTAAAAACATTTTTTATCTATATTACACGAGTATACTTCTAATAACTTAATATTTTATTGATATCTGACAAGGAATTATAATTTTGTTATCTTAATTGGTTATCCTCCTTATAATATCTATCAAAATCTCTGAGCCTCTTTAAGGATCTAATATGACCTTTCATTGTGTATGAAAGCCTCTTAGAAGACACTATCAAGGTCAGCTGGGTTAGCAAAATTTATATTTTTTAAGTACATTTTATTATTTCTTAGAGCTTTCCAAACGTACAAGATTGCTTTTAAAACCACCAACTTCCGCTTTTATTTACCCTACAAAATATTTCAATCAAGATTGACTTACTCAACAATAGAAAGTGAACGAGTCTATAAAAGTACCTATTACGTTGGTACAAAAATGGGTTTACAGTAAAAAGGTTACGTCTTTTCGTATTCATAAAATCCGGTTTCTTTGTCAACACTACTATTTATTACTTATATAGAAAAGTCTTGGAAAGCTTACATTTTATTGTTTATTCATAGTAACCAAGTATACTAAACCGAATCTGTACATTAAATATTTTTTGGAATTTTTTATTGAAATAGACTTTATTATCGATACAGAGGCCGAATCTATAGATTTTCGAATTTTTGTCTGTCTGTCTTTCTGTCTGTCTGTCTGTTACCGCATCACGGAAAAACCACTGAAGGGATTTTGATGAAATTTGGTATAGTGATAGCTGGTTATCCGGGTCAACATATAGGATACTTTTTACCGCGGGAAAATGTCTCATTTCTGAGAAAAAATACAAAAACTGCAATGTAAGAGTATATAATATGTAAAACCTAAGAATTTGGTTTTTGGTCATCTGAACGCGGGCGGAGTCGCGGGCGATGCTAGTACTATATTAATGTGAAAGTATGTTTCTTTGTTTGATTGTTCTCCCTTTGTTTCGAAACGGGGTGACAGACTAGCGCGATTTTTTGTGTGGAGATAGTTAGAGGGCTGGAGAGTAACATAGGCTACTTTTTACCGCGGAACCTCATTCCCACGGGAAAACACTATTATACAACCCAAAAAAAATATGTTGATATGAAATTGAAATTAAATTTATGTAATGAGCTTTATGATCAAAATTTCTTCAAACTTGGTATTAATGCTTTCAATACAATTAAATAATTATGTGTTTTAGTATCTTTCGACATTCATCCCATAGGGGGGTAAAACAGAGGACGAAAGTTGGTATGAAATCTACCTTTTTAGTTTTTTTTTTTTGTAGTTTTAGCGCGAGCGAAGCCACGGGTTCTGCTAGTATTATATAAACATAATTCTAATGTTGAAACAATTATTTAATTTAAATTATCAGTTTTTGTCTAATTTGGAATCATTATACCTAAAAAAACAATGATTGCGATTTATCACGTCGGTATAGGGATAAAGGAAAAAGGATGAGAGTCATAAATAATGTGTTATCGGATTTTCTCTTTCTTTTCCCTACTAGCATGTATTCAAAATAACAAAAATAACAAATATTATTTCATTTAAAAATATAATGAATTCCGCCATCACAACAGCTAACGGATTTTTTACAAGAATACGTATCAAATATATATGGGCAACCTTAGATTAAGACTGTCAAGCTTCTGGTTTGGCTTCAGCAAAATCACCTTTTAAGTACCGCGATAGAGCTAGTACAATTCTAATTGAAAAACATATATATTTTAATGTACTTCAAAAAACTCCTAGAGTTCTGTAGAAGTATTATAGAAATAAATGATTATAAAAATAAATAAACATAGAATAAATATAAAAAAGGAATAGGTTTCATTTATATTTAATGATAGGATGCAAAATTAGGTTTTTAGACCCAATATCCATGGTAATCGCTTGATAGAGTTCCAGACTAATTAAACCTCTAAGCGTTACAGCGCTGTAGGGTTCCATAAACTAAAGCTTCATCATATTTTAGAAAATATAAATTAACATAAATCTTTTTAAATAAAACTATCTTTTCGGATTTTTTCGCGAATTTATTTGGATTTTTGGTTCCCGACGTTTCGAATGCTTTACAGCATCCATGGTTATATAAAAATGTTTTAAAGTTAAAAAATATTGTAATGTAATTGGTGCAATTTTCATTTTGGTAATTGTGGGTAGGCTGTCTGTAACAACTATACATTCAAGACATGTAACACCTCAGTCTCTCCCGTGACCATGGATGCTGTAAAGCATTCGAAACGTCGGGCACCAAAAATCAAAATAAATTCGCGAAAAAATCCGAAAAGATAGTTTTATTTAAAATGTCAAGTATACGCGTAAATCTAAGAAAGTATTAACATAAATCTGTTAAAGTAACATTATTTTAGTAAAGGCAATTAAAATAAATAGATAAAATAGATAAAATATATTTTTTTTGATTCTTCAAGTACTTATATCTTACTACCATGCTGAAAAAAAATATTGCTCATATTTTATTAAGGGATGCTATAAATATAATTTTTGAGACTAGTATTCCCCGCGACCGTGTTTGCATTCGAAACGTCGAGAACCAAAAATCAAAATACATTCGCAAAAAAATCCTTTTTGTTTTTTTTTTTGTATAAAGGTTGTTTTTTTAATTAAACTATTTTTAAGGATTCTTTTGCTTTTTTTTAATTTTTTAAATCACGGTGTAAATACAAAACCATCCGTAAAAATATATCTAAGAAAGTATCTTTTGTTTATATATTGTATGGAAGTAAAAATTACAGTATTTTTTTTATGTATAAAATTTCTTTTTTCAAACCTTGTAATTTTTTCTTATAGTTGAAAAGCTCTAAACCATCTTAAAGCATTTATCACTGCCACCTGTAAATGCGATACACTCTAAAAGTCCTTGAGAGAAACCTTTCTTGACCAGATCGTGAGAATAAATGAAAAGACACAAATTAGCTTGGTTGTAATGTGACAGGACTATTAGAGGGTAAATTGTGTTAGCTTCACCGTTCTTTGTTATGTACAATTCTTTGCCAACACTGTATCTATGTACGCACATATGTATTCTTAGTTGTGTAAGTTAGTAGTTTTTTTAGTTGTGTAATTTAGTAGTTAGAGTATATATGTTATAATTATTAACGGTATTTGGGTGGGGAAATAATAAAAAGTTTATTTACTAAATATAATATACTAGCAGAACCCGCGGCTTCGCTCGCGCTAAAACTAAAAAAAATATCTAAAAAGGTAATTACATACGAACTTTATTCCCCAATTTTATCCCCTCATATGATGAATTTCGAAAAATGTTAAACACGTATTTACGCCGATCGGTCACACCGTTTCGACGTGAAAGAAGGACAGACAAACAAATAAACAAACAAACAAACACACTTTCACATTTATAATATTAGTATTTTTGATCATAAATATTTTTTGGATTGTATTATATCTTGTTTTGTTGTGTTAAAAAGTAGCCTATGTCACTCTCCAGCCCTTCAATTATCTCCACACAAAAAATCACCAATCGGTCATTCCATTTCGACGTGAAAGAAGGACAGACAGACAGACAAACAAACAAACAAACAAACAAACAAACAAACAAACAAACAAACAAACAAACAAACAAACAAACAAACAAACAAACAAACAAACAAACAAACAAACAAACAAACAAACAAACAAACAAACAAACAAACAAACAAACAAACAAACAAACAAACAAACAAACAAACAAAAACACTTTGATATTGAGCGTACACAATATATTAATATTGTTAGTTTTGTTAAGTAGCCATTAAAATTTTCAGTTTAAATAAAACACAAAGGTTTTGTAGTCGGAAAAAGGAAACATACTGAAATACACTCAAGTATCTGAACGAAGTATTCGTAGCAGCATTGATGGTCTGAAAGCCATTTCATTGTGCCCTTTACTTAACTACGATATTCCTTACCTTTTGAAGTGGGCAGCGGTTAGAAGTTTTTGTTTGAAATTGTTTTTGTTTTGAAGTCTGCTATTTTTGTTTGCTATTTATTTAACTAATAGGTAAACCCGTAAGGTAGAAATGTAAATTCTATGTTTTCCTCAAATTTTCAATAAAGATTATAGTCGAATTTGAACCACGTTAAAAATACTTGACTTGCAATAAAACCACGTTTTAAAATTTATTATCATTGACATCACAATCAAAACAACATAAAGTAATTGTTTCAATCTTTCAAACGCTAACCAAAAGAATATAGTAGACGAAACAAATGAAAAGATTCAATGTGCTCTATTATAGCTCGAAGTGGCTCCATTAAAGAGCTGAATTCACTTAAAGCCGATTCTTTTATCTGTAGTTCAGTAGAAATAAGACTTTTCTAAGATTGGACGCCTTTGGTTGGATTGTTAGATACGTTTTCTACTTTGTTTTGGAAATAGGTTAGCAATGAATCCTGTTTGTCAAAAGATATATTATTTAAAGACTAGTGACTTAAGACTACGGAGCCTTTGTATCTATACTAATATTAGAAAGAGAAAAAAATGTATTTTTGTTTGTAATGGATACTTAAACTAAAAATCGGCTGAACTGATTTAGATGAAATTAGGTATGAAGATATTTTGAGGCCCTAAGAAGGATATACTAGAATAGTTTTATCCCGTAAATCATCCCTTGTGGTGGTAAAAAGGGATGAAAGTTTGTAAAGGGAATCAATCAATATAAAACTCATCATACCTATGTATACGCGTATATATACTAATAACTCGCGCCTTAACTCTCACTGGTCGTGTCTCGCGTCGTCCCACCGGAGTATGAGAGTGACAGGAATAGAGAGTGCACTTGTGTCTGCGCGTACACTTGTGCACTATAATATCTCCTGCGCAGTTGGCTAGTCTCAATGAGATTGGCCGCCGTGGCCGGAATCGGCTAGGAGAACATCATCATCATATACTAATATATGTATATATAATAACCATTGAAACGTACGTAGCAGTTTTTAATAATAATATAAAATACAGGAAGTGTCATCTTTTGGTAGATTTTAGTACTAATAGCAGCCTGTGTTACTACAATTCATAATTAATCAAATAAATATCCAAACCCAGCGTGAATTTAGAATAGTAACGTGATTAAAAGGGTACGACGCATTAGAATATTGGATTTGTTATGTTAATTAAATTCGATTTTCACTTATAGATAGATATTGTAATATTATATGTAATATATAAAATTAATACTTAATAAAATTGTAACGAAGCCGAATCTGTACATTAAATATTTTTTTGGAAAATCTTATTGAAATTAACATTATTATCGATACAGAGGCAGAATCTATAGTTTTTACAATTTTTGTCTGTCTGTCTGTTACCGCATCACGGAAAAATCAATGGAGCGGTTTTGATGAAATTTGGTTTGGTGGTAGCTGGTTATCCGGGTCAACATATAGGATACTCTTTACCGCAGAAAAATATCTCATTTCTGAGAAAAATACAAAAACTGCAACGTAAAAGTATACTAATATGTAAAACCTAAGAATTTGGTTTTTGGCCATCGAAACGCGGGTGGAGCCGCAGGCAATGCTAGTGTAATTTAATAGGGTTGTTTCTTTCTTCGCTTGGTACTAGTTACAATTGAAATATTATTTTTTAAAGCATAACAATATTTTTGAATTACATAATTACATTTTATCTATTACAATTAATATAATATACTACATATTTAGCTTATTGCATCCTAATTTGAAGAACAAAACTCGTGGTAGAAGAAAAATTACATCTTAGTTAGCTTTATCAGAATAGTATGTAATACTCATGGGCTGATCTGTTCTAAAGATTCGGAGATTAATCATTGAGTATCATTCATTCGCGAAGCCCTAAAAGAGATTGATTCCCCAATTATCCGGTTTCAGAAACATGATATATACGTAGGTCTTAGGTATGTATAATGTATGTACATAGTATATGATGAAAGTGTGATGATGAGAAAGTGTGCATTATCTCAAAAAATTTTCATCTTCAAAAAATATCTTCAAAAAAACAGATATATTATACTTACTAACAATGCCCGCGGCTCAAATTCTTAGGTTTTACATTTTAGTATACTCTTACATTTCAGTTTTTGTATTTTTTCTCAAAAATAAGATATTTTCCCGCCGTAAAAAGTATCCTATATGTTGACCCGGATAACCAGCTATCATCATACCAAATTTCATCAAAATCCCTCCGGTGTTTTTTCTGTGATACGGTAACAGACAGACAGACAAAAATTTTAAAAACTATAGATCGACCTCTGTATCGATAATAATGTTTAGTTCAATAAGTTTTTCCAAAAAATATCTAATCTACAAATTCGGCTTGGTTACAATTTTATTATACGTATAGGTTGAGTTCTTTTTATATCATAAACGTGTACACTAAATGCAAATTGCTATCGTTTATTTAAAAATTGCTTATTTCGGCGAATTCCTAGATACTTAACAGTAGCTTAGATATATGTACTCCAGGTCATAGTTTATTTTTCTATTAAACTTCAGTCAAATCTTCACATACAAATATTCTCATTAATAATAGCATCAAGTAGCAGACGTCACAGTGACCTCCTAATATTCTTTACGTAGACACATTTTACCTATAGGATGGAGAGAGACCTACACTAGTTTATTTATTTATTTATTTACACTTTATTGTACACCACAATCATTAAGTAAATACAGTTAACAAAATATAAAACAAAAGTGTGCACAAAAGGCGGTCTTATCGTTAATTAGCGATTTCTTCCAGACAACATTTGGATGAGGAAATATGGAAGACTATACAGGATGGGTGGTGTAAATATTAAATATTATTTACAATACATACCATGATACGATACAACCTAATACTTAGAAATACTATATGTATATATATATATATATATATATATATATATATATATATATATATATATAATATATATATATATATATATATACTATATGTATATATATTCAGCCCTTTTTAACGTCCCACTGCTGGGCACGGGCCTCCCTTCAATACGAGGGGGATCAGACCATAGTCCACCACGCTGGCCAAGTGCGGGTTGGCGGACTTCACATGTCTTTCGAAAACTTGCTAGGTTTTCTCAGACATGCAGGTTTCCTCACGATATTTTTCCTTCACCGTAAGGCATGTGGTTATCATGTTAGAAATGATTCGCACATGAAAATATCAGAGGTGCGAGACCCGAGATTTTTGAATCCGCTTCGCTCGGTTTCCCAAGCAAGCGCGTTACCACTGGGCTACCACTGCCTTATATATATATATATATATATATATATATATATATATATATATATATATATGAAATAATGCAGCTGGTATAAGCAAAGCGTCTTCAAAATCAATGCTAGTAAATTTGACAGTCCCAAGACAGTCGTCGACGTTCTTAATTCATCTTGCAACTAATCCTAATACAAATACAATAACCCTTAACGGTTTATCCCTTGAAGCATTAATAGACCACGCCATATACTTAGTAAGCGCTCTGTGTTATAAAGCGGAACATATACAGTATACAGTGAGGATCACGTGAAGGTAATACTTAAACTTAAAAACTGCCTCGTTTGTCTAGAAGCTGCAGATCATGAGGTCCTGAGTTCGAGTCCTGGGTCAAGCTATGTAACAGCCCAGAGGGAAGTAATCCCCGTGACCCAGAAACACGTAAACTGTCCTACATCTTCATCTCTGATCGGTCGTGTCCAATTGTCATCCGTCAGAATTTTGAGAGCGAAAGAAATGAAGAGTGCATTTGTGTCTCGCACACACTTGTGCACTATAATTTCTTCTGGCAAATGTTTCATGGAGATTGGCTGATGAATACGATGGCAATAATTAAATACTCGTATTTAAAATTATTTTTAAGAAATAAAAGTATCGATAAAATCATCGAGTGTATCTAATTTATTATGTAGGTACAGATTATGGAATTTGCAATTTTTGCCAATAAACAGTGTTATTTTCCTGTTAGGTACCATTACTGTCAAGTCCGTAACAAGTCGTTACTGATACAGGCAAATTGCTCTTTGATATTTGATTGATACTCGTTGTCGATTCTACTATGTTTTGTAGCTTTGCCAACGCCAAATAAATGAATCATACAACAAATACACGACTACGATATTCAATACGTAGAAATAAAATGTATGGAGCAATATTAATTTCGACTTTTAATAAAATTGATTTTATAATATAAAATGTTTTAGGGAAAATACAATAATTCGATACAAAAATGATGGAGACAACTTATCTATTCATATAATAAAAGTGTAACTGATCGCTGTCTGTACATGGAAGATATTTGAGAAAAACTATCATTGGGGGTCTTTATTTACGCAATCGAGCAAAAAACAATGATTTTTAAAACTTTCTTGTGTTTGTCGGTTTGTCTGTTTGTTTGTGCATTTGTGCGCGCTAATCTCAGAAACGGCTTAACCGATTTGGATGTGGTGTTCACTAATATATTGTGTTATTTAGTTTGTTATTTAGTATTTGTTTTACTTCAATCGGTTCATAAATAAAAAAGTTGCGTCAATTTAAAGAATCAACTAGGTAGGAACCCGAGCGGAGCGAGGTGAGTCGCTAGTTGGAAATATATGTCTAAAAGAATAACATTTTATTTTGTGGTCTTTAAATTCGTTTTGGCCAGTCTCATATGGTCCTATAATACAGTGGATCACACACATAATTATCTTTTCTTTTTTTTTAAACTGTAAGTATTATAAGTAAAATTCATGGCAATAAAATGAAGCGGCATCAATTAAACGATACAAAATCAGCTTCTCATTCTCATGCATTACATTTTAATTAATAATAATTAAGAATGTCTGTCGCCAAAGGAGGCCATGGAAGATTAGCTCGCGGAAAATATTATATAAGATGTTATTACGCACTACTAAGCACTTTGTACATTATAGAATCACATTATATATATATATATATATATATATATATATATATATATATATATATATATATATATATATATATATATATATATATGCTAGTAACATATAAATCACACAAAACCGTCCACACAACATGGAATCTAAAATGATGTTTGCAGCGTGGTTCTAGAAATTGTTGTGTCAACCAAGGATATTATTTTAGCTTTATCGATTGGTGCTGCGATGCTCGCTACGATTAGACGTTTAACCTTATACTTGACTTGCATTGCCCGCGGCTTCGCTCGCGTTCAGATGACCAAAAACCAAATTCTTAGGTTTTACATATTAGTATACTCTTATATTGCAGTTTTTGTATTTTCTTTGTCAGAAATGAGATATTTTCCTGCGGTAAAAAGTATCCTATTTGTTGACCCGGATAATCAGCTATCACCATACCAAATTTCATCAAAATCCCTCCAGTGGTTTTTCTGCGATGCGCTAACAGACAGACAGACAGACAGACAAAAATTCTAAAAACTATAAATTCGGCCTCTGTATCGATAATAATGTCTACTTCAATAAGATTTTCCAAAAAATATTTAATGTACAGATTTGACTCGGTTAGAATTTTATTATATGTATAGATAAATGAATTAAAATATCACTACACACAAAATGATTTTTTATTTATGATGAAAATTCCAATAATATATATATTCGAACCTTTCCTGACCTTGCTGGATAGATTCCACTGTTTACTGTTCGTGCGTTGATGCGTTGTTGCGTGGGAGACCGGAAGTGGACTGACATTATCCATTCGCACTTCATTTATTTCATGAACCGCTGACACTATTACATATTGATTTTACATCATATTAGATCGCATTTATCACATCACTGATTAAGAGAGATGTGTATGATGCATAAAAATAACTTTTCCTTCATTCATACGTATAACGGTTGTGACGTCATTGCCCATTCATGCCAATCATGTTATATTTAGATGGTTTTTACTCTTCTGTGAGCTTCTATTAGCTTTTTTATTTTGGTACAATAATTGATCTGCTTCTAAAATCAAATTTAGGTTAGTTAACTTTTTAAAACTATATTTTTTTTTACCTGATCATTCTAGTATTACATTTAAAATATAATTGGGAAAACAGCACATGCGTTAAGAATTGATAAATGTGATGGAATAAGTTGAAAATTCATTTAAGTGCTTTTTGCTGCTCTTTTTAGTCTGTGTAACGATTTTTATAAAAAAAACTTTTTGTTATCATTAAATAAACGACCAAATATATTGTTATAAGGGAAAAATAGATAAAATAGGAGGTGGGTATCATGGAAACTTGGCTGTTTATATGTTATTAACCAACTAAAACAAGTGCAATGATTAAATGTTGATTTCACGTTCTTACGTAAGACTGGTAACTAAATAAAATAGTAATATCAAATTATTTTACTAGAAGTTAAATGGACCTACTTTATTGTTGTTCAGCTACAATGGACCAAAACTGGTCGACGTAGCTAGGGCCGACCTCAGCACCACACCCAACACAAATAATAATAATAATACTTTATTGTTTATGTAGGTTTAATTTCAACGCTTTTCAGAGTATCTCCGAAACGGCAAACCTCTATGTAAAAATATGAGACTACCTAGAAATCTAATAAAATACAATAAAAATAGCCAGATCACTTAAGAAATTGGTCAAATCACTTAAAAAATATAAAAAAATAAATCCTTCACTTATTAAATTAATATATTTTGATTGAACTGTAAACCTTATGAATTAATTAAGAAAATTATGTTCATAATTATTAAGAATAGTCATGATCTGCATCCAGAATCGCAAGTATGTCAATGCATTTTAGTACTGAGTCCACCTTTAACTGGATTTGCACGAGTCATTGAGCCACAACGGCAATGTCTTGTTTATCTTGGCTAACGATATTTTGAAGAACTGCTGGATTTAATTTTCCTTTGAAATTTGAAACATATGAATATTGAAACCGATTGATCTCCAATCACACCCCATTAAAAAATAGAGTCATCACCTCCAGGTAAATTTCTAAGAAATCTATTGCTAACTTTAACGCCGGCGTGTCCGCGGTCGTGGAGGGATTAACTGCTTTATAAAAAAAACATTTCTACTAAATTCATTTCCTCCTCGTTTTTGAAATCGGTCGAAATTCTCACTGTCGTCCCGAATACAAAAATGTTCAGTATAAATATATATCAGGTCATCTAAACGCGGGCGGAGCCGCGGGCAATGCTAGTATATGGATATTTTAACATGAAACGTCTTTAAAATCACACCGTATGTTTATACAGGTACCGCTGTTTATTCGCCAATATAACGAGCGATAACGAACTTTGTTTTAAAAAAATCGACATATTTTTGTTCAAACAAAATACTTTAGTTTGCAAATGTAAACATAATATAGGTACCCTACTCATAGTTTAACGATAATAATTATACTCTTTATGTTTAAGAACTAGTGTTACAAGTATATTTTATTATATAACATTTATTCCATGCCAAAGCTACTTATTGGCAATATCAAATATCTATATCTCTGTGAAATTACATTCTTTTGATATTTTACTGTTCTTGAATAGATAATATCAATTTAATTCCTCTTTTCTTTTCCAGGTGACAAGGCAAAATGATCCCATTATGATATAAAGTTACAGTGTAGTGCCGAGTGTAAATAATTTTTGATATTTGTTTATACATATAGCTATAATTTTAACTAAACCAAAGCAAGCTAAAAGTGTTAATAGTGTACAAGTTATAAAATGTGTTATTAGATACGTTTTGTATTCAATTTATTATAAAGATGTCTTCGAGAACTGGCCAACGTGGGACGTCGGTGGCAACAAGTCAGAGAAAACATAGGTCGAGGTCTACCCCTCGCTATGATTTGGAGAAGAAACCAAAGAAAAAAGACCTAAAGACAGCTGGCGCTACAAGCCTGGTGTCTATTCCCAACAGTATTAAGCTGACGATGTTAAACAGCGGGCTTATATCTTTTGGTAAGTGATTTTGATATAAAAAATATTATAAATATAAGAATATTCTAAGTTGAAGAGGTCTATAATAGAACATGGGTTCATAATCCATAGGTCCAATCTGGCTCGAAGGATCGATAGGATAGTGTACTTCTACGTTAAATAAAAATGGATTTCATTATAAGTTAAACTGGTTAACAAGGCGTCTATTAACTATGATTATGATTTGATTTGCAGATTTTCCTAGCGTATTTTTTTTAACATTACATAGAATACTCAGTGATACGACAGTTGGTTTTTAAACCGTTCTTGATTATTTTTTTTTCAACCGAGCGCATTAGCAAGTTAATCCTATTATATTTACGAAGTAAAGAGTTATAAATATGCTGTATCCATCTGCTAACAAAAGTATAGAATTTAAAAGATTTTGCTGAGCAGAGCTTAAAAATTTAGCAAGGACGTAAATTACATCATAGCGACGCACATGTAGGCAGCCATTAATTTTTACCATTTATTTCCGCCCTGATTACCATGAGAAAAAATTGTGCATACACAATACAATGACATTTTAGGAAGTCGAAGTTGTACATTAAATAATTTTTGGAAGATTTATATTTAAGGATATATTTAGCCCTCTTTAACGTCACTCTGCTTTTGATTATGGAACGCGATAATTTAAGAAGTTATTATGTCTTATGGATGATCACGGGCATCCCTTCAATACGAAGGGCATCAGGCCATAGCCCACCACACTGGCCAAATGCATATTGGTGGACTTTACGTGTTTTTCGAAAACTTGCTTGGTTCTCTCAGACCAGTAGGCTTATTCAGGATGTTTTCCTTCATCAGGTAACATCTATACTGCCTCATCTACATATCATTTTTTTATTATATTGAATGAATATGGGGATGTTTTAGAATTTAGATCTACGATTTTTCTCTATTTTCGCAGTTGTTGCTCTCGTTCCACAATCTTATTTACTTTACTTAGCCAAATCGGTCGATGTACTGTTCCGCTAGTTTGAATAATAACATGATATTATTAGCCTATAACCCTTGGTAATAAAATACAGAAAGTTTCCGCAAACAATTTTTGTCACGTTCTACTGATATGATCGCGTTTTATGTACCCAGTTCCTTCATAATAAATGCTCTTTAAATATAATGTCTTTATATAAAAATATAAGTAAGTACTACAAATATAAACGCGTTACGTATTTAAGAAGTGTTATTTGTATGACACTTAGGTACTCAGACCGAATAATTATTTAGACGGAGCCCACGAAAAAAGGCATCAAAAGTAGAAGCCTGATTGTGCTGTTTTTGCTAGTATTGTCGATTGCAAAATACAGATCATTTAATTTCTTCTTTAAAGGGTAAAGGATAATATGTAGATTGTAGGTGTAGGTGTTGTTAGTCTTTAATATACAATTTTTAAGAAGAAATTTTAAATAATAATATATTCTTTAGTATTTTTAAACATTATTAGTTCTCTTCCTATTAAAAGACAGATAAAATAATATTAACTTATTTAGTTTGTGTTCTTTATTATAAAAAAATCTGTTAGTTATTTTTATTTATTAACATTTATTTACATGTAACAGTAATAAGTATCTACTCTATAAATATTTGTATACTGTTATAAAACATTATATTATAGGGTCCTTAATAAAACTTCGAGATTTTCCTTGCTTATATTCTTATATTCAGTACTTTTATAATCGTCAGTGTGCTACATAATTTATAATAAACGTCAGTGTGTTACATAATTTATAATTCATAATTTTCAGTATTACAAACAATACGTGACTACATGGTGGTACCGACATCTCTGTGTAAAAGCGCGGGAAAAAAATGAACATCCGCGCCCTTTTTTATTTTTTTAAAACACATTCCTATCGGCCAAGGTCACATAAGTGAATGCCTTATACATAAATCATTACAAATTAAACAAATATATTTTTTTTCTATTAAAACACTCAATTGTATTTAAATAACAATATGTTATTTAAATAAAAAACCTTATTTTAATAAGTACTTAAAACTAGTAGTAGTTTACTCAAAAAGGTCTGAATACTAAAATCTAAATTAGTATACGGAGTTTATATTAAAAAAATATTAATTTATTCTATTTTTCTTGCCCCTAATAAATTGATTTTCATAAATACAAAATAAATTATAAACCAGTCTGGTTTATTCGTCACAAACAAATGCTAAATGGATGTTATAAAATTATAAGGGTAAAATAACAAGTTGGCAATAATTTTGAATAAAACTAACTATCTTTTCGGATTTTTAACGGATTTATTTTGATTTTTGATTTCCGACGTTTCGGATGCTTTACAACAATCATGGTCACGGGGGAGACCAAAAATGAAGAAAAATCCGCAAAAAAATCTTAAAAGAGATTTTATTTAGAATGTCAAATATTCACGTAAATAAAATAAAAGTATTAAGTTGGCAATAATATTAATTTATTTCCATGGCAACACATTATAATCAAACATTATAAATAATGCATAAAACATAAATTATTATAATTCTTTCCTATCTACTTTATGAGAATCAGTCAAACCTTAATGCAATTTAAACTAGAAAGAGTCTCCGAGATATTAGAGAACATAATAAATTATAATAAAAAATTATAGTAAAAATAACGTTTTTAAGGACCACCTCTTATCTAAGCGCTTTAAAAACAAGAAAATAAACTTTAAATCAAATCAAACCCAACAATTTATTACATTACACAATTTATACGATATAAAAGCTTATTGCAAGGTTTACCTATTTTAATATTATAATATTCTTGTTTATCTACACAGGAAAATCTAAATGGTGTTGGGTCAAATTTAACTTGCAAGATTCCATTACACAAACCGGGACAGGTGAAACTAAATAAAAGCTTGTAAAAAAAAAGATACGCGTCGAATATAAAACCTCGTTTGTTCAGTCGTCAAATCGGTCGAAAAGGCCTTTTTTTTACCTTCTCGTCTTTTAGTCTTAACTAAAAAAAAAGTGTATAAATACAATTCTCAGTATGAAATTACATTATCTAAATATAATTCAAAAATTAAGGAATAAGACAAACAAAAACAAACTGCTAGATTACCTACTATTATTATGCCAATGTTTATATATATATATATATATATATATATATATATATATTATATATATATATATATATATGTTTGTTTCTTCTTCCCACTGAAACAGATATACTGATGTATGATGTGTAATATACAGATAGTTTATGTTATATTACCTGGAGTGACAGATACTACTGTTAGGCGCTTAGGGAGGCACTGAAACGAGGTTAAGTCACTGGTGGTTATTTACACTGTCAAGTTTATTTACAGACGATGACGCATATTTACAAATAAAAAGTATGACAAATTCGCTTTTCTTTATCAATACAATAAAACAGGTGTATATCATTACATTGTGGGCTAGGTAGGTATAAAAAACGAAAGATACGTTTTAACGATTAGTATAGATTTCTAAGAAATGCGTTATTTTCCCGCAGTAAAAGTATTTTATATGTTGATCCGGATACCCAGCTATGATCATACCAAATTTCATCAAAATCGATCCAGTAGTTTTTTAGTGATGCGTTCCCAGACAGTGAGACAGACAAAAATTCCAAAAACTATAGATTCGGTCTCTGCATCGATAATAATGACTATTTCAATAAGATTTTCCGAAAAGTAATTCAATGTACATTCTCGACTCAGAATTAAAATTCTAACAAATAATAAATTATATGCATAGATAATCAAAACTAAATTAAAGTATTAAAATAAAAATATTCACAACATTATATATATTTTGTATACACGATATGTTATTATTAGTACCTACATAAGATATTATATTAAAACATGTACGTGCTGAGCGATGTTTAAATTCATCTCGTATCGATGTACTGGAGTTCGTTTAAAAATAGCTTCCAACCGAAACTAGCGTGAATTTTCCACTCTAACACATTGCCTCTGAGTATTCCATTTAATATTTAAGAAATGGAATCTAGAAACATATGACTGAGCGTATTTTAGAAGTGACTGCTGATTTATTATTCTCTTTTATTTATGCACTAGCCTGAAGTTGTGGCTTTGCGCGTATTTTAATAAGTTATTATCGAATAACCGTGAAGTATTCAGCCCTTTTTAACGTCCCAATGCTGGGCACGGGCCTCCCTTTAGTACGAGGGGAATCAGGCCATAGCCCACCACGCTGACCAAGTGCGGGTTGGTGGACTTCACATGTCTTTTGAAAACTTGCTAGGTTCTCTCAGTCATGCAGGTTTCCTCACGATATTTTTCCTTCACCGTAAGGCATGTGGTTATCATGTTAGAAATGATTCGCACATGAAAATATCAGAGGTGCGAGACCCGGGATTTGAACCCGCTTCACTCAGTTTTTGTTTTCACTGGGCTACCACTGCTTACGAATACGAACCGTGAAGATAAATTCTACTAATATTATAAATGCGAAAGTTTGCGAGGATGTATGGATGTCTGGATGTATAGATATGTGGGTGTTTGGTACTCTCACGCAAAACTACTGAATGGATTTTAATGAAACTTTACAATAATATAGCTCTACATCAGAATAACAGGCTATTTTTTATCTCGGAAAATTGTACGTGGGATAGATTTGTTTATCTAGAGGCGAACCCGACGGAAGCAAGGGTTAGCCGCCAGTAATAATATAAAACCCAGATATACATTTTTTAATAGATATTACTTTAGTATATACCTACTAATGTTAATAAGCTGAATTATTTACTTTATTGTTTATTTGAGCGTGCTAAACTGTTAAATTTAAACATTATTTTTGTATTTCTACAACCGCTATAACGTACGGAGCAATTATGGATATAAACTACGCGAAAAGAGTCACCGAGTAAAACCTAGTGTAAAATATCTATAGGTACATATAATAAAATTGTAACTAAGCCGAATCTGTACATTAAATATTTTTTGGAAAATCTTATTGAAATAAACATTATTATCGATACTGAGGCCGATTATATAGTTTTTACAAGTTTTGTCTGTCTGTCTGTCTGTCTGTCTGTTACCGCATCACAAAAAAACCACTAGGGGGATTTTGATGAAATTTGATATGGTGATAGCTGATTATCCGGGTCAACATATAGGATAATTTTTACTGCAGGAAAATATCTTATTTCTGAGAAAAAAATACATAAACTGCAATGTAAGAGTATACTTATTGTAAGACCTAAGAATTTGGTTCTTGGCCATCTGAACGCGGGCGGAGCCGCGGGCAATGCTAGTGTTTATATATATAGTTAAAGACAAAATAGTTCTTTCTGTATATTTTTTTCCTCTGTTTTTCAACATTTTTTTTTTGTTTAATGGCAATTTTTTTTTTGTTTTTATAAATAGACAGGTAAATTCTCTAGTCATATGTAATATAGGTATTATATGTTTTCCTCAAATTTTCAATAATTATTTGCAGCATTAAGACAAAAACGGTATATTTAGTTTTATAGTAGGTACCCACCATCTATCATGGGATATGGCTTACCCTCATCGTTTTTAGACAAATGTAAGCCGAATTGAACATGCAAATTTAGGTAAGGGGCATTATTCGTAACATAAGTCTTAATGTCAACATACATAATATATAAGGTTGTCATATTTAAAAGTATAGTTCCTGGGTGACCAAGCTTCCCTCGGAGTTTTTGGCCAAAAAAAACATTTAAAAAAACAAACTAAAAATTTGAATAAACACAAAAAAAACAAAAGTAAAAACTTTGCATCCGACCGGGATACGAACCCAGATACCTGTGGTTGTCAACCTTGCGTCTTGGCAGCTTGACCACGATACTTATGTCCTAGCGTACGAATTAGCGACCATATTTTGCGTGAAATAATACGAAACAAAACCGCATAAAAACTTGAAAACACGCGTTTTTCCAGACATAAAACTAATCTAGATCGATTTATCGCCCCCGAAACTCCCTATACACTACATTTCTATATATATATATACAAGAATTGCTCGTTTAAATATATTAGATATGACTCAGTTTTCAACGCGTTAAGTATAAAGTTCCATAACTAGACAGAAATAGAAAATAGTAATAACGTACTAGAGCTTTGACTATGGGCTATTTGAATCTTTTTAACGACTCATATTTTAAATAAAATTGTAAATACTCATTTAAATTAAAGACTCATATTTTATTCATACACTAGCATTGCCCGCGGCTCCGCCCGCATTCAGATGTCCAAAAACCAAATTCTTAGGTTTTACATATTAGTATACGCTTATCTTGCAGTCTTTGTATTTTTTCTTAAAAATAAGATATTTACCCGCGGTAAAAAATCCTATATGTTGAACCGGACAACCAGCTATCACCATACCAAATTTCATCAAAATCCCTCCAGTGGTTTTTCTGTGATGCGGTAACAGTCAGACAGACAGACAGACAGGCAGGCAGACAGACAGACAGACAGACAAACACACAAACAGACAAAAATTCTAAAAACAATAGATTCGGCCTCTATATCGATAATAATGTTTATTTCAATAAGATTTTCCAAAACATATTTAATGTACGGATTCGGCTTAGTTACAATTTTATTATATGTATAGATAAGACACCAAAATTTGACAACGTCAAACCAAAATTTATAGTGTGATTAAAATTTATTTTAAAATATATACGATAATAACATTAAACTTTAATTAATAGTATAAAAAATGTTTTAAAAGACAATAATATCGAAAGTGCATCATATTACAAGACATAATCAGAGATATATATAAGAGACATATCATAAGACACATTCCGCGATAAATAATAGCATTCCCAAGGAGGGTTGACGTCAGGCAGGCGGCCGGTCGTAAAACTTTTGCCAAATCCTTCCAGCAGTAAGGAAGATGAACTGCGCCGACCCCAAGTAATTGGGAAATGGGCAGGGAGAAGAAGAAGAAGAAGATAACACTCCAAAACTATTTATAAAATTTATTGGTTGTATATACACAAAACACACAATATGCATTTACATATTATGCAACCACTTTTTCCAGAAAGTTTTTATTGTCCTGTTATTTATCGCATTCGTTTCAACCCCGCGGTTAAATGGCCACATGAAGAAAAACTTGAATGGAAGGAAGCTTTATCGTTAGTATTTTCGTTAAAGAAAATAATTTTGTATTTTTTTTTTATAATATAATATTTTTTTTTGTATATGGTCGTTATATTAAATAATTTTTGTTTATCCCTTTATTACTTTAGTAATACAATATAAGGTTTAAGTTGGCATTATGGTGTAAGAGCGGTTCTACTACCGTGACTAATGATCGTGATCAAAAAAGTACCAAAAGTACTCACTTGAACATTTGAGCGCGCTTTTAATTTTTTTTTTTGAAAATAAACGTTGTATTTACGGTTTAATTTACATTGTTGTATACTTATTTCTACTACAATAATTACCAAACGCAATTGATGATTATTTTAAGAGAACTTTTGCACAGGATTGTGTATATTATAGTACTTTTTTGATCGATGTCTGGATGTAATGGAAATACTTAGACGTTGTGTCTAACAAAAAGCTAGTATTACTATTCACATTCTCTGACTCCGTCTGTTTGCTTATATTTAATTTGGCGATTTCCTAAAAATATTGATATGCACCTAATTTATTATTTGTATCAAAGGACAATAATATTAAATTTCAGGTAATTTTGACCAGAAAATATTGTTGCGATCTCCCTGATCTCCGAAATTATTATCTCACATACAGCAGCTGCGGTTAGCTATGTCGTAATTTTAACCCTTTTCACCGGTTAGAGGGCTATCCTTCTGTGGTTCTCCTTACTGGAGACGTAATTAGTATAGAGTTTAAGTTAAATGTCTACCTCTAGTATGAAAGACGAGGAAAAGATGGGATATAAGAATCGACCATAAGTCTTAACAGCTTGTACTGAGAGGACGAGCAAGCTATATAGTATATTGGTTAAATATTTTAAATGTACCAATAATATGTTTAATTCAAGAGTGAGAGAATAATTAGAGAAGAGAGTAATCATCCACTTTAATCTTCGTCTCAAAATATCTATGAAAAATAATTTCAGTAATATTTTATTAAACTGTTTAATCATACTTAAAATAAACTTGACTACAAATGTGTTATATAAAAACAAACTAAAGTTGATTAGAAAATGTTAAGCTACATTTTAAGGGCTTTAAGTTTTTCATTGGGAAAGGCAATTACAGAATTTACGCCGTCTGCTGTAAAGAGATACAAGAAAACAAAATAAGCGAAACTGTAGATTCCTTCTAAGAACTTATTATTAAACAGATCCTGTTACGTCGCGATACCTAGTTCGTTCGAGGACTATCTCATTTCGTACTAACGATCATAAAAGGTGTTAACTGCATCTAGGCGAAGATAAATTACGCATTCACCTTAAAAATGGCCTACATTTACTCTTACATTTTTTATTAATAACATGATTAGTATATAAAATAGAGATAGCATTATAAATATATCTAAATTATAAATATTTTCCCTACTGACAATATTCATAGATCTATTATACTCGTATCTATACATCTGTACATATAATAAAAGTGTAAGTGATCGCTGTCTGTAGATGAAAGATATTTGAAAAAACTATTATTGGGGGACTTTACTAACGCAATACAACCCAAACAATGATTTTCAGAATTTTTGTCTGTGCATTTGTACGCGCTAATCTCAAAAACGGCTTAACCGATTTAGATGCGGTTTTCAATAATATATTGTACTAAGCTTCACTTAACATTTAGTATTTGTTTTATTTCAATCGGTTCATAAATAAAAAAGTTATGTCAATTTAAAGAACGGAACTAAGGACGAACCCGAGCGAAGCGAGGGTGAGTCGCTAGTTCTATTCATTATATTCAGGTTATTTTAAACTAATTGTCCTGCTGTTAACCACTTTTTCGTTAAGGATCTACAACAGAGTAGAACATTTTTTGTTTATTCTGCCTTCTAAATACGTAGTCTAGTTCAGAGTACATATTATCTTTTATTTGTCGTTTACTGCTGTCTCTTTCATGTTACAGCAGTGAATGTGTAGAGATTTTATGGCACAAAAGCAGCTAATGTTTACTCTGGCGACAAATATGTATTACTCGCTACTCAGCGAAAGGTTCATTAAATTGTTATATCTTTAAAAATATTACTATTTTTTTAATTAAAAAAAAAAACAGAATTTATATTACCTATTTAGACTAATTCAGCAACACTTACACTAAACTGTTTGTCCTAAGCCTAGGCCGAAAATTTGTTACTTTATCCTGTTAGTGATACGGATAACCGCTAAGAAAGAATTATTAGGATTGAAATCCTAAGGGATTAGGATCCACAGGGAAAAGTTGAAAATAAATTTTACTTTTTGGAACAAAAGTATTTATTATTTATAACGTTATTTATATATTTCACTGATATCCTACTGTAATACCTCACTTTTCGTCTGATAAAAACCATGAACTGAATTATACATAACTAGCGACACACACTCGCTTCGCTAGAGTTCGCCCCTAGCTTGATTCCCAATATAAACTGTCATCCCCACTTTCACTCCCTTAAGGGATGATTTCTGGAATAAAAGGTATCCTATGTCCTTCCCAGGGTCTCAAACTATCAAATTTCATCTAAATCGGTTTAGTAGATCCAGAGATTACCCCCTACAACTTCACAATCTCACAAACTCACTAACTCTCTTTATATAAATATATATTTAACCAAATATTAAAACAACTTAAGTATTTTTTGCATATAATTATATTATTACTAATGAATAATCTTTATTTTATATTTAAAAAATCAGTCCTCAGTAAAGTAAAATAACGTTCATTTTCGTCATTGGTAAAAGGAAGGCCCCTTCTCCAAATTAGGTAATTGGTTTAATTTGATCCAAATCAGTCAGTTCCCTCTAATCTATCTTTCAGGCATAAATTATAGTTAAGTTTGTAAAAGACAAAGCGAGAACGGAGTTTGCTGCCACTACGTTCATTTAGCTTTTCCCACAATGGAAATTACATAAATGTGCTATTTTAATATATAAGCAAACAATAATTTTAACTATAAATTTTAGAAAATTTTATATTTTATTTTATATGATATATTATATATAGCATTTTTCAATAAACGGGTTATAAAAAGAAAAAAGAATTTTTCAAATCCAATTAGCATCTGCTACTTTATCTTACCACCATAAAAGTAAGTAGTTGTCCATAATAGATGTACCACAGTACCACTGTATTTTAGTGCGCATACCACCTTCGCATCTGCAGCACGCAAATAGATTTTCCTTCTCTTAAAAAAAATGATTATAAAGCGTTTGACGTTACAATATTTGAGATTCGACAAAAAGAAAATGTTTCGCATAAATTAACAAATTAAACTTTCCAGTTAAAATTACATCATATCAAATTATTTTATTGTCAAAAGTACAAATAAAATTATCTTCAAAGACATGATTATCTAGTTGGTTTAGAGTGAAGCCAATAAAAGCATAGAAAAAAAAACAAAAAAGTAAATTTCTTAATATTTTTCCTACTATTCACGTGGAATTTTGAAATAAAATTTGTAAATTATGAATGCACGCAAATATCTTTCAGTCAAATAGTAAAATAGGAAGAAATAAAAAAAAGACGCTGGTCCGAGAGCTTACGTGATCTTCAAAGTTTTGAAGTGTATAGTGGTTATATCTACACCTAAATCTTTCTAATTGAGGTTTGACTACTTCTGAAAATTCTTTACAAAAAGTCCAATGACTATTCTGAAATTTGACTTGAACCCAGAAACTTTAAATCAATGGTAAATGCACAGTGGTACGTACTGCCACAGTACTTTCGAGACAGCTATGGTAGTAGATAGTGTTTCGTTGTCGTCTCAGCCCAAACACGTCCACTGCTGAGCATAGGCCTCCCCCAAAGATTTCCACGACAACCGGTCTTGCGCCATCCGCATCCAGTGGACTCCAGCGACTTTGACCAAGTCATCGGTCCACCTTATGGGAGGCCTGCCCACGCTTTGCCTTCCGGTACGTTGCCGCCACTCCAGAACTTTGCGTCCAGATAGTGTTTGATAATCACAAAATAAGTTTTGTATTGTAGATATATTACAGCATTTTTATTTTTTGCAAAGAACAAACATAAAATAATAGTGTAAACAAAGTATAAAGTAACGAGATGACTGTAAAATTTTAATATGGTAACAATTGAAGGTGAATACAAAGAAACATATTTGAACAAAAGCTATTGAAATTGATGAAATATGTTGTAACGGATTATGGGATGTGAAAACATGATATTTTTTGGGATTATTAAATAGCCTTTTGTTTCTTTTAGATTTTACGAATTTTCATTTAGAAATTTTGAGCAGGTTTCGTTAATTATTAACAGGCTACAAACAAACATTCTTCAGCTATCAAAAGACATGTTCTATTATAGTCCAATATTAGATTTATATCATTACTTTAAAGCTACTTTATTTACTTTTAACATTTCCAAATTCTATCAGATTTTCTCAGTGATCTAAGATTTTTAGTACTAGATATTTAAGAACTAGAATAGAAACGGAAGTAAACACATATGAACGATTTATCAAACACAAGGAGACTGAAGCCTGTCCCAGGTATAACAATATAAGCCCGAGAGATTGATGGAATAACTAAATCTAGGTCAGCGGTGGAATTGTAGGATGAGTGACTGAGCACACGGCTTCGTCATTTACAATATTAAATAACAGCATAACATAATAAAGTGAATATGAAGCTCTTATATACAATAATATATAACACTATATAAGTATATACTTTATGTACTTGTATAGTGCATGGTCTAATATGTGCACAATTCAGTGGCGAAGGGTCCATACAAGACGTCTTACCTTAAAATGTATTTTGCTACAATTTTACATAGATTTAATTTTTAAATATATAAATGGCTTTTTGGAAATATATATATAATAACTAGCATTGCCCGCGGCTCCGCCCTCGTTCAGATGACCAAAAACCAAATTCCTAGGTTTTACATAACAGTATACTCTTACATTGCAGTTTTTGTATTTTTTCTCAGGAATGAGACATTTTCCCGTGATAAAAAGTATCCTGTATGTTGACCCGGATAACCAGCTATCACCATACTAAATTTCATCAAAATCCCTCCAGTGGTTTTTCTGTGATGCGGTAACAGACCGACAGACAGACAAAAATTTTAATAACTGTAGATTCGGCCTCTGTATAATTAATAATGACTATTTCAATTAGTTTTTCCAAAAAATATTTAATATTCAGATTCGACTCAGTTACAATTTTATTATATGTATAGATAGCTTTATTTCTTTCTGCATTAATACGTAAAAATTGTATATTTTTGGAAAGCCTTACCTCTGCTAAAATTTCACCCTTCGCCACTGGACTGCACAATGCACATATATATTATGTTTGTTTATCTTGTTTTCTTTGGCTTCTATCTCTTGCCATTGTCCGACACGAGTTTGTCTCTCAGTATAGATTCAGCCCAATTATATATTCATACTAATTCATATCCTTCTCTTTTGAAGTTTAGTTAACTTACTATCGTTAAGCATTTTCTAAAAAATAGAAAACGTTTCAATTATAAAAATCTATTTTTATCTTCTTCATTCATATTTAGAGAGAAAATACTAATTTCATTCAACACAAATCAGAGGTTGTCGATCTGCCAAATGTTTTTATGGCGACATCATTTCTGTGAAAATTATTTTTATCTTATGTTTAATGTTGATGACATAGCTATATAGAATGTGATATTTTCAAATGCTTTTAGTTTTGACACACGATGATTATTTCTGATAAAATTATTCGGATGTAAATATTTCTAGTTATATTTATTGTCACCGCCGCATAATATATGACTGAAATTAAAAAGGAGTCGTTGAGTTATACATTTTCATATTAACTTTATAAAATATACTAGCTGTGCCCCGCGGTTTCACTCGCGTTAAATTTGTTTGACTATAAACAGTTTTATACAGGGGCGGATTGTTAATTTGGGGGGCCATGGACTAACTCTCTTTTGGGGGCCTTAGCTAACTGTCATTTTGTCTTTATAAAGTATATAATGATAAATAGTACTAGATGAAATTAAGATAATGTTATTTTTTGGTGCTTATTTTTTATTTTAGATAATTTTTTATTTTATAAATTCATAATATTAACCATTATTATTAAGAGGGTGCCCGTTATATTTTAGGGGCCCTGGGCGGCACCCCAAAATGCCTATGTATATCTAGAACCGCGCCCCTAGTTTTACAATAATGTATGGAAGTCTGTCCGATTTGTTATTCATCCATTCATTTATTCATTATCCAATGCAAAAAGAATTTTTCAAATCCGAATTCTGAAATTAACTTAAATCGATTTCTGAAATTAGCGCGTTCAAGCAAACAAACGAACGAACGAACAAACCAACGAAGAGTAGATTAGTAACGGTTGTTGCATTTTTTTTGTTAACTCACAATTTTTTTTTTGTATTAAACTAATTACAAATACTTATACTGATATCCACCCAATATTTGAAATAGTAGAAATGTATTTACATACTTAATAATCAGTACCTGGGCGACCGAGCTTCGCTCGTCGTTTTTTGTTGAAGAAATAAAAATTGCATTTTTTTTCCAGAAAAAACACATTTGTAAATAAACTTAAAAAGCAAAACTTAATCTAAATACAAAAAAAAAACGAGTAGGACAATCAACAATGTACTCGTATGTCAGGACAAACCCTTGTCGGCTTAACGTGAAACGACTATTTCAGCGAGTCGCTTTTAGTGTTTTTGTATTTTAAAAATATTTTGCATATTTAATATCAAATTAGTAAAAATAGTATTTTTTATGATAGCAACAAAAATAATTTTTAGACTATAACAACGGTTATGGCAACCTAATGTAACCTATTTCGTATGCAACCTATTTCGTTACGGTGCACTTTTCTGGCCTAGTACTCATATGTTTCGGTTCGATTTTAAAGACGTTTCACGGCAAATTTGATCCAAAGCGATGACGACATATAATAAATTTAGTTAATATAAGAATTTTTCATTTAATAAGATGTGTCATGTACTCATATAGTGTATTTTTAATTAATTGAACAAACAGTTTGCACAGATGATATAGCAATAAAGCTACATACGAAATGACAACAATGAAATGTCAGTCGAATGACAACTTGTCATTGGCACGACATATTACCTAAATATATCTTCGTAGTACTACTTTCTTTGCTAGCATGTATGTTTTTAATCGACTTTCAATTCCAAAAAGGAGGTTCTCAATTCGTCGGAATCTTTCTTTTATGTATGTTCACCGATTATTCGAAGACGCCTGAACCGATTTGGAAAATTTTTATTTTGTTTCAAAGGGTATACTTCACAGGTGGTCCCATATAAATTTTATCGAAATCGGTCGAGCGGTTTTTTTTAAAAATCAACAATAAATATATTTTTTAAATAAATTGTTTAATCGAATATGTTATTAAAAAACTTTGTTCTAAGAAATGACCTGCTTATTACGTCAACACTAAAAATGCAATAATAATAAGTTTTTAACAAAAAATAAAACCGACTTCCAGGCACTAATATGTAAAAAATAACTAAACGGGGGTTTTCATTTAGAATAGATACCTAATCAGATATTTTCGAAGTCGGTGCCAGCCGACAATATTTTAATATATTAATATCTAATAGGTAAAAATTTATGTATTTTACGTATTGTATTTCAATTCATCATTAGATTTGCTTTGCATCGGCTGGCTCCGACTTCGAAAATATCTGATTAGGTATCTATTTATTCTAAATGAAAACCTCCGTTTAGTTATTTTTTACATTTTAGTGCCTGGAAGTCGATTTTATTTTTTGTTAAAAAGTTTTTTAGTTTTAAAACTACGCAAACAAAAATCTCGTGGTTATGGTTGAGGACAAATATCTTACCAATTATTCATGTCAAATATATGCGTACAGAATCTTTAATTTTTTCCGACATTTTTGAAGCCATTAACAAGAAAAGTGAATAGATTTTTTTCGATACAATTATGTGTTGGCTTGAGTTATTTTGACGACACATTTGGCTCAGTTTGTAGTAACCCTACTTGCTGTGCCAACGATCGCGGGTTCGAGTCCCGCTGAGGATATTCATTTGTGTGATGAGCACGAATTTTTGTACTCCAGTCATGGGTGTTTATATTTATAATATGTATGTATTTAAAGTTATATATATGTAGTATATCAACTATCTGGTATCCATAACACAAGCCTCGTAGCTTACCATGGAACTATTTAGATGGTGCTGTGTCTTAACGTCCCAACGTATTTATTTATTTTATTTATTTATTTAAAACATAACAATTTAAGTCAAATCGAACTGACTTTGACTTTCTTCTGTAATAACCGCTTTGCTTCATCCCATGCGAGTACTTTTTTTAACCGGAGAGAGTGCAAAAAGTTGGCAATGAGTATCCTCACGCAAAAATATGCCTCGGTGGTATATTGGGTATCTATGACTACAGAACCTAAATTCATAACTGATAGTATTACAGATTTTCTGCCAAATAAATTCATATTATTGCTCTGCATTGCATTAAGCTTGTTTTCATTTAAGCATCAGTAAAAGCTTTACCAAAGACAGGGAAAGATGGAAATGAATGGAGGAGGCTTTTACCCACCGACGGGCCACATAACAAAGAAATGGAAAAGGATATAATTTATAGTTGGATGAATATTAGAAATTGTTGTTATGTGAAAAATAAAGCTATAAGAATAATAAAAAAGCTTTACAGATTATACAAACTGTTATACTTAGAATATTTGAAAAATCTTTCAATTTTAAGTTCTTAAACAGAAACTTCTCGTTCAATCTTCTCCTCCCTGCCCATTTCCCAACTACTTGGGGTCAGCGCAGTACATCCTCTGTACTGCTGAAAGGATTTGGCAAAAGTTTTACGACCGGCCGCCTGCCTGACGTCAACCCTCCTTGGGAATGCTATTGTTTATCGCGGAATATGTCTTATGATATGTTTCTTATATATATATATATATATATATATATATATATATATATATATATATATATATATATATATATATATATATATATATATATATCTGATTATGTCTTGTAATATGATGCACATTTAGATTTTAAAACATTTTTTATACTATTAATTAAAGTTTAATGTTATTATCGTATATATTTTAAAATAAATTTTAATCGCACTATAAATTTTGGTTTGACGTTGTCAAATTTTTTCTAAATACTTGTTCAATGTGGAACAAAAATAAAAGATGCATATTTCACCGTTCTGATGTCCCCAGGGATCAAGCGAGTGCTTGAACGGTAAACGAAATCGTGATGATACAAATACATAGATAAAAGCATATATGTGTCTCAATAAAATTATCTTTATTTTCACATTTCTAAGCTTATTTAAGAGTCAGATCACTAGAGGTTTTCTGTTTAGAATCTTTATTTCTCATTA
The DNA here is from genome assembly GCA_951806755.1 of Brenthis hecate. Lineage (NCBI taxonomy): Eukaryota > Metazoa > Arthropoda > Insecta > Lepidoptera > Nymphalidae > Brenthis > Brenthis hecate. Next base: position 2,625,132 of record OX638255.1, read on the forward strand.
AGAATAACAAATTCACTTACATGAGAAAACACATTAAATATTATAACATTCACTAAATGCGAGTACGTACAAGTTACATTTGTGAGAAATACATAGTATGCGGGTAATCCTTAAAAATAATACTTAAAACTACAAACAAGTTAATAATACAGTTAGAGCAAAGCGCTAAGAATAAAGAAATCATGGAAATGGCAAAGACTACATTTTACTTTAAGTTTTTTAAGATATAATATTTTAGCGTTTTTTTAAATGTTGTAATTGTTTTTGATTCCTTTATATCTGTTGGTAATTTATTATATAACTGTGCTCCTTCAAACATTAGACTCCTTTTTCCGTAGTTAGTTCTCGGGGCGTATAAGACTAAGTTGTTGGCATTTCTTAGGAAATGCTTTTGAATTTGTTGTTTTTTAGTGAATTTTATGTTAGAATGTATATCTCCGCTCAGCACTTTTCTTATTAGCATACATCTATTATAGGTATATGTTTTAGACATGTTTTTGAATATTTAGTATTCTAGAAACCATTGTAAGAGTATTTGTAGTAAAATTTCGATACATTTAATTAAATTAAACTGTTTTTTTCTACTTCTTACTTGAAGTAAGGCATAATTTTTTTCGTAAATTGATTTTGAAAAAGATTGCTTGACTGTTAAGTATGTACTTAAATATTATGCTACAAATAGTGTGATAGCCACATAACACATTGTAATGATATAAGTAGAACTTATAAGATCGTTTAAAAAACACATACACACACATAATATTAGTAGTAATAAATATATACATAATTCAAATACATAACTACAATACATATAAAAAAATATTATATTAATATTGTGTAAAATTTTGTTGTAGTTTTTTTTTTCTTTATAATTATAAATATTATATTAGTAATCTTTTTTTTTATGTTGAAAAAAATAGTATTTTATTTACAATAAAGAAAATTACAAATATTCTTAATTATATATACAAAAAAAATTTACACTTAGTTATTACTGTACAAGTCATGTCCGCGTGGAATAGTGGCAAGAATGCTACCCGCATTCCCCCGTTGAATGGCAATGCCGATTCTTTGGGCGAAAAATACGCCAGCCCTCCTGTCACCAGTAGAGGTGATAAGACGAGATGTTATGTCTTTTAAAAAGAGCTTAGCACTTTGACTCCATGGACCAAGGGTTCTACAGCAAGTTGTAGTTAAAAATAAAAACAATTTAACACCCATCGAGTTGTTTGTTTCATTTTATACATTCAACGTAAAATTTTAAGAGAAACAATGTTTGGTATACATTTGGGGAATATCGCGAGAATTTCCTAGAAAAGACTTTATTTTTATATAAAGCACAGATAATGGAAATAAGTTATATAACGTTAATACATAAGTACAATTCTTAAAAGTCTAATATATTCATGCTAAAAGTTTCTTTCAAAAGATTTTTATTGTAACATGAGTATAGGCATTCTCCTGGTAACGAAGTCACGTCCTGAATAATGTAAGAACACAGTGCATTGATTGTATACGTATTACGTACACTGTACAGTGATTCGCAAAGCCATCCGTGCGACGCAAGTTGCCTCATGTTTTCTAAGATACAATTCTTTCTATAAATAAAACTAAAGTTAGCTTGACATAATATGTGTAAAAATGAAATATCTAGTGATTCAAACGTTTTTCATCTCTTACTTAGATCATATAAATACTTATATATTTTTTATCAATGTTGGATTTTTGTTTGCAACATAATAATAATGAAATTAGGTTGTGTTTTTATTAAGTTTTATAGGGTATGTATACAACTTCCCTATTTGAATCGACTATTATAAAATTTTTCATTGGTTTTAAATGTTTTTTCGTTGGACCCTATGTTTTTTTTTTCTAAAATAAATATAGCCTAAGTTACTACTTATTACATTAGCTATCTGCCAGTGAAAGTCTCGTCAAAATCGGTCCAGCCATTTTAGAGATTAGACGGAACAAACAGACAGACAGACAAAAATTGTAAAAAATGTTGTTTTGGTATATGTACCGCGTATACATCCATATGCATTTAGTAAAAATCTGTTATTTTGACATTACAAATAGACACTTCAATTTTATTTATCTGCATAGATATTAAGTTACAACAAATATTTAACCATTAATTTATAAATATAATATATTGTTAAATTTAGAAATATTGTCTCGTTACTTCTAATAGTTGCATTCTTTGATATTTTAGACTGTACTTTACTTTAGCTACGTATTGATGAAATTTTAAGCGATGGTACAGTAGTAAAAGTTATTATATTAGTGTATCATGTACAGTGTGTTATTAAATGTTAGTTCAGCGTTCTTAAACAAAGCAAGGCTGTGACACTATTCTCTATATATTATACTAGCAACTCACCTTCGCTTCGCTCGGGTTCGTCCCTAGCTTGATTCTCCATACAAACTTTCATCCCCATTTTCACCCTCTTAAGGGATGATTTCCGGGATAAAAAGTATTCTATGTCCTTCCCAGGGTCTCAAACTATCTTCTTACCTTTCATATAAATCGGTTCTGTAAATCCTTTTCTAGAGATTACCCCCTACAACGTCACAAACTCACATTATCACAAACCCACAAACTTTACCTCTGTATAATATTAGTATAGATGTAAAGTAAAATCATTTTTGATTTTGCTTGGGCTAATTTCAGAAACTACAGTACAAAATCATACATTTTTCACCCATTGAAGGAGTGATTATCTAAATTATTGTACAATTTATGAACAATTTGCAAAATTAAACTACTTGTTACATTTGAAAATGAAGTTGAAAAAAATTGTTCCATCTGAGAGCTTGTGTAATATACGAGTAAATGTGAAGGGCAAGGGTCAGTAGTAAATTATAAATGACAGTAAAATTATAATATCAAAGACAAAATACCAATAAAATTTATACCGTTTGAAATTAGTTTTATCGGTAACAATTTTCCGTGCCATTGGTCTAGGCTAATTATCATGCAGTTAATAAAATTTGAATTTAGGTCAGCTCTACCATGAAAACTAGAGTTTAAACTGAATGTGGTCTCACATATATTTAATCAACGTTAAATAATTTAATTGATCGCAGATTTGTGAAAGCGCAACCGTCTATAATCGTATGGGATACCTATATATATTAAAATTGTAACTAAGCCGAATCTGTACATTAAATATTATTTGGAAAATCTTATTGAAATAGACATTATTATCGATACAGCGGCCGAATCGAAGTTTTTAGGGTTTTTGTCTGTCTGTCTGTGACTGCAACACGGAAAAACCACTGCAGGAATTTTGATGAAATTCCATATGTTGATGTGTGATATAAGTTTCTACATAGTATGTATAGCTGTATACTAGTGTAGTATTATGCTATCTGTGGTGTATGTACGTATACATATACACACACACACACCTACACATATACCTACACATATACGTATACATATATTTATCCATCTCTAAGAAATTCAATGAAACATTTAAACGATATATTTAAACTTTTATGTATGTTTTCATTACATGCTGTAAATTTCATTCATTTTAGATAATATTTTCGTTGGAATCATACAAACAAATAAATCATAAAGTAAAATTGCGTAAGCTAGTAAATAATACTGGAATATTTTCTACTAGAGGCTCACCCTCACGTCGCTCGGGTTCGCCTCTTCGGCTTTGCCTCAAACAAAAACAAATCTATTCCACGGAAGCCGTACATTTTTCCGGAATAAAAAGAAGCCTATTTGGTATTCTGATGTATGAACTATATTATTGTAAAGTTTCATTAAAATCCAATCAATAGTTTTTATGTACTAAGCTGTATAATTTACTATAGTTTTTTAACTATCCCACGGGAACTCTTTAATTTTCCCGGATGAAAAGTATCTAAAATTTTGACCAGGGATATAAGGTATCGCCATGTAAAATTTCGTTTAAATCAGTCCAAGAGTTTCGGAGATTAGCCCGTACAAACAGACAAACAGACAAATGAAAAATTAAAAAAAAACTGGATTTGTTCTATTTCTCTTCCTACATCCCCGTGACTCGGTTTTTAGCATTTTTTTTCTATGTACAGACATTAAATCTTTACAGTTTTATTATATGTATAGATTTGCTACCAAAAATGTTGTAAATAGGCAAATATTTTACCAAAACGAAATATTTTAAGCAATATACTCGGTACATACTTTCACGGTTAACTAGAAGCCCTCGTGCTGCTAATGCCCTAACTACTCCTCGAGGGCTCTTTAATAATTTTATGCTATAGTAGTATACTCGTATATACTAACTACTCAAAGAAGCTATTATAATGTATCCTCTGGTGCATAAACTCTAACGTCTAGGTTAAATTCGCGTCGATTACGAAAATACAATAAACATGATTTCGCATTAGAATATATAAGTAGCGACTTACACTCGCTTCGCTTATGTGCCTTATATATTATTAACATTACAAAAATGCTTTCTCAACCAATTCTTACACCGTATAAGAAGTCTCAATATTAATCTTCATACACTGTACTTTAAAAAAAATGAACTATCCAATTTGATTTAATACCCAGAGTATCTACTGTCAACTCAAACTTCCAACCCTTTAACTACCTATGAAAAATCTACCCGCCAAGTTTCGAGTTTGTAGCAATTATACTTCCTGGATCTTTCGTCAATAATTAATGAGTGGTATTTCAATTTTATATATACATAGTACATATAGTCTTCTTTATACAAGAAATAGTTTAATTATAAGTCTGAATATTATTTCAATGTTAATATAGCTGTTAATTTTTTACACTTATATTAAACATGGATCACGTTTAGTACTCGTAGTTATAAATGGTAGAGTTACAAGCACTTGTGTCGTGTAAAGCCACAACAGAACAGTATTATTATTTGTGCTTTACATATTGGTATGTATGTATGTATGTATGTATGTATGTATGTATGTATGTATATATCTGACACCGAGTTAGAATTATATGTAAAGCACTAAGGGTAACCCAGAAATGGTTCAAAAGAAAGGATTAAAAGACTTAATGTAAATACTAATAAAATTCGTGTTGATTTATATTTCTGTTAACGTATTTAGTTGCTAGATAATGATTCAATATCGCTCCGATATGAAAAACCTTTTAAAGGAGAACGTAGTTAAATGGTTGACACAGATCGAGAACGGTCAGCAAACAAGGCGGAGTCTTTTATGGCGTCAAGTTAAAAGTACTTAGTTTAGAGCAAAGTGAAGACAGCTAGACAGTTAAACTGTAAAATATAAGTTTAATAAAAGTTATATTAATAGGGGATGAAAATAGTTTATGTGATTAAGAAAGGAGCACTATTGTCCCTTTAATAAATAAATTTCAAGCTTTACAAAAGTAGACATGCACTTTGTATGCAGACTAAAAAACTACATTTATAGACGGAATCCGCCAAAATAAATGACAAAGTCGAAAATTTTATATATATATATATATATATATATATATATATATATATATATATATATATATATATATATATATATATATATATATATATATATATATATATTATACTAGCACTGCTCGCGGCACCGCCCGCGTGCAGATGACCAAAAACCAAATTCTTAGGTTTTACATATTAGTGTACTCTTACAATGCAGTTTTTGTATTTTTTTCTCAGAAATGAGATATTTTCCCGCGGTAAAGAGTATTCTATATGTTGACCGGGATAACCAGCTATCACCATAGCGAATTTCATCAAAATCCCTCCAGTGGTATTTCTGTGATGCGGTAACAGACAGACAGACAGACAGATAGACAGACAGACAAAAATTATAAAAACTATAGATTCGGCCTCTGTATCGGTAATAATGTCTATTTCAATAAGATTTCCCAAAAAATATTTAATGTACAGATTCGACTTAATTTTATTATAAGTATAGATTATAGAGCTCCGCTCTGACCCCACCAGATTCCATGGACACGACCCGCCCACGAATGGAACGAATAGTGAACAAGTAGCGAGAAAAGCTATTTATGCTACTAATCTCGATTTTGCCATACAGGTCATTTACTTTCCTCAAAGAATAATGGAAATAAGTCGTTTGTTCACAATTAAGAGAAGAAAATATGAACAATGAAAAATTATTATATTCCAATGTATTTTAAAGCATTAGTTATTTTTCCCTTGAAAGCAAGATAGTATGATATTAGCTTATTAATTTTTTTCTTTATTATAATAAAACTAGCATTTCCCGCGGCTCCGCCCGCGTTCAGATGACCAAAAACCAAATTCTTAGGTTTTACATATTAGTATACTCTTATCTTACAATGCAGTTTTTGTATTTTTCTCAGAAATGAGATATTTTCCCGCGGTAAAAAGTATCCTATATGTTGACCCGGATAACCGGCTATCACCATACCAAATTTCATCAAAATCCCTCCAGTGTCTTTTCTGTAATGCGGTAACAAACAGACAGACAGACAGACAGACAGACAGACAAAAATTCTAAAAACTATAGATTCGACCTCTGTATCGATAATAATGCTCATTGCTATAAGATTTTCCAAAAAATATTTAATGTACAGATTCGGCTTAGTTACAATTTTATTATATGCATAGATTATATACAGTATACAAATTGTGACATATGTACTATTTTAAAGCTTAATGTATTATTTTAAAACATTATTGTTTGGCTTCAAGAATGAACTACATATGAAGAATACGACTCTCCTTCTATGTTATTCCTTCGTCTGTGATGTACACTTACCTAATATGAAGTCTCTCAAACTTATGAACAAATGGCTAAAGCAACTCATTGTTCTATATCAACGTATAAATCCTTTGTCTTTCATTCCACGGAAATATTATAAACATATTATTTATATTAGTTACGTATACCTAATTTATATATTTTATATACGTATATAAAATATCGTATGTATGTATATATGTATTTATCATTTTTATTTTTCTTATCTCTGTTATTTGTTCACGCCCTTCCACTTCACACTTTGCTATATCCTACACCTAAAGGTTGCCTGGAAGAAATCGCTGTTTTAGCGATAAGGCCGCCTCTTGTGCATTTTGCTACTACTGTATTCTTTTTTTTTATATTTCTTCCTATGTTGTGTGTGCAATAAAGAGTTTTTATTATTTTTTTTTTTTTTTTAAAGAAAATGTGAAAAACTAACGGCATTATGAAATGAATGATCGCGTGGATATGACGCGCACTCCTGCTTGCCAAGTATGGTAGACATATTCAAACGTGTTTTTCATACACATTTAATTATACTACGCCACGCATTTGTACGCGTACTTGTATGAGTTCATGAATGTAGATTATTATATTCATAGTTCATAATGTATTATGCACCTAAGATTTTTTTTCTACACTTTTATTTTTGCTTAATATCGCTTCTTTTTCTACTTTTTTGGGGAAAAAATTATCAATTCTCTATCCTTAGCAATATAGTAATAGAGCTAAGAGTAAATAAATACTTGTATACCTTTTTCATCTTCCTCTTCCATTGTATTTTTATATTATATAGATTACTAGCATTGCCCGCCCGCCCGCCAGCGTTCAGATGACCAAAAACCAAATTCTAAGGTTTTACAATTATTAGTATACTCTTGCAATGCAGTTTTCGTATTTTTTCTCAGAAATGAGATATTTTCCCGCGGTAAAAAGTATCCTATATGTTGACCCGGATAACCAGCTATTACCACACCAAATTTCATCAAAATCCCTCCTGTGGTTTTTCTGTGATGCGGTAACAGACAGACAAAAATTCTAAAAACTCTAAATTGGGCCTCTGTATCGATAATAAAGTCTATTTCAATAAGATTTTCTAAAAAATATTTAATATACAGATTCAGCTTAGTTACAATTTTATTATATGTACCTATAGATAAATCATGAAAATCTCAACGCATCTCGAAAAGTAGAGCAATCCCATAAAAGTTACAAAAACTGATACTGCAAACTTCTTGAAACTTTTTAAAAAACATCAAAAATACACTTTGAAGCATATTTGACTCGAAATAACAGCACTCACAATATAATAACAACGTTGGATTATTAAATAATTTCATGTAATAAAGTTAGTGAGTCGTGGAATATGGAATAAAAGACAGATAATGTTGACCTACTCTCGCGAGAGGTCACTTCAGACGACCTTTGTGGAAACAACCTTCATATACAGCTACATAAATGTGTGAATCCTTGAACTTAACAAATATGAATTGAAGTATGTCTTTTGATCATTATAAAATTAATTAATTATTTTCGCAAATACTTATTAAATCCTTTCTTATAATATACGTTATAGCTTTTTCACTAAAAAAGTTCTCACTTTTTTCTTATTAATATTATACCTTTGTATAACACAGTCGTAATGATTTAACACTTCCAGGTAAATTTCTAAGAAATCAATTAAAATTCTAAGAAATCTATTGTTAACTGACACGCCGGCGTGTCCGCGGTCGTGGAGGGAATATCGATCGTTGGCCATAAATAGCATTTTTTGCATATTTCTTACTATTTAAAAAATATATTCATATAATAATAGATTAATTAATAATGAATTAAATAGCAAATAGGCACATTTAATGTATTATTTTTTTCTTCTTCTTTGTTGTAGTATTTCTGAAGCATGTTGTGTTTACCTTAATATAGATTTACAATTTACCAATGTTATCTATGATATTAATTATCGTGCTAATATGAAACAATTGTAAAACTGCTGGTAGACCTTAAATAAATAAATAAATAAATATATATATATATATATATATATATATATATATATATATATATATATATATATATATATATATATATATATATATATATATATATATATATATATATATAATAGCACTGCGCTCGTTATTCTTCGGTAGTGACGGATTTCCTTCCTATCGGAGTATGACAGCGAGGAAAAAGACAATACACCTGTGTATATATCTATATTTGTGTATTATAAATCTTCTCACGTGGAGCATCGTATCACTGAGTTTGGCGACGGTGACCGAAAATCGATCAGGTACATTGGACCAATTAAAAAAACCTGTGTGTGTACTTATGTACGCACCTAAGATATTATACTTCTTTGGCGTAACAGAACAAAAATTGCTAAAGATTTCATCCCGTATGTCACAAGTCATTGTTTGTAAAAGGAATACAGCTAACTTCATCATGTCACTTTTTGGCTGTCGGTGTGCGCGCGCATCGTAAAGATTTTACTCTTATAATTTTTTTCCAAACGTGCCAAAAGAAGTATAACTTCAATAAATGTAAACGTTTGTATGTGGGTAAGTTTGTTACTCCTCCACTCTGAAATGGTTAGATAGAGACAGGTCATATCTGGTAAATGGTATCACATAGGTTAGGCTAGGCACCTAAGGTCTTCCCCCCCAACGTGCGTTCACCTTGTCGTGGTGGGGGGGCTCAGTAGTGTACTCGCGAAGCCAAGAAACGCACAGGGAGGTGGTCCGCTTCGGTGGGCGGTGGAAGGCGGCCTTCTTCGGAGGGCGGTGTACCATGCGGGTTGCTCCTGGTACTTCTCTGATAGCAGAGTGGACCGTGGAGCAACCCCATGGTTGTTGTGGTCTGCTTCGGCAGACCTGCCGTCGGGGCGTCGTAGTTGAATGCGTAAGCGATCCTGCGACGCCCCATTAAGACGGGGGAAGGCTTTGTTGGGTTTTAGTGGGTAGTACTGGCTTCGCCAGTGAGTCCCACACTTCGTGCGTAAATGCATTTCCCAACGTTAACAAAAAAAAAAAAAAAAGGCACCTAAGGTCTTGCGTTCACCTGGTCGTGGTGGGGGGGCTCAGTAGTGCCCGGCAATCCAACCGGGCGCGAAGCTAAGAAACGCACAGGGAGGTTGCCCACTTCGGTGGGCGGTGGGAGATGGCCCTCTTCGGGGGGCGGTGTACCATGCGGGTTGTTCCTGGTACTTCTCTGATAGCAGAGTGGACTGTGGAGCAACCCCATGGTTGTTGTGGTCTGCTTCGGCAGATCTGCCGTCGGGGCGTCGTAGTTGAATGCGTAAGCGATCCTGCGACGCCCCATTAAGACGGGGGAAGGTCTTGTTGGGTTTTAGTGGGTAGTACTGGCTTCGCCGGTGAGTCCCACACTTCGTGCGTAAATGCATTTCCCAACGTTAAAAAAAAAAGGCACCTAAGGTCTAGGTCACTAGTTATACCTACAAATTATATAAGTCAGTCGTCTAGTTTATCTTAACTACATATGATTATTATTTAACTTATTTCTCGGGAAAATGAACAATTCTCGCGAGATAGTAGTTAGAAGTAAGTAAGAAAGTTCTCTTATAAAGTGTGTTAGGATTATACTACACGGATTCCGATAAGTCTTATGTGCCTCTTTTATTCTTTTCTTTCTATTGAAATGAACAAAGTTGCGTATTTTTACCAGTTTATATATTTTTCTACAAGTTATTTTCCTTGTCATTTTAGCGGCTTTATTTTTTAAATACGGGTAATAATCTATACATATAATAAAATTGTAACTAAGCCGAATCTGTACATTAAATATTTTTCAAAAAATCTTTAATGTACACATCTTATTGAAATAGACATTATTACCGATACAGAGGCCGAATCTATAGTTTTTAGAATTTTTGTCTGTCTGTCTGTCTGCCTGTATGTTACCGCATCACGGAAAAACCACTGGAGGGATTTTGATAAAATTTTGTATGACGATAGCTGGTTATCCGAGTCAACATATAGGATATTTTTTACCGCGGCAAAATATCTCATTTCTGAGAAAAAATACAAAAACTGCAATGTAAGAGTATACTAATATGTAAAACCTAAGAATTTGGTTTTTGGTAATCTGAACGCGGGCAGAGCCGCGGGCAATGCTAGTTAATTATAAAAAAAACTACTTGATCCTCATTACCCATAAAATTCAATTAAAGTAATCTATACACAGAAACATAGTAGGTATATTGAAAGAATATGACGGAGGAGGATTTAATTACCTTTTTCTGTTATGAAACCTTATTATTGTTTAAAGTTTCTATGTTCTTTAATTTACTTTTTATTGCTTTTAAAGTTATTTTGCATTTAGAGCAGAGATTTAGTCTCGAGCGGGGTCGAGACGCCATCACGACATTCATTCTTTGCAGATACGTGGTTTAGTAAAGTCGGTTGATCATGGTGGATCATAGAGTTTTGCTTTGATATTGTAGTTGGAAGTCGATGATCGGTGACTGTGAACCCGCTAGCTCTAAATCATTCGAATTACCGTTTCAAGTTTATAACATTGTGACTTCCCTGATTAAATTGTGTATTGAGCACTGAATACTTTATTATTTGAGCCCTGATAACGCCCACATGATGAGTAACCACCAAAGATGATGTTCGTAGTATATGGATAACACGACAAATATATATGCATATATTAACATGTCATAAATATAAGGTGAAACAAACATGCATTGGCGAAAAATATAATACTAATAAAAAAACCATGTCTATAATAAATAATTTACATAGTTCGTATTCGATTTATGTGTCTAACGATACAGAACATACTATGTACTTTTCAAAAGACGTAAACGTTTACTGACTGTTTATATATTGACTAGTGCTCTTACGTTTTCACGTTTAGGATAGATCTCTTAGAGATGAGACGTTTTCCCGCAGTAAAAAGTATCCTACATGTTGACCCGGATAACCAGCTATCATCATACCAAATTTCATCAAAATCCCTCCAGAGGTTTTTCCGTGATGCGGTCACAGACAGACAGACAAAAATTCAAAAAACTATAGATTCGGCCTCTGTATCGGTAATAATATCAATTTCAATAAAATTTTCAAAAAAAAAAACATAAATGTACAGATCCGGCTTAGTTACAATTTTAGCATATGTATAGATAACACAAAAACTGTATAGAATTCATTACCACTAAGTATGATTCAAGTCTGCCAATAAAATAAAAAAAAATAACAGATATAAAATAAGTTTTATTTTTATTGTTTTGAAATTTTCATTGAAAAACCTTTTGCTATAATAATACTCATGATTTTCATCTCAAGAACGTCTGACGATTAATTTTATAATGCGTATTTTGCTACAATTACAAAAATTATTTCAGTCTTAGTTTCATGTTTAAGTCCATATCATAAAAACTACTGAACCGATTTAATGAAATGTAAGCAAATAAAAAAAATGATCACGATCCGATTACTAGTTTCGGAGAAATGCGTGGATAAACATACAAACATACATACACCTATAAAATACTGTATGTTTGTTTGGAATGTGAATGTTTTGCAGTTCCAATAATTATTACATATATAAGTGTCGAATTGATAGCCTTGCCTCTCTTTTTTTTTGAATTCGGTTAAAAAAGTTTCTTTGGTTAATAAAATTATTTTAATTTCTTGATATACACATAAATCCCAGTACTATTTATGTGTACCTAAAAGCTTTTCTATTGTGTTCCATATTTTAAATTTAAATTGCCATTTTTATTTCATTTTGCTTACTGGATAAAAGTATAATAATTCAAATAATTAAAGCAAATTGCTATTTTTTATGGTTTTAATTATAGATCTGCTTCATTACCTCAAGATGAAATGTAAAATATTTTTTATTTAGCCATCAACCTGGGGCAGTTTAATTAGAGGTGATTTTTGATCTTTCTTTGTTATATTAATTGTTACCTCGACTCACCATTTATAAAGGATTGTAATTACAAATATTATGAAATTTCTCTCTGAACATAGAAAGAAATAAGAACAACGAATTCTTATATTTTGACTGTACTTTGTTAGATGAAGTTTCGCGTCATCTATTTATAAAATGACTAGCGTTTTCCTGCGACTCCACTTCTTCCTTCCACCAACATATCATATACTAAAACTTTCTCCGAAACACGCTGCATCTTATGGTATGAGTATTATTCCGATCGGTTCAGTAGTTATCGCAGTATAAATGAACAAAAAAATCGGTTCTCCATTTATTAGTATAGATAAGTAAGTTATTATTCTTTATAAAATAAATTTAATTTATATATGACAATTAAATATTATCCTATAATCTATGTACTGAAACACAATAACATAGGCTTGAGCGTTTTAAACACAGACGTTTTCATTAACTTCCTATTAATTCCTATAATATTTTAAAACATTTTTAAAAATGGTTTAGAGGTCTCTAAATAACTGCTCTATTATTATTATCACAGATCATATAATACTATATTAGTATGTAAGTTAAAAATGAAATTAAAAAAGGCGAGACTTAGGCAAGATGTCATTGTACAACCGTTAAAGTGTAGACATTTTTTTTTTTTATGTTGGGACATCAACACACATCACCATCTAATTCCATGGTAAGCACAAAGCTTGTGTTATGGATACCAGATAGTTGATACACTATATATATATATATATATATATATATATATATATATATATATATATATATATATATATATAACCTTAAATACATACATATTATAAATACAAACACCCATGACTGGAGTACAAACATTCGTGCTCATAACACAAATGAATGCCCCCAGCGGGACTCGAATCCGCGACTGCTGGCACAGTAAGTAGGGTCACTACAAACTGAAACAAACGTGTCGTCAAAAATTGCATTAAAATGACTTAATCGTTATGACATTTTCATACGTGTGTCACCATTTGTTCTGTTAAGACGTGTTGTTGCTCACTATATTAAAAAGTATATTCTTTTTGTATCTAAATGTTAGATGTGGCTTATAAAAGTAATAAGTTAAACTGTGGGGTTTATTGTGACTTTTTACTAAAAAAAAAGAACATAGTGAACAGTTAATAGTGTTAAAATCGTCATTTTATTTACTAAAAGTGCAAGTTTAGAAGTTAGAATAACACAAATACCCCCTTATATTATTTTATTGAAGCGAATAAAAACTTGTCGAAACACCGGTAGTGCAATTTCATCATTCCGAATAGCCCTGTTCGTGGTCTCTTGGTGTTAACTGTAGATGCTTACGCCGGAGTTGGAAGTTCAAATCCACGCGAAAAATATTTTAATTTAATAATTTATCTTTTACAAAGTTAAAAATGACCAATGAATGCCCAATCTGTAAAGGCAATATCTTGGTAACACAAAAAAGGATTAAGTGTTCTAAATGCCAAGCACATTATCACTTAGAATGTGTTGCATTGAATAATAACAGCAGCGTAATATCCCGAACACGGTGGATCTGTACGGCTTGTGCCTCAAATACTCGAAAAGGCAGCAATAACTCAAATACACCGAAAGATAAGCAAAACTGTTTGGAAAATAGTACACCGCAGGTACCGTCTACGTCACTGATATCGAAAGAGGTGAAAGAGATAATAACTAACTCTTTAAGCGTTGAATTTAAAAAAAATCGTGAAGAGTTAAGTGTTTTACAAAGCATTAAGGAATCCATAGATTATTTCTCCAATCTATACGACAGTGTTAAGCAAGAATTAGAGGAAGCGAAAAGTGAAATATTGAACTTAAAAATGGACAATTGTGAATTAAGAGACATTATTAATTCCCATAGCAGTGTTATCAACAGTCTGGAAAAGGAAGCAAGAGCAAGTAATATAGAATTACACTGTGTACCTGAATTTAGGAATGAGAATCTTGTAAACACAATCGAACAAATAAGCAAAGTAATAAGTGTTCCTCTAATTGAAGGTAGCATCACTAAATGTACAAGGGTTGCAAAACAAAATAAAAGCTCAGCTCGTCCTCGCACCGTAATAGTAAAGTTTTCAACTCCACTTATACGTGATCGATTTTTGGCTGGTGTTATCAACTATAATAAAAAGAACGCTGAGGATAAACTGAATACATCGCACCTTGGAATATCAGGGGAAAAGGCACCTGTTTTTGTGTCTGAGCATCTAACTTCTGCATCTAAGGACATATATGCAGCAGCAAGACTCCTTGCCAAGGAAAAACAGTATCGCTACGTTTGGTCACGTAACGGTAACATATTTCTTAGAAAATCAACTGCGAGTGACGTAATATTTGTAAAATCTAAAGATTTTCTAAAAAACTTTAGAGTAAATTGTGTTTATAAGTTTTTTTTATTTATTTAATCTGTTAAGATTTTTTGTGTATTGTTTTTAATAGTTTTAATCTATGCTGAGTAGCTTAAGAATCCTGTATCAAAATGTAAGAGGTATTAGGACAAAAATATATGATACTTACCGTGCCATACTTAATGATAATTTTGATGTCATTATTTTTACAGAGACATGGCTTAATAGCAGTATTAACAATAACGAATTTATAGATGAAAGGTACGTGGTATATAGGCGGGATCGTGAATCTAGTAATTCTTCAAAAAGTGATGGTGGAGGCGTTCTAATAGCTGTTTTAAATAAAATTAAAAGCTACAGGGTTACATCTTGGGAGACTGCATACGAGGATCTATGGGTAAACCTTACGATTGATTCGACAATTATTTCTATTTGCGCGGTGTATATTCCATCTCCGTTAAAATATGAAGTATTAAAAACTTTTATACAAAATACAAAAAAACTAGTTATTCAACAACCTACAACCCTAATAATTGGTGATTTTAACATACCAGCACTGCATTGGGTATTGGACGGTAATATACCCACAAAGTTTACGGTGAACCACACCAATTCGGCAGCCGGTTGTTTAATAAAGGATTTTATGTCTCTTACAAGTTTGACGCAAAGTAATGGTATTAATAATATGTATGGTAGAATGTTGGATTTAATATTTACTAATATTGATAATATTACGGTTACCAACAGTTACACATGTGTTTGTCCGGTTGATAATTATCATCCTCCATTAGATATATTCTTAAATCTGAATACAGTCGAAAAACTTTTTGAACCAATTACATTTACTAATTATAATTACAATAACGCGGACTATGATATTGTAAATACACATATTCAAAATTTAGACTGGGAGTTGTTGTTTTATAATTGTAGTGATACTGATAAAATGGTCAACATTTTCTATTCTGAATTACGTAGAATAATAGAGATTTGCGTGCCGAAAAAAAAGTAAAAAATAATAAAAAATATCCAATTTGGTTTTCACACAATCTTAAAAAGCGATTAAAAGAAAAGAATAAGTACAGATTATTTTTTAAAAAATATGGCAATCCTCTCGATGAGATTGAATTCAAAACTCTCAGAGACAGATGTAATGATCTTATAGATATCGATTATAATAAGTACATTGAAAACGTAGAAAATAACGTAAAGGTAAATCCAATGTTTTTCTATTCCTATATAAAAAAACTTCGTAGTAATAAATGTGATTACCCGGCTTTAATGACATTAGATGATTGTAATTTTACTGGAGGAGTAAACATATGTAATCAATTTGCAAAGCATTTTTCAAGACAATATGTTCAAAACAACAAGATTTCTAGTGATACATCCTGCGCTAATTGTAATGATACATACAACTCGCTTTTAACAGAAATTACCATAAGCGAAAATAAAATACTAACTCAAATAGAATCTCTAGATATAAAGAAGGGGCCTGGATCTGATAACATACCACCTATTTTTGTCAAAAAAACTGCATCAACACTAGTAAAACCACTTTATCTGATATATCAAAAATCACTCAAAGATGGCAAATTTCCCTCTTATTGGAAAAAAACGAGAGTTGTACCTATTTTTAAAAGTGGGGAGAAAAAATGCATAGAAAATTATAGACCCATTTGTATTTTATCAGTTTTCGCAAAAAATTTTGAGTCATTAATTGGTCCTTTTCTCACTTGGCACACGAAACTCATAATAACAGAGAGTCAACATGGTTTTATAAAAAATAGGTCTACAATTACTAATTTGGTAGCTTTTGTGGAGGATATCATAAAATCATTAGATTCTAATACACAGGTTGATTGTATCTATACAGATTTGGCGAAAGCTTTTGATGTGGTTGATCACAACTTTTTAATTCAGAAGCTTTATAAATATGGGATAAGCGGAAAATTACTTAAACTAATCGAAAGTTATCTGCAAAATCGAGAAATGAATGTTGTTTTGGGAGGTTATGAATCAAATACATTTTTTTCAACTTCCGGAGTGCCTCAGGGATCGAGACTTGGTCCTATTTTATTTGGAATTTTTATCAATGATGCCGTAAATGTTATACATCATAGTAATTTTCAACTTTACGCAGATGATCTAAAAATTTATAGAACAATAAAAACTATTGAAGACTCGGTTCTTTTGCAACAGGATTTAAATAGATTTGCCATTTGGTGTTCTGAGAATCAAATGAAAATAAATAACTTTAAATGCCACAGCATAACTTTTAGTAGAAAAATAAGTGATATTAATTACAATTACAGTATAAACGGTTACCTTCTTAAAAAAGTTACTCAAACACGAGATTTGGGTATTATTGTTGACGCAAAGATGAGTTTTATTCCACATATAGATGATGCTGTAAGCAAATCATTAAGGACATTAGGGTTTATAATTAGATCTACTAAAGCCTTTAAAAAATCTAGTACATTAATAATCTTGTTTAATGCATTAATAAGAAGTAAGTTAGAATATTGTACAATAGCTTGGAACCCATATTATCACACGCATAAAAATAGATTGGAACGAATACAAAAGAAATTCTTAAAGTTTTTATCTTACAAAGATCGAATTAATAATGAAGTGGGCAATTATGATGATTTATTACGACATTATAAAATATTGAAACTAATTCATCGCAGGGATATTGCTGATCTCTGCTTTTTACACAAAGTAATTTCAGGAGATATCGATTGCCCTAGATTATTAAAAGAACTTAATATAATTACTCCTAAGCCAAATGCAAGAGTAACTAATGCTCAAAGTTTTAAATGTCAGTTCTCGAGAACGAATTTAGGTTTAAATGCCCCGCTATGTAGAGCTGGAAAATGTTATAACAACTTACCAAAAAATGACTTTGATATATTTTATGACTCCTTACACTGCTATAAGGCTAAACTCAAAACCTACTTTATGAACTTATATCAACCAAAAAACCCCTAATACCTTTACCTAGTAAACTATTATCTTAGTTTTATATTTTTCCCCATTTCTTTTTTTTATTATTTGATTTGGTCATGGTTAGTATAAACATTGTTTTCTACCTATGTATTTACGATTTATGTAATATCAAAATTTAGTTATATTTTTGTTAAAACTTTTTTTTTTTACAAGGATATTTTGTTATTTAAATGTTAGAGTTTTTTTCATTTCTTATATTTTTTTTGTAACATATGTGAGCAACAACAACAGCATTTTTCTTAGTTCAACAATTATTATATACATGTTAAGTTAGCCTGTAATTGTGATAAACTTTGTAACACTTTCTTATGTATAACTATAATAAGTTAAAAAATGTATTCTTAGTATATAACGTAGGCTTCCTAATAAATAAATAAATAAATAGACATAGAATCATAATATGTAACTTCCATATATGTATATATTTTTTAGATTTCTATTCTTCAACGATTATATAACGACATCCTCTGTAAGCCCCGCAGGTTTGTAAGAAATAACCGATAATAGGTAGTATTAAATTGGAACGTATGCAATTTAGCAAAGGTAACATATGTACATTTATCCTGAACATTCAATTATCGTTCATTGTGCCTCGCTTTACAGATTATTTTTCAATAGATTAATAAGCAGATTTTCCATGAATGTACCCACCTGTTGCTACGCAACATGGTAGACTCACCGCGCATGCGCAAATAAAACCGCTCAATTTTCCGGCGTCCTTTGAATTATAAATACTATTGCTTTTTCAATATAAATCTGTCACTTTTGTGACTGATTTAAAAAAAGAAATGTACTCAGTTTACTATATGTTCTTTATGAATGTTACACGAAGTTTTCACGTCAGCTATCTGCTGATACTTAGACCTCAGAAATAAATTAGGCTACTTTTATTTTAGAAAGTTTAGTTTAGTTGCTAGTATGTCGGTTTTCTACAGACTATACTTCGGGGAGTGTGCCCACGAGCTCCACAGTCTCATACCGCCATCGCCATTCTTCTATCGGAACACCAGACGTACTGCAGGATGCCATCCTTTCTTGGTTGACATTCCGACCACTCGCACTAAGCGCTATTCGTCATCTTTTATAATGCGCACAGCCAAGAAGTGGAATGCCCTGCCTGCGTCTTTTTACCGAGTGCGTATAACCTGAATCTATTTAAACTCGCTAGATCGTAGACCTTATCTGGGCCTTCGAGCTAAGATGAAGGTCAAGAGTGAGCCCATTTCTAATAAAAACAATAATTAAAAAAGTATTAAGATCCCGCGCAAAAAAAAATAAACCAAATAAATTGTGAACAAAATTCGATTCAAATAGGATTTACGACATTAATTATGTTTATTATTATTTTACAATTTTTGTCTGTTTAAAATGTACGCAGGGACACACCCGAGCGAAGCGAGAGTATGTAAGTTCCCAGTAGAATATAAAATACAAGAAGATTTTTTTTAAATGAGAATATAAGGGGGTAGCTTCAATACGTTGCCATGTAAATAAAATAGAACATCAACTATATCGATTTAACATGTAGTGCTCAAGCCTTTTGACAAAGTAAATGCTTACACACTGTACCTGCTCTCCAATGCCAATATTTGAAGAGTATTACTAGAACCATCTACAACGTATTATAAGAAATTAGTACTCTAATATCTAAGATAAAATAGCTGTATAACTAAACATAATTATATGTCTATTTTTATCACTTTTAAAAAGTAAAAAACAAGAGTAATAAGTAAAAAACATACATTTTCTATCTCACTTAGGTATACGGTATAACTAAAAATAAGGAAGTGAAAAACAATATACATGTACAATATAATATAAAAATTAATCCGACTTCGAAATTCAATCAATTTGCCAGGAAGTAATAATTAATTTTCAATTCAATTATATTCTTTGTTTGGTGAATTGTGAAACAGAACTAAACGTAATAAGTTATTGTTTGAGTTTTATCTGAATCTGGGAACCCCGCACAAATTAACCGTTTTAAAAACTGGCAACACTCACAGACACTTTTCGCTCTGTCGTCGTGTGCATAACTGTCGCAAGTTTTGAAATCGCATTTAAAACTACTTAATTATTCAAGAGTTATACAGTATATTACATTCAAAATAATCTAAACAAGAGGAAAACAAAATATCAGTTCCCGGTTACAGCAATAAGAAAAAAGCTAAACGCACTGGATTTACGAGTAAGATTGCAGTTGCAGGTTAGTGCCATTTTGGTTTCCCAGCGTCTATAATATTAAATTTATTATCAAGTACGGCAATGCACGTACAGTTATGGAGAAGCCGTTAGTTCCGAAAAAGATTGAGGTAAGAAAAAAAAGAATTGAGACAACGCCCTTTAGGTATGTTTGTGTTCAGCCCTTTTTTAACGTCCCACTGCTGGACATGGGCTTCCCATCAATCGGAAGGGGATCAGGGCATAGTCCACCAAACTGGCCAAGTGCGGGTTGGCGGACTGCACATGTCTTTCGAAAACTTGCTAGGTTCTCTCAGACATGCAGGTTTCCTCACGATCTTTTCCTTCACCGTAAGACAAGTGGTAATCATGTTGGAAATGATTCGCACATGAGAATATTAGTTCGAGACCAAGGATTTGAATCCGTTTCACTTGGTTTCCCAAGTGAGCGCGTTACTACTGGTATACCACTGCCTTCCTTTAGGTATGCTACGTTAATTCACCAATATCCCCCAAAACAGAGAAGACCCAGAAGACAATTCTAAAGTATTACGTTCGACGAATTGCATTTCGACGAATAATTATTATTCAAAAACTGTCATACGACGAAAATATTATTTATGAAATTGTTATTCGACTAATTATTTTTTGAAAGGTATATTTTTTAGACGAATTGTTTTCGAAGAATTTTCCGTAGACGATTAGACTTGGATATGCGTCAATTGAATCAATTCTGACACTCCTACGCAAATTCCTATCAGTTTGGTATAAATAAACCATTCTTAAACGATAAAGCCAAACGTGCTGTTTATTTAAGTAGCAAGCAAATTTACGAGGGAAATGCAGTAGAAGATTTATAGGACATCTCCCACCATCTGTTAGTGAATAAAAAATTAAATGGCATTTGTACAAATGTTCAATATGTATATTTTATAGATTATTTATAAATATATATAGATTATTTATGAATTTATGTATAAATCTTTTGAAATAAAACAAATAAAAAATGTTAAATGAAGCTTACCACAATATATTAGTGAAAACCGCACCCAAATCAATTAAGACGTTTCTGAGATTAGCGCGCACAAACACACAAACAAACGGACAAAAATTCTAAAAATCATTGTTAAGAGTTCTATTGCGTTAATAAAGACCCCCAATAATAAGTAGTTTTTCTTAAATATTTTCCATGTACAGACAGCGATTTGGTACATTTTTATTATATGTATAGATAGATATAGATTTATGTTTTCGCACTATTTAAATTATGTTATTAAGATTTCTAGAATAAATATTTAAAATATTTACTACCCTACATGCATTTTTTTTATCTACCAGATCTACTTCCTTTTGACTCGAAGATTGACATAGTCTACTCATATTAGATGTTTCACATCGGAATGAGAGATAGTAAACTGAAAAAATTATATACTTTTCTTTTGACATTATACATGATGTGTCAAAAGTTTCATATAATCTTATGTCCGCGTCTTAAGATATTGAAGAGGTCTAAGGTCTCGGGTCAGAAAATACCTCGCTTCCTATGCGTTAAACTAGTTTACGCTTATTATAAATTTAAAGTATATTTATAATTTATTTGGGTATTTGAATCTATTATAAAATAATTATATAGATCATGAAATTCCCTATAAGTTTTGTTTACAATATTTTTTACGATTAGCCGTTTTTGAGTTGAAAGACAAAATCAACCACGCATCCCAGTCAATAAGTACCTCGTATAAAATAAGTCATTCAATAAAAGAATTATGCTGCTACAATCTAATATCTTTAAACGAGCAATTCTTGTATTATATATAATATCTAAATCTCGGAAACAGCTCCAACGATTTTCATGAAATTTAGTATACAGAGGGTTTCGGGGGCGATAAATCTATCTACTAGATTAGTCTTATGTCTGAGAAAACGCGTGTTTTCGAGTTTTCATGCAGTTTTGTTTTGCATTATTCCACGCAAAATATGGTCGGTAATTTGCAGTTCGGCCAAGACGTAAGACCAACAATCACAGGTGTCCAGGTTCGAATCTCGGTCGCATACGAAGTTTTTACTTTTGTTTTTTTTATATGTGTTCAAGTTTTTTGTTTTAAAAAAAAAGAAAATTGTACTTTAGGCCAAAAACTCCAAGCGAAGCTCGGCCAGCCCAGGTACTAACTATTAACAGGCCAAATATGTAGTAATATATATAAAGTAAAAATTAATATAAAGTAGGAGGCAGTTCTTCATTTTGCCATGTATTATATCAGATAAATCATTCTTTTTAATAAATATTTTTCAACAAGGCAAACACAATATTTTTGGATTGAAAGTAACATTTGTAAAATGCATGTGTGGAGTATGAATAATCATACTAATCTTTATCTACCTATAAACATAACGTGTATCTACTAATATAATAATGAGGAAAGATTTGTATTTATGTATGTTTGTAATGAATAAACTCAAAAACTACTGGAACTGTTTTTTATTCCAGAAATCATCCTTTAAGGGAATGAAAATGGGGATGAAAGTTTGTATAGGGAATGAACCTAGGGACGAACCCGAGCGAAGCAAGCGTGATTCGCTAGTAAAAGATATTTTTTAAACTATACATTTAAATATTTTGAAATAACCAACAAATATTTTTAAATTAAATATTTAATATTTGAAATATTTATGTAAATTCTTTATCTTTCACAATTAACTATAGACCAATACAAAATAAGTACTAATCATGATATCAAGTTAATGATATAAGATGGCGATTATAGAGTAGTTTTATGGTGTTTTCCAATAAAAATAATGTTTGTAATGACTCAAAGAGTTATTTATAATTGATAATAGATTTACTATGCACGATTTGATAACAAGTTAGCCATTAATTAGCCATTTCTCCAAGCTTTTTTATAGCCAAAAGTATGATTTATAAAATCCAAATTTAATCAATAGATTTTATTGGCCAATAGATTTTATCGCCCTAAGGAAATAGGAAACTTGCTTATTTGATAATTACAATCTAATTAATAAAAACCTATTCATAACCATACTTTTTTATTTTTTGAATATTTACAAAAAATACAGGAGGTCTAAGTAAGAAGGTAAGTAGTTCAATTCAATTATTTGTTATTTGACTTTTAGGCGTGCCAGTTGAACACAGATTACTTCACCAATGTCGTGTAGAATGGAGAAACCACGGTGTAGATAATGTATTAATCGGTTAAAAAGAGATATTCACACTGAGGTCTCTTTACATATATGAGCAATTAATTGTTTGATCTGGACCTACAAGAAACAAGACATCACAATAAATTATATACAATATAAATACACATAAAACAGATGTTAGTATAAATTAATTAAATATCTTATTTTAATAACAATCAGATGTACCTAGTATAAATAAACGTGTTTTTAAAGTTATAAATAAATATAAAAAAAACCTAATTTCCCTTATTATGGAAATGTTGAACAAAATTCTTATGTAAAATAAATTCGATATACTTTGAATATGGCTGTATAATGTGTAGGTCTTTGCTTTAATTAATAAAGTTTTAGGCGTTGGCATGGCAACCCGCAATTATTATTGTTTTCTTGATTAAAAACATTCGAGTGTCGCAAGTCACTTTTATATTGGAACGCTCAATGCTATTTGATGAGCAAACACAACGAGACAACACTACGAGTTTGTCTTTGGTCTCTGATAATGGATATTGACGTCATAGTTCGATGACGTCAAATCTATTTTCTCTTATACGAGCGATCTTTATATGGGCATGCGTATTGTTTTTGTGTAAAGTTGTTTTATAGTTTACTAGCGTTGCCCGCGGCTCCGCCCGCGTTCAGATGACCAAAAACCGAATTCTTAGGTTTTACATATTAGTATACTTTTACATTGCAGTTTTTTTTTTTTTTTCTTAGAAATGAGATATTTTCCCGAGGTAAAAAGTTATATCCTATATGTTGACCCGGATAACCAGCTATCACCATACCAAATTTCAACAAAATCCCGCCAGTGTTTTTATCAGTATCACTTTATGTATTGTCAGACAAACAGACAGACAGATAGACAAAAATTCTAAAAACTATAGATACGGCCTCTGTATCGATAATAATGTCTATTTCAATTAGATTTTCCAAAAAATATTTAATGTACAGATTCGGCTCAGTTAGAATTTTATTATATGTATTTTTATAGTTTATTTATATATAGCATTTGAGGGATATAGAAGTTGCAAAGCATATCAAAAAGTTTCGTTAAGCTTATTGAGTTGTATTTCTATGTAAATTATCAGAATATTAGATCTATAGGTATATTAAATCGTTAAATGTTCGTCATAAGTATTACAAATATTATTTCTCAAATATTATTACCTTAAAAAATAATATTATTATTATATTGTGAATACGTATATAATTTATCGTAATTGGCTTTCCAGCAAATATCGCGTATGGAGATAGATATTGTAATTAAATCAAAATCAAACAACTACATTTTACAACATAACAATATCTTGTTTTTATATTAATAAATTTATGTGTTGTGTTGAAACCATCAATTCTTCTATTGATTATATGAGCTCGCTAGCTAAGTATCGTTCACGACGGAGCGATCTCAGCGCTTTTGCAGCGTCAAGGACTACTTGACAGCTATTACACGCGAGTCGATTTTATAAACTGCTAGTGACGTTCCCATACTTTGCTCTAGGTGCCTTTTCGACTTGATACGAAAACCAAATAAATATTCTTATTATTTTTTTTCTTACTTTAACTTAGGAAACAGTAACAATTCTCCAAAATGGATTGTAACGATGTCTTAATGTAGTATAACTAATTTAATTAGAATAAAATTACAATTTCCTCACTTATAAATAAGTATAAATGAAGAAATATAAATAAATAAAACCATTTTTCGGATTTTTTTGCTGACTTATTTCGATTTTTGTTCCCGACGTTTCGAATAACGAAAAATAACTCTATAAACTCATCCACAATAGTAAACATCAAAACGGATTGATGTTTGAAAACTTATGAGCATCTAAGTTACGCATAAATTATACCTTTACCCTGTTTTGTATCTCTTACAGATAGCCGGTTTAAATGCCGTTTCACTCCCCCATTGTTGATGCTTGAAAGCCTACTTGATATAGATGTAACAAGTACGGAACTTGTTATGGTGTAAAATCATTATTCACGGAGTCTGTGTGTTTATTGCGGGAGATTTACTCTGACCGTTTTCAAGGCACATGGGTTATGGTCTAATTATACAGATATTTTAAAGTTCTGTACACGAAGCGTGATAGGCATTAGTAGTCCAGTAGTAGCGCACTTGCTTGGAAAACCAAGTGAAGCGGGTTCTGATGCCAGGTCTCACACCTCTGAAATTTTCATGTGCGAATCATTTGATTTCCACTTGTCTTGCTGTCAAGAAAAACAACGTGAGGAAACCTGCATGTCTGAGAGAACCTAGCAAGTTTTTGAAAGACACGTGGACTTTTGTTTTGTTTTTGTCCTCCAGCTTATAATTGGCCAGCGTGGTGGACTAAGGCCTAATTCTCTTCATATTAAAAGGAGGCCCTTGCCCAGCAATGTGACGTTAAAAAAGGCTAAATACAGTACAATACTAAGGGCACAATTTGAAGTATTACAAACTATCCTACGTTTACAGATTCCAATACTTCCATACTAAGGTCTTTTTTTTTAACGTTGGGAAATGCATTTATACACAAAGTGTGAGACTCACCGGCGAAGCCAGTACTGCCCACTAAAACCCAACAAGACCTTCCCCCGTCTTAATGGGGCGTCGCAGGATCGCTTACGTATTCAACTACGACGCCCCGACGGCAGGTCTGCTGAAGCAGACCACAACAACCACGGGGTTGCTCCAAGGTCCAC
The DNA here is from genome assembly GCA_951806755.1 of Brenthis hecate. NCBI lineage: Eukaryota > Metazoa > Arthropoda > Insecta > Lepidoptera > Nymphalidae > Brenthis > Brenthis hecate. Next base: position 2,651,234 of record OX638255.1, read on the forward strand.
TCTACTATCAGAGAAGTACCAGGAGCAACCCGCATGGTACACCGCCCTCCGAAGAGGGCCACCTCCCACGCGTTTCTTGGCTTCGTACCCGGCTGTATTGCCGGGCACTACTGAGCCCCCCCACCACGACAAGGTGAACGCACGTTGGGGGGGTCCATACTAAGCTCTACTCCAATTTGAAAAAATGTGAAATTCAATTCACCTGACCAATCAAGCCCTAACAAGGCATCTGATGTGAATGACGTTTTGGTTATTTTAATTTTAATGCATTTATACAAGCTGTTCTGGTAAGCCGCGGGGGATATCACGAAATTGGAAAATGAATGTTGTGACGCAATTTTAATTATTAATTTTATGTTGTTTTAAATTATCTCCGATGTACAGAAGTGAAAATCATAGAATATAGTCACAAATTTGGCATTACTTGTTGCTAGACGGCAAGTAAGTGTCTATATATTAAGTTTATTTAATTCAATAAATAAATAAATAAATTTGTTGGGACATTAACACACAGCACTATCTAGTTCCATGGTAAGCTACGAGGCTTGTGTTATAGATACCAGATAGTTGATACACTACACATATAAACTTTAAATATATACTAATAATCTGTCTATATTATCTAAATATTATATAAATATCCGTGACTGGAATACAAACATTCGTGCTCATCACACAAATAAATGTCTTCAGCGGGACTCGAACTCGCGACCGTTGGCACAGCAAGTGGGGTCACTACAAACTGATCCAAACGTGTCGTCAAAATATCTCTTAATAACAATTAGATATAAATTAATTTTTCTACTCACTGAAAGTTTATAACTTGTCCCATTTCTGCACATAGCAGACTATTACAAAAAGTATTTCCTAACCCCTTTTTATAAACGTCGCTGAAAATGTGAGATAAAGACTACGAAAAGCCGACAATCAACTTCTGACTTTATAAAACTCTAATAAAAGAAATTATTTTTTTTATTTAAAAATATAATATTGACGTACCTATTGTATTATTTAAGACAAATAAAGACGGATATAGGATTTTCTTTATGTTCCTTATCAGACGCCGTTATATTTTACGTACAAAGTAAAATAACAAAAAAAACTTATAAAACTCTGTATTTATATCTGCTAATATGATTCCTTATATAAATTATTTAAATACCTACAATACTACATACAAATACACTACATACATACAAACTACATACAAATCAAAATAATATCATCAAATCCCAATAATAAATACATTAATTATTTATCCTTATCCTTGCAGAAGTCTCTTAAGACTGTCTATTCATGCATCTGAATTAGGCAGATCAAATCTAAAATTTGTCTGAAGGTTTGGTAATTTTGTGTATTTTTGTTACTAAATAGATCTATTCAATACTTTTAACAACCCATTGCTCATTTCAATGCGAGGGGAAACAGGCCATAATCTACCACGCTAGCCAATTACGGGTTAACAGACTATACAATATGTGTCTCAGACATACAAGTTTATTCACGATGCTTTCCTTCATCGTAAGACCATTGGTAATTATGTTATAAATGATTCACACATGAAAATATCAGAGGTAGAAGACCAGAGATTTTAACCCTCTTTACCCGGTTTACCAAGCAAGCGCGTTACCACTACATCACCACGGCCTTACTGAAAAGATCGAATCGCAAATGAAAGCTCTAGTATAGATTTAAAGACTGTAATAAAATTCTATCAATAGCAAAATACACATGCCCTTGAAGTCAATTTCACTGACCAGATTGTTCTATTATAAAAAAAGTCCGACAGACTTCAGAAAAGTTTATGGAGTTTGCAAGAAGGAGCTAATACTAAAGTTCTCCTTCAAAACTTTTTCGTAATCTTAATAGTCCCCCACATTATTCCTCGTCTCTTCTAACTTGTCTAATACGTTCCTAAAGCTATTCGGAAGTATATATAAAATCACAATTTGCGAAAACAGAGTATTTATTGAGGTTGGCTCATTTTGACTCTTCACGGAAAAGGAGGTCGATGTTGGACCTAATACAAAAGAGCAGGGAGATGAAGCTAAGTATCGTTATTATATATATTTATATATATATCCATGTTTATAATAAAATTGTAACTAAGTCGAATCTGTACATTAAATATTTTTTTGGAAAATCTAATTAAAATAGACATTATTATCAATATAGAGTCCGAATGTAGAGTTTTTAGAATTTTTGTCTGCCTGTTTGTCTGTTACCGCATCACGAGAAAACCACTGGACAGATTTTGATGAAATTTGGTATGATAATAGCTGATTATCCGGGTCAACATATAGAATACTTTTTACCGCGGGAAAATATCTCATTTTTGAGAAAAATAAAAAAAGTGCATTGTAAGAGTATACTAATATGTTAAACCTAAGAATTTGGTGTTTGGTGGTTGGGTTATATATATATATATATATATATATATATATATATATATATATATATATATATATATATATATATATATATATATATATACACGCATTTTTTCTTTCAGTGACTTTGTCAATAACAATGGGATTCAATAAAATTCGTGAAAGTCACGCTATTGCAAATTTTTGTTTAGGATGGTATTTAGTAAATTAGAAATGTATTTTAACAAAAACGTGTAATAAGCATGTAAAATCACTATTTTTATATGAAAACATTCACTGTATTCAAATATTAAATGGTTGCTTCCTTAAAAATAAATTATTTCAACGTTCAATTTAGGTTTATAATGAAAACCAAAACAACTAGAGATTTATTTACTATCCTAATGTATATTGAAAAATATCGATAGCTCCTAATCTATATAGATAAATAAAATTGAAGCGTCTGTTTGTAATATCAAAATTACAGCTTTTCACTAAATATATATGAAAGTATATAACAAAACCCACGTAGCTAGGGATCCAAGCGACGGTAAGTCGTTAGCTTATAAAATAAACACCTTTTTCCAATGTTGGGGAATCACTTTTACATTCAGCCACGACACTAAGATACAAATAGGTCTACGATTGTTACTGCGAGAAAAACCATAAGTAACAAACATACAATTTTTCACATGAATTATACATATTATATTGGCACTGTATGCCGTAATACAGGTCTAATACGGCAACAGAGACAACCGTATTGTTTGTATTGATAGTCCAAATTGTTTGTTTCAAAATGTATTGTTCAATATGCTTTTTACTTACAATATTTAAGTATTTTTGTGAAATAAAGTATTATTATTATTATTGTTACGTTTAACAAAATATAAAATTCGCTCGTAACTTACACCACACTCTGAATAAAGCGGGTCAGATGAGGCGCCGACATGACGCGACTGGGGCGAAAACACGCGGGTCAAGTTTCAAGGATCTAACTGTCCTCAAGGCAATACACGACTGTGCAATTAATATTGTGTTCTTTGATTTATTAATAGCTATAGGGCTTTACAGTAATTTCCAATATAAATTTAAGTTTTTTGTTAAAAATTGTATTTTTTGTTCATAGATTTGTAAAAAAAACTATTTTTTTTTAAATATACAATTTTTGGGCCTTCGCGTCTTAGCTAAAGGTAAAAGACGACAGAATACAAACAAATGTGCAATTTTTATGTATTTTAATAGAAATTTTCTTTTTGTTTTTTTTTTTTTAAATGTGGTTGAATGTTGTTGATATGGCGGGTGGGCGTTGACCTAGAATATTCCTAGTTAGACCTTGCATTTGAAAAGAAATAAGAAAAATGAAAAGCGTTAAATTACATGACTTGGACGTCGAAAACTTATCACCAAAATGGGAAATTAACGATTGTCATGTCACGATAGTGAACACCAATAATATAATAGTAGACGTTGAAACAATCCAATTACCTGCATGAGACACTTCTTGATCGAGTCATTTGCCGTCGAGCCCTATCTTACGTCAAGTGATTGGGCCTGGGCGATAATGAATCTCTCAGGATAAGTGACTTTATCACACTTATTTTATTAAATTTTTCCATATGTATGTTTGTTACTTCTTAGTTTTTCGTTCTTAATTTGAATGAAAATTGGAATAGATTTAGCTTATATATTGGACTAACGTATAAGCAACTTATTATAGACGTATCTACGCACGTGCAAAAACTAATATTATCATTTTAATATTATAAATGTGAAAATAGTTATGTCTATTACTTTTTCACGCTTAAATCACTGAACAGATTTCGATAAAATTTGACAAGGACATAGATTGCAAATTCAGGATTGACATAGACTACCTTGATCCCCGCCACAGTTATTACACGAGCGAAGCCGCGTACAAAAAGCAGTATGTATATAAGTTAAAGAAAATTGGCTGTTAAATTGTGCTATGAAAAGCCCAAATGCAAATGGTCAAGTTTAATATTCTCAAAGTGTAGCCATCTTTGTTACAATCTAACTCGATTTGTTAATTAAGTTTTAGTATAACAGTATTGTAATATAATTAAATATCAATGCTCGAAATGTATATTTTTTTTGAGGTTATACTTCTTTTGGGACGTATGGAAAAAATTATGAGAGTAAAATTCGAACGATTAGCGCGCACACCGACAGCCAAAAAGCGACACGATGAAGTTAACTGAAAGCGACATAATGAAGTTAGCTGATAACTGTTTGTTGTCGTGGTAACCGTTGTTATTACCTGACAAATGATATACAATAATATTATATTCTTTACTTAAATGATATTCTATAAATATATTATGATTGTAATATGCCAATTATGCCTTATTTAAATAGAGAGAGTTGTGACATACGGGATGAAATCTTTAGCTATTTTTGTTCTGTTACACCAAAGAAGTGTAACTTTTTACGTGCGTACATAAGTACACACACACGTTTTTTTTGTATACAAATACTTATATTTGTTCTTTTTGTTACATGTACATTTCCTGACATCTCTACAATATAGGTAAGTGAAAAGCTAACAAAACATAACAAGACACTGGAAACTGTTTATATATAAAAACACATATACATATATACAAATTTTAATTATTAATATATGTATATCATAGTGAAGTCACAGTGGTACCTAAAGACACCTAAAATTACTATTTTCTGTCTTGACACAAAAAGATATTATGTAATCCTGAAATATGTTCATAAGCTTCATAAACTCTTCAGTTATTGTTTATACCTGAAATATGAAGCATTCTTAGTAAAGTCATCTCATCGTTTATAATACTGTTGGTACCAAATATCGTATGGAGTACGGTATAAATAAAAGGGGACACATGTCGTTAACGTCAGCAAATTAATATATAATTTTGTATTTCAGACCGGGTGACATTTAAACCAGAGAGTAAGTTAATTTGTGTATAGGAAAGGCTTAAGTCTACGCTAGAGAACTCTTAGAACTAATGCTTGCCACATAGAGGTTTTGAGACAATGCACCGTGAACGCAAAATAATCAACCAGTAGAATTAACAGCAAGATAATAAATAACTCGGTCTCTGAGTCATAATAATTTCAAAAGTTTTTTTACAAATAACGTTGAAAGCAAAATGCTGTGTTATTATTTAAAAATATACGCTTCGTAGTTTTTAAAAATGTATCGACATTGTTGAGGTGCTTATTGATAATATAAAAAAAAAGATTGATCAGTTTTTATTATTATGAATATTAAAACAAAAGCGGTCTAATTAATTAAATGTATTATGTGGGTAACATTTTTAAATGTGATAGATTCCAATTTACTTATAAATTAAATTATAATATATAAATTTATATACAAATTAATATAATTATAATTTTATTATAACTTATTATATAATTATTTATAAATTATTATAAATCAATTTATTGAAATCAATCTGTAAGCACCTTTTATGAAAATAATCATTAAAATTATTACAATGTAATAGCAATATTCAATCGTAACGTTAGATCGTAAAGTAGACTACAAGCTTGTTGTGTCCGTCCGTTTTAGAGTTGAAATATATTAACAATAACGCTTGGAACTTTAAGATTTAAGAAAGCTTATTATATACATAATTTGCGAAACTTCGTGTTTTCTATATTAACTAAAATTAAAGGTCTGATTGAATATCACACTAATATTTATATAAATGCAAAAGTTTGTGCGTGTGTTTGTTTGTTTGTCCTTCACGCTGAAATGGCTATACGAATTTGAATTAAATTAAAACACAGAGTAGCTTGAAGTAACACATAAGCTACTGTTAATAATGATATTGGGCAAAAAGCACCACAGCGGTGTACATCCAGAGGGCCATTTTGGGTTTGAGACCCCACTTTGCTCCAGCCATTCGACAACATATCCAAAGGGCCATTTTGGCTTTTTTTATAATGTTGTTGAGGTGAGAGTTCCAGGTCAACTTTTGATCAATAGTGACTCCAAGGTACTTTACCTCATTTGATAGGTTAGGCGCTGCCTGTAAATAATATAACAAATAAGTCACCTAAGGACGGATAATGAATCGAGGGTAAGCCCATTAGTTTGTAATAATTTTGTTAGAGTTGTATTCAGTCAGACCTTGTTAAACTAGAAAACTATAGCCGCAATTTCTTAATGAGTGGCATATGAAGTTTATCAATATAAAAACATAATTACAGCTGAGTGTGTAGAACAAAGACTTTATGTATTATATTTATTTATAGTATTTTGTTATAGTTGAAGTCAAGTTAGGTGACCCACCATTGCGAAGACTAGATACAGTTCGCCATGGTAAAAGCGTGTGATAAATATAAATAATTAGTGTTAAAAAGTAAAAAGGTGAAAGATACCTACGTAATACTTTCTTAAACTTTCACGAATATTTTTACATTTTGGTTTATTTCTTGCTATTTTTTTTCGAGCCATTGCGAAACAAAATCTAAAATAAATACACGAAAAAATCCGAAAAAATAGTTTTATTAATTAAAATATATATGTATTTATATGATAGATGGTGCAAAATTTTATAGTTTTGGCTTGAAGTTAATTTAATCCTAAGCAAATTTACTTTGTACTTTATTAACTAGGTACGTTACATGTAAACACAATTTAAATTTCTTTTTTTAAATTTCGACATAAAAAAAATTAACATAATAAATATGTCACTAGTTAATTTTTTTTTTAATTCTTTTCTCAATTGAATGTTGATTTATTGAATTGGTAAAAAAAAATATTTTATTTTTATGTATAAAATTAATTCCTAGAAATAGAAATATATAAAATGTGTTAAATCATTTTCTGATGAGTCACAATTCTAACACAACGCAGGGTCATGCTTCTTGAAATCAACTATATCTTATTGCATACATCGACATATTATATGGCATATATAACATATTAACGCTTGATAATTTTTTATTATATTTATATATACATAGGTATTATATATTATTTATTATATATTGGAACATCCTGCCTGCGTCGGTGTTTCCGTCCGATTATAATATGGGTGTCTTCAAGGCAAGAGTGAATAGGTGGCTACTGAATTAGTGCGACTTACCGTCTACGACTGCGTTACCACTTACCATCAGGTGGAACGTAGTCAAGCACAAATTCTGAATAGTATAAAAAAAAATGTTCGTTATAATTTAAATTATTTTATAATTCAAATTTTTACTTGAAAACTTAGGAGTAACCTCAAAATATAATAGCAGTAAATGAAATGATGTTAAAATAAGTAGTTACATACGAGTATATGAATTCATGAATTTTCATATATATATATATATATTAGTATGTTTAAGGTATATGTTAGAAGAAAAAAAAAGATATAAAAATATATTAAACATAAACCACACCACATCATATTATAATAAGAAATGTAATTTTAAAATTTATCTATACACTTTTTACTTAATATAAAATTATATACTATTGAAGCACCCTTGCTTCATCTGGATGATTTCTTTTTTGGTTATTTCCTATTATTTAATTTCTTCGCTTCGTTTCATATGCTTTTAAACTATTATTTTTATATAAAATAAACCTTTTTTTATATTTTTTTTTACTTATTTAAGAGTACCTAATTCCTAAATTTTATCTAAATACAACGTGTATTAAAAATACTTTTACTTTAACTTTACTTACTTTCTCAGTATTTGCATAAATTGTATTAAGTGTAAACCGGGTATCAAGACTGCAATTAAGATGCTTATATTCATAAGTTTATCTATACTAATATTATAAAGAGGTCAAGTTTGTGAGATTGTGGCGTAGTAGGGGGTAATCTGAATCTCTGGATCTACTGAACCGATTTAGATGAAATTTGCTAAGAAGATAGTTTGAGACCCTGAAAAGGACAAAGGATACTTTTTATCCCGGAAATCATCCCTTAAGGGGGTGATAATGGGGATGAAAATTTGTATTGGGAAGCAAGCTAGGGACGAACCCGAGCGAAGCGAGGTTGAGTCGCTAGTTGTAGGTATATAAAATAAATATATTTTTTTTTTCAAAAACACAAAATAAATATTTTGTTTTATTCTTTCATCGCTGGCACAGTGTTAGTGCTTTTGAAAACTGGCTAGGTTCTCTCAGACATGCAGGTTCAAGATTTTTTTCTTCACCGTAAAGCAAGCGGTAATCATTTTGAAATGAAAAAAAAAGAAAAACACGTGAAAATATCCGTAGTGCGAAATCCGGGATTTGAACTCGCTTTACTCTGCTTTTCTAAGCGAGTGTGTTACCACTGGGCTACCACTGTCCTTTCGACCCATTAACTATCCCTTTTCATCAAACGAAGAAAATACACACAAATATTGATAAAATAATGTTCTCGTTGCAGTGTGCTGACAACAAACTTTTACAACCAGTATCGCTTCTGTTGTCTGGCTCAACTCCAATATGTTATAATTTAGTATTTCTACAGAATATCTAATAGAACAGATATCCTTGTACGCCATACTGACCATCTTGTTAGCAAAAAATACATCACTGAATAAGAAAATGAACGCTCAAATTTACGCTTAATTATTAAAAAATAGAGTTTTGTTCAATAAATTAAAAACACGTAGCCTATGTGTTATGTTGTGTTAGGCACCTAGGACTGATTGAAGGAGGGTAATTCACTAGTGAAAAATTAAGAAGATATTTCGAAAAAAGTAAACAAACTGAAATATTTGTTTTATTTAGTTATTTTTTTTATTCTTTTACCATTTTTAAAGTTACAGTTAAATTTTTTTTCTAAATCTTCATCGACTGAATATTAAACATAATACCCTTATTTTGATATTTTTAAATAAATAAATTCAAATTGCAAAATACTTGCGACAAGTTAATATTGCGAAACGCAGTACTATTGTTTAGATTAAAGTATGACGTCCGAAACCATGTTAACAGATTTGTACAATGCTACAACTTACAAGGATCATTTGGCACTTAAGTGACATTGACATGAGGGCGTGGGAGTGAATTTAGGAGTTTTCTTTTATAAAAAAACCCCTCCTAATCTCTCTAAAACCATTTCATGTTTTAAGATATTTTTATTAAAATAAAAGCACAGAATATCCACAACAAACATCAACTCCAACATCTCAAAAGTGACGTTTTACAAGATGGCGGTGATAGTTCTGATTTCCACCACGTGCTAAATGATCCTTTGTATTATTGACGTGTATGATTGTGTGGTGTTCAATAACCAGAAAAAAATAGTTATTATTGCAGTATCCTTTAATTAAATAAATTTATTTTTGCATACTTGACAAAATAATAGCTATTAAATCTGAAATGGTATCAAGGGCAATGGGCATAGACTGTAACGTCTTATCGTGTAAAAATGGCGATATGATGTTCTCTGACCGATTCCGGCCACGGCGGCCAATCTCATTGAGACTAGCCAACTGCGCAGGAGATATTATAGTGCACAAGTGTACGCGCAGACACTCTCTGTATATCTCTGTCAATCGACACGACCAGTGACAGTGTCGGCGCAGGACCGACGGCTTTACGAGCTCTCCGAGGCACGGGGGTGAAACACCGCCAACTTCCCAACTCCGGGCTGTTACTGAGGCTTACAGAAAGACTCAATAACTAAACTTGGCCCGACCCGGGACTCGAACCTAGGACCTCCGGGTGTGCAGCCGTACATGCTAGCCACTACACCACCGAGGCAGAGAAAAATGGCGATATAAATATTAAAAAAAAGAAACATTTCTTAATATAAAACTTCTTTATTATTCTATAAATATATCTATCTATTTATTTTGTAAGTGAAAAATTAATATTTATGGCTTGGTGGAAACTATAACAAAACTAAGTGACAACGAAAAATGTCATACTATAGGTATCTACAAATAAAAAATATTTAATTACGATAATTCCAATTTTGTACCTTACAAACTGAGAAACTATAAGTTAGATTTTTTTAATCTAGAAAACATAAATAACATTTAAGTTTGCTTACACGTTACGCTACACGTTTTATTGTTCACACAACGTCAAGTCTTGCATAAAGATGTTTCAAAAGAAAATTCTTACAATAATGCCATTACTCCAGGTCAAAACTGCAGACTAGAAGTACGATTACGACTGATGATTTATTTAGTTAACACCTCTAGGTAAATTTCTAAGAAATTAATTAAAATTCTAAGAAATCTATTGTTAACTGACACGCCGTCGTGTCCGCGGTCGTGGATGGATTAAATCATTGAAAAATATACATACACTTGTATATTTAAAAAAAATGCATTATTCCTTAATTGTTAAATATTAGCATTAGACAATCAATTACTTACCTATCTCTTTTAAAGTCAAAAGGCAAATAAAATTAAAACAATGTTCCCATGAAAATAAAATATCGATGTTTTTATTCGATCATTTAACAGTGTAAAATCAAATCTGTTGTAAAGGTTTACAAATTATTTGCGAAGCAGATTACTTTTTCAATTCTGTTCCTTAATTCCATAAAAAAGAAATAAAACGTCTACAGTAAATACAAGAACTTCACACCTTAAGTAAGTGCTGTACCTGTGTAGTTTAATTGAATAACTCGGAAATTTACTCCGTCTTGTTTTGCGTAGAAACTTAAAAAAACTTTTCGAAACACCACTCTCAATTCAGTAAATTTGAATTATTTTTGTAATAAGTGAAACCAATTGACCTCCTTTATTTTACCTGTAGGTACAAAAAAAATCTAAGAAACGTGTTACCTTGTTCTCCCTTGCATAGTTAAAAAAATGTAGCACCGCAATGCGACATTATTAAAGATCATTAAATTTTTGCTAGGTTGATTTTTGTTACAAATATTCTCGTTACATAAATAAAATATGTACTTAATTTTGCTCAACCAAAGCACCTGCTCTTCATAAAGTAAATCTCTTGTTGTGTTGCTATTTAAAAAATAAAGCACTTATTAAAATTATAATTTCAAATTATTTCATAATATCTGTTAAAACAATTTTGTAAAACATAATTTACAAGTACAGCGTATCCTTTAATTCAATTTTTTTTTATTAAATAAGGCTTACCAACTAAAGTACATACACAAACTTAATTCCTAAAATAAAGTTAATATTTTTTTTTTGTATATCACTCTAAATTACAGGCATGCACAACATTTTATAATTAGGTAATACATACGCTCTACTTAAATGACAATAATATTAAAAATATTAAAAAAATAAATGAAATGTAACTTATCTTTAAGATTTCTTTAAATTTCGAGCAATACTTCTACATTTTTTAAGGAAGCAGAAAATATTTAAAAATGTACATTTATGTTAATTTTATTTATAACTAGTGACTTAGCATCGCTTCGCTCGGGTGCGTCCCTGGATATGTTTTAAATAGATATGAATAGTTATTGCGAGTGTACCTTAGGTGAAACTTTCTAATACATTTTTGATAGATATATTAAGGTTTAGCTAGCGTTAGCCATTTTTTGTATGGACGGCTCGATAGAACCAGTTATTGTCTTTTCCCGTGGGATGATGAAATGATGAAAGATTTTCCTATAGAAAAAATCCTAAATGTTAACACGAGTAATAAGATATCAATAAACCAAAATTATTCAAAATTGGTCCAGTACTTTTTGCGTGAAACGCGAACATACATACAGACATACAGAAAAACAGACAATTTTTTTAATAAACATTGTTTGAGGTCTATATTCTGTACACAATACGTTACAGTCATTGTTTTTAAAAAAATATTTCATGTACAGATTTCTTATGTTACTGTTTTATTATATGTATAGTTAAAATAAATGGTTTACGTACATTACCATTAACCACGAGGGTCATCTAACTTATCAGGAAAACAGACAAATTGTTAAAATAAATTATAGAAAATGGCGTAAAATCGATTTGACAATAAAAACGTTTCTAACACTAGTAATATATATATATATATATATATATTATATATATATATATATATATATATATATATATTACACATATTAATCGTGAAAAAATTCTTTATCATCTATACTGCTTACAATCACAATTTGTTTTTTAGAGCATTTTGCAATGTTTTAAAGCACACATTTATATTAAAAAAACTTATAATATTTTTTCCAAACGTGCCAAAAGAAGTATAACTTCAAAAATAATTTAATCGCGAGCAGTTTTAAAATGAACCCTATCTATCATCTAGCTAAACAAATAGTTCAAATAAAGGCGATCCAATTTCTTATGGTTTCTCTATCTGTAGTAATTAGTATTGTTTCATCTGTGCTAACATCGAAGATTGAAGAAGACTCTAGTACCAATATTATAGTTAGGAAGTACAGTAAATATTTGCTTAGAACTTCTGTCCAAATCTTCAATTTTCAATTTGAATCGCTTATTAAAACAAAACGAGAATCATTTCATATTGATTTTGTCTCCTTTAATTTTTTCATACTTTTCGCTATAAGAACCTTTATTTAATTCGACAACCGAATCCGAGATTATCTATGCATATAACAAAATTGTAACTTAGCCGAATCTGTACATTAAATATTTTTTGGAAAATCTTATTGAAATAAACATCACAGAAAAATCACTGGAGGGATTTTGATGAAATTTAGTATGGTGATAGCTGGTTATCCGGGTTAACATATAGGATACATTTTACCGCGGGAAAATATCTCATTTCTGAGAAAAAATACAAAAACTGCAATGTAAGAATATACCTATTAATATATAAAACCTATGAATTTGGTTTTAGGTCATCTGAACGCGGGCGGAGAAAAATAGTACACAAATGACAATTTGTATACTGTCGAGATACACAAAATTTCCTTCGAAATAGAACTACCGATCATATTTGTAATAAAACAGAATTAGCACAAACTATTACACATTGCTCTAAAGAAGAGAGTGAAAGTGTTTCTTTTACAAGCAAAAGTGTGTGATATAACAGGTATATGAAGAAATTGTTTAAATTGCATAGAATATGAGTAAATAATAGTCATACATTTAAAATCCTTTAAATCTTATTTATGTATTTTGCCATTTATACCTAAACAAACCCTTGTTATCGACTGTATCTAAGACCCATTCAATACCCAATTAATACAGCCGGCCTCATCCATTGTCTGGTTCATAATGAAGCAATCTCTTCGCTGATAAAGAACTAACCAATACCATGCGGCTGATCCAATTAATTTCAACGACGAGGTTTAATAAAATTTTATAAGTTACTAGCATTGCCCGTGGCTTCGCCCGCGTTCAGATGACCAATAACCTAATTCTTAGGTTTTACATATTAGTATACTCTTACATTGCAGTTTTTGTATCTTTTCTCAGAAATGACATATTTTCCCGCGGTAAAAAGTATCCTATATGTTGACCCGGTATAACCAGTTATCACCATACCAAATTTCATCAAAATCCCTCTAGCGATTTTTCTGTGATGCGGTAACAGACAGGCAGACAAAGATTCTAAAAACTATGGATTCGGCCTCTGTATCGATAATAATGTATATTTCAATTATATTTTCCAAAAAATATTTAATGTACAGATTCGGCTTATTTACAATTTTATTATGTTATAAGTTACAAGCTATTTACCCTCGCTTCGTTTGGGTGTATCTCTAAATGCCTAATAATAATAACCAAATAAAGTATACCAACGACCATTTTTTTACAACTTCAATTAAACTTATTATGATTTCTGACAATAAACTCATTTTTAACAAAATAAAAAATATACTTTAATACTCGGCAGTAATAAAGTTTCCTTTTAGAAAATGATTTTTTTAGAATCGGATCAACTGTTTCAGAGATTATCGCTTACATACAAACTTACAAACTTTATCTCATTATAATATTAGTGTAAGTTGGAATCCTTTATATCTTACTTTAACATGTAGATAATGTAAGTATTTTAACCTTATATTCAGACCCTGTCTTCAATAAATACGTTATAGTTTAAGTATAATAAGATTATTAGAAGGATTATTTACAATAACGCCTAAGATGATAAGAATCCAAAATTTTTACCAACTTAGTATCTTATGCGGCTTTTTCGTTGATCTGGTATTTAAAATAAATATTCTAGACACAGGCAAAATTCAGTGGGGTACCTACGATCTAAAAAGCAGTGGTAGCGAAGTGGTAGCCCAGTAGTATTTAGCACTTGCTTGGGACACAAAGCATAGCATAGCAAAGCATTTTTAACTTGATTACCACCTACGAAAAGGAAATTATAGTGAGAGCACCTGTATGTTTGAGAGAACCTCTCAAATTTTCGAAAGACGTGTGAATCCCGTCAGTTCGTCAGTCAACTTGCCCAGCGTGTACTTGGATCTGATGCTCCTGACATTAAAGCCCGAGTTCAGCAGTGGGACGTTAATAAGGTCTAATACAATTCCCACGATCTGCCCAAAATGCATATTTCAGAAATATCTATTCTTTAGAATTTTAAAAGGGGAAAGGAGGACAGTACTTTATGTCTTATTCTCTTCATTGTTATTTTTCTCAATGATGTAAATTATTGCGAAATTTTCAATGTAAAATCTGTTATACTAGCTTTGTAATATAATTTTCTACGAAAACATCGTAACAAGGTAGAACGTGCACGAACCTATTTCGAAATTAAATTGTCCAGCAAACACATTTATTGTTGATGGGAACGCTTCATTTTCAATTAGAGATACGTTGACTCTATTATTTTGCTTTTATTTTCTATACTAGCGACTCACCGTCGTTTTGCTTGGAATCCGTCCCTAAGTACGTTTAAACAGTTAGTATGATAATCAATCTCTCTGAGAAATCAAAAACAGATCTGTCCCACAAGATAGTATGAAAAAAGCAAAAACAAATCTGTCCCACGGGAACCGTACATTTTTCCGGAATAAAAACCTATGTGCTATTCCAGACTATAATTTATCTCTGTGCCAAATTTCATCCAGATCCGTTCAGCCGTTCTGGCGTAAAAGAGTAACAAACTTCCATCCATCCTCACAAACTTTCACATTTATAATACCTATTAGTTTAGAAGTATCTATTTGTGCGATAATAGAAAGAACTAAAAAAAAATATTCGTCCGACAATGCCGGTGTATAATAACTGCGATTTTTGTGTTCCTGTAAAAAACAATCTTAATGTATCGGGTAGGTAATAAAGATTTTTAATAGTCAAAAATCTAAATATTGATTTCCGAATACAAATAAGATCGAATAGAATTAAATTAAAAATCTTTATAGCCCGGTAGTTTAGAATTGTCTTGTTTTATTAAAATGCTAAAACATTCTCCTAAAAGTCCATTTTTAACTGCATACGTTATAGGAGTTTTCTTTATTTTAGACATAAAAAATCTTGGACTGAAAAATCCCTAAAACTCGATAGGTTGGGATCTAAAAAAAATCTATTTTTATCTCGCTAGGTTAAGGTTATTTACTTTTTTTGCACATAGAAACTCGTGCACCTTAAAATCTATTATTTGTTCTATAATAATATAAAAAAAGTGGCGAATATTCAAGACAAAGCGACAATAGTCAACTGCTAAATATTATTGGACAAATAGTTATTATATTGGTCAGATTAATCCATACTAATATTATAAATGTGAAAGTGTGTTTGTTTGCTTGTTTGTCCTTCTTTCACGTACTTTTTACCGCGGGAGATTATCTAATTCCCACGGTAACGCACGATATAACACAATTAAAAAATATTTATTATCAGAATTGCTTGAAACTTGGTATTAATCCTCTTCAATCAAATTAAATAAATACCTGTTTTAGCATTTTTCGAAATTCATCCTATAAGGGAGTAAAATAGGGGACGAAGGTTTGTATGAAACTACCTTTTTAGAGATCTTTTTGTAGTTTTAGCGCGAGCGATGCCACGAGTTCTGCTAGTTATTAATAATTATCGAACTAGCAACAGTCGTTTTTAAAATGTGGGGCAAAATATATATAAATATGTATGATCATTAACACAGTGGTAGTAAACGTATTTGCGTACTATTGTTTCTATAGTTTCTAATATATAATCCATTATTTAAAAAAATAACAAATATTTGTATTTATCCATCTTTTATTCATTAAAGCAAATGGTTATATCAGAATCACTGGCTAAGTAATATTGACCAACTAAACAGCCTCGATGGTGTAGTGGTCAGCATTTACGGCTGTACATCCGCAGGTCCCGGGTTCGAGTTCCGGGTCGGGCCAAGTTTAGTTATTGAGTCTTTCTGTTATGGAAGTCACAGTAACAACCCGGAGTTAGGAAGTTGACGGTGTTTCATCCCCGTGTCTCGGAGAGCAAATAAAGCTGTCCGTCCTGCGCCTTTACTGTCACTGGTCGCGTCGAATAGTTGTCCCACCGGAGTATGTAAGTGACAAGAATAGAGAGTACACTTGTGCAGTAAAATATCCCCTGTGCTGGCTAGTATCAATGAGATTCACCGCCGTGGCCGAAATCTGTCAGAAAAGGACATTGTTACTACTGACTAAAACTGAATGTTACCTACCTTAAAAACGTACGCACATAAAAAAGCATCACGATATGCTTTTTGTGCATACTTTTCTGTAAATATAAACGATATACAAAAGAAAAATAGTCTCGAAAAGGAAAATAAAACGAAAGTATAACTAATCATTTTGTCCACTATGCGTACATCTTTTATTTTCGTATGTCATAAATATTCCAATAATTCTGCTTATAAGGAAAATATCGTTACAAAAACCTCTTGCAATAAATCCATCTTTTTTACAATCACTTAAAGCTTTTATTCGTTTATACAAGGTTTACATTACTAAGGATATAAGATTCAATGTTCTTAACACAACTAAATATATACGTATATTTTTATTATTTAATACTGGTGTTCGCCTAGTGGTCAATAATCGACCAAAATTAAAAAATGGAGTAAAACAAGTATGTATTGAATTTACCTATTCATATAATAAAAAAAAACATTTTCCAATTTTTTTTATTGATAGCACTAAAACTCATCAACAGATAGATATTAAACAAAATAAAAAAGAAAATAAGTTGACAAGCACATGACAAAAAGGTGCAGAACTGTTATGCCTTTGCCTATTTAATAAATTAATTGTAAGTATATATTTTTTTTAATCAATTCGTGTTATTGAAATACTCAAATGATATTGAAAATGTAAAGTAATTTATAACACAAGATGGTAAATGTCGAAAGCGTCAAAATTCCATAACGAATGCTTGAAAGGATCTCATGATTTACAGTAAATTTTCGTTTAGTATTTTCCCCTTCGAACGGAGAATATTGGAAAGTAATCAATTCTACGTTAGGGTGAGCCTCATTATGACGAACGTACTATGCTGTAGTCAGGCACTAGGTATGGTACATAAAGTACTAACAAAACCGACCTTGCATAACCAGTAATGACTAACTTCGATATAAAACAGAATTTCACGAATGATTACATCTATACATATGATAAAATTCTAACTGAGACGAATCTGTACAATAAATATTTTTTTAGAAAATCTTATGGAAATAGACATTATTATCGATACAGAGGCCAAATCTATAGTTTTTAGAATTTTTGTCTCTCTGTCTTGTTACCGCATCACGAAAAAACCACTAGAGGGATTTTGATGAAATTTTGTATGATGATAGCTGGTTATCCAGCTCAACATATAGGATACTTTTTACCGCGGGATAATATTTCTGAGAAAAAATACAAAAACTGCAATGTAAGAGTATACTAATATGTAAAATCTAAGAATTTGGTTTTTGATCATGTATACGCGGGTGGAGCTGCGGGGTAGTTTGGTCTAAAATGTTATACTGACTTTGAAACTTTACAATTATCATTTTAAAATTATCTGTATTTTAATTATAATAATTTCACGCTTAAATGGATTTTTATTACTATTTACATGGAACTTCCCTAGAAGTTATTTATTAAAAAACATAAAAAAAACCGATTTCTAGGCACTAAAATGTAAAAAATAAGTAAACAGGGGTTTTTATTTAAAATAGATACCTAATCAGATATTTTCGAAGTAATATATTTTAATGTATTAAAAACTATAAATCTCATTTGAAGACAATCTCGACCAATTTAACTTAGCATGTCTAACTCAGAACTTTGCTTAACTATTCAGGAAAACAAACATACTAACTTCTGTTATAAGAATTTATAACATCTATAAGTGGATGCAAAAGGAAACTCTATTTCTTAAATGATTTATGATATATTCAATTCAGTAAATTATTTTAATTAAAAACATTTTGTAACAATAACAACGTAATCTACGGGTAATTTAAATCTTCAACATGATTACCACTTGCCTTACAATAAAAGAAATCATCGTGAAGAAACCTGCATGTTTTTTTAGTAAATCTATACATATAATAAAATTGTAACTAAGTCGAATCTGTACCTTAAATATTTTTTGGTAAATCTAACTGAAATAGACATTATTATCGATACAGCGTCCGAATGTATAGTTTTTAGAAATTTTGTATGTCTGTCTGTCTGTTACCGCATCACGAGAAAACCACTGGACGGATTTTGATGAAATTTGGTATGATAAAGGATACTTTTTACCGCGGGAAAATATCTCATTTCTGAGAAAAAAATACGAAAACTGCATTGTAAGAGTATACTAATATGTAAAACCTAAGAATATGGTTTTTGGTCACCTGAACGCGGGCGGAGCCACGGACAATGCTAGTTCACAAATAAAGTATATTTAAAATAATGTTAAAGGTCCCCACCCATTCGAAACGTCGGAAAGAATAAAAGTTTTATTTAAAACGTCAAATGTTTGGATATTTCTGAAAAAAGAATCATAATTTTAAAGCTGATCTATTATTCGACGGGAAGATATTATCGGAATAAAAATTGGGGTCTGATAATCCGAGATATCGTGTATGTCATCTGTGTGGGGGCGAGTCTCTAAATTCGTTTAACGGTTTACGCATGATCGAGTAACCAATATTAGTAGGACTAACCTTTGCCCAAGGCT
This sequence comes from Brenthis hecate, assembly GCA_951806755.1. Taxonomy (NCBI): domain Eukaryota; kingdom Metazoa; phylum Arthropoda; class Insecta; order Lepidoptera; family Nymphalidae; genus Brenthis; species Brenthis hecate. The sequence goes on from OX638255.1 coordinate 2,670,583, forward strand.
CCGCTTGATAACTCATTGATAAAAAAACATTAAAGCATGTGACATATATTCAAACCTGTCCATCAACAATATATTAAGGAATGTTACGTTCTTAGCAATTTACCCCGATTTCGACACTACCTGTACTGTACTATTATACTGCCCTTCTGATCGATTTCACCATCACGGCCCCGGTGGCCAACCTCATCTGCGAAGAACATAATATTTGTTTCTCAGTTCAATAAGGTAAGTCCTTTGATTTAAGACAAGTCCTAAGACTTTGACAAGGCCGATGATAACCAATACATCAATAATATTACCACTTGTACAAACACCCAACACAAAACATTTACCACCTGATCTATTAATATAAACTTTTTCAGCCTATTTCATTACCTTAGCATTTCAAAAATTCCTTTCTCGTCGAATGTCCATTGACCATGTTATTAAAGGAACAAGCTATCGAAATTTCGATCTACCTGACATTTGCCCGGCGGCTAATTTTCTAATTAGATATTTGGAAAATATTGTTTAGAGGAAAATGAGAAAAATCCTTCATAGGATACAGTCATTAAATTATATATTAATAATAATAATTTAGTTCTCTTTAACGACCCACCGGTTTTCTATTAGTGTAAGGAGGCTCAAGCTAAAGTGCGTGTTGGCAGATTTGATCTATTTTAAAACTATTAAAGTTTTCATACAAACAGGTTTCCTAGCGATGTTTTCCTTGACTGTAAGGAAATTGCAATTATATTGAAATTTGATTCACAGAGTACAATATCAGAATCTCGTATGGTTTGAATAGGCTTCATTTGAATTGGCGTTTTTAAACGAGAGCATTACCATTGGGCCACACCATTACCATAATTTTATAACAAGTTTATAGGTACATGCTATTGTTTCAGCCCTAGGATTTGATTTAGGCATTGATAAATTATTCAGGACCAGCTTCTCTATCTTTACGTATAAGAACGTTAATCCATACTAATATTATAAATGTGAAAATAATTCTATCAGTTCACATTTGAATTTCTGAAAACATGTCGATATAAAGTAACAAGGATACATCCTGATATCGAACATAAGGCAACCTTGAACCCCGCCCCACTTATCGCTCGAGGGAAGTAACAGGCAAACGCTAGTAAAATATAAACCATAATTACTTTATTTTTCTTATAATACCGCACTGATTACATAAAAACGTAGGCGGACTTCAAAAATCATCTTTAATAATATCAGCCGTGACTAATCTCCATCTGACAGTATCGTCCCTCATTAAGACAATGCTTTGTATTGAAACCTTAAAAGCTGTACCTACTTCAGCAGTAATTTGCTCCAAAATTAAATATCAGTGAAAAATCCATGGACATTATATTTTGTAAAGTTTGAAAATTTTTAACTTATTATTGAAGTATGAAAACGTGACATACAAAAATTAAATGAGGGGTCTAAGGACCCCCGGTTGGAACGAAGTTCCTTTCACTTTTTGGTAGACGTTTGCTATACAGTCATTATGTTACATTTTAATATATCAAGTTGATAGAGTTCAATTGAATAATATACGAAAGTATATATTTATCTATACATATAATAAAATTGTAACTAAGTCGAATCTGTACAATAAGTATTTTTTGGAAAATCTTATTGAAATAGATATTATTATCGATAAATCTATAGTTTTTAGAATTTTTGTGTGTGTGTCTGTCTGCCTGTCTATCTGTCTGTTACCGCATCACGGAAAAAACACTGGAAGGATTTTGATGAAATTTGGTATGGTGATAGCTGGTTATCCGGGTCAACATATAGAATATTTTTTACTGCGGGAAAATGTCTCATTTCTGAGAAATCTATACTAAACGTTAAAAGGTAAGTAGGGACGAACTCGAGCGTAGCGAGGGTGAGTCGCTAGTACATATAATAAAATTGTAATTAAGCCAAATCTGTACATTAAATAATATTTTTTTGGAAAATTTCGTTGAAGTAGACATTATTATCGATACGGAGTCCGAATGTATAGTTTTTAGAATTTCTGTCTGTCTGTTACCGCATCACGGAAAACCACTGGAGGGATTTTGATGAAATTTGGTTTGATGATAATTGGTTATCCCGGTCAACATATAGGATACTTTTTATTGCGGGAAAATATCTCATCTCTGAGAAATTTTTACTAAATGGTAAAACGTAAGTAGGGACAAACCCGAGCGGAGCGAGGGTGAGTCGCTAGTTTAGTATAAAAATATAAATAAAAGTTTAAAAAAACCGAACAGAAGAGAGCCGTCGAGTCTTTTGGCGCGCGGGAGAGCTGCGTGCGACGATGTACATATATAGTTCATACACGGTTGTAACTATAGCAAGAAGTGCCAGAAAAAAGTCTTATTACCTACTCTAACTCTTTCATCTTTAACTTTAAGCATTAGTCTGCAACCACTTCTCCCAGCCGCTTCACTAAGAGGTATCGTATGCTACATTTGCAAAGTTGTGATCTTCAAATATACTTTCAGAAAATTACTTTTATCGGTTCATCTCAAGTGTGTAGCTTTTTTTAATTAAGAATTAACTTAATAATAACTAACTAGTTTTCAAATAGAATGAGATAGTGGTGCTTCGTAAGAAACAAAAAATATTTATTCTACTACAGACTAGACTGTCAAAGTAAACAAATTTTGCAAACATTTAAGTGAATGCAGTTTTTAAAATATGTACACAATTTTAACTCAAATGAATTAAATTAATTTCTTTAAAGAAGTTAGGGAAATCTATTGCCCGCATACATACAAACTCTTCAGTCGGCCTGGATTGTATAAAAAGCAAAAAATATAGAATTTATAAAAAAACTCACATTATTTTATTATTATTACGAGTATTAAAACTTATTATACTAAACCTATATTTTACTTATTACTATGTATTATTTACATTACCACCAACACTTTGTCCTAAATTAGCAAATGGAGCATATCGCAATCTTCTAATACAAACGAACGGCCATCTTTTTTTATGTCAAATCATGATATTTCAACATCCGGCTTTTTTATTGGAACACCCTATATGTGTAAATATTTTATTAGCAACACTTACCCTAACATGGATAGTACATTAATCTAGACTAGTTAATGAAGGACCTTTCATAATTTAATTTTAAAGAAGCCTTTGCCAGTAAAGTATAAAATATCAATTATTTAACGTGTGTGTGGTGTGGTTTAACAACAAAAACCTTTAATATATAATTATTAAATTAAAGTTTTTATAAGTACTATTATCAAATTATTTTATTACTAACAATAAATACGCTATAATAACTTATTATATATATACATAAGATATAATAACTTACCATATCTATTTACTATGATTACTCACTATATATATTATGTATATTTTAGACATATTTTATTTTGCAGCTGATGAGAACGGGTCGATATCAGAAACAATACCAGATCGACCCGTAGAACTGAAGAACTTTCCAAAGCTGTGCGAACAAAGAAGAAAATTCCCTGTGCTGTATAAACTCGAATTTCAGGTAGGTACGTTTGGGTTTTATAATGAGGTAGATTAGCTTACTCAGTATTTTGAAAATTAGATACGCACTGATTATAATCTATATATTACAATTTCATACTACAAACTTGGTAAGCAATTTATTTATAAGAGTTTAATGAGAATGTAATAAATTTATTAATCTCGTTAATATTAACCTTGTGAAAGTAAGCGAAGATGTTAGAAAGTACGTGAGAATGTTTTGGAACTTACTTAAGCGTAATTTCTTGAGGGATTTGGAAGAAACTTCGCCATACATCCATCCAATACCACATACTGGACTAAAACAGAGTATATATATATATATATAATAGTTTTTCCGTTAATGTATTTCCTAGGATATTTCAAAAGCATTTTTTTTAGTTATTACTAATATTTTTATTAAATAATACGGTGTCAGTATTCTATTCGATTTTACCTAAGAACATTGAAAAAGAAGAAAAGACTCATTTTTCACGCGGTTAAAGCCGTGCGCAGAATCTGGTTCTGCGGAAATCTAGGGAGGAATACGACAAGTTCACTACAAATTCGTTCACAACATCAATTCGTACAATTCAGCTGAAACATGAATATAATAAAATTAGATACGTCGAAAATTTTTAAGCAATCCACTTGAGCAAGATTGTTTACTTTAGGCAAATGGAAGCCCAGTGGTAACGCACTTGCTTGGAAAACCAGATGAAGCGGTTTCGAACCCCGGGCCTCGCATCTCTAATATTTTCATGTGCGATTTTTTTAACTTGATTACCATTTATGTTATGGTGAAGGGAAAATCGTGAGGAAACTTGCAAGTTTGAGAGAACCTAGTGAGTTTTCGAAAGACATGGGAATTCCGCCAATTCGCACTTGGCCAGCGTGGTGGACTATAACCTGATCCCCCTTTCATATTAATTAAACCCGTGGTCAGCAGTAGGATGTTAAAAAGGGTATGAATACACACGATTAAGTTTGACAATGACACGTATAAGTTTTTAGACACGAAACTTATTACTGTCATCGCTCAGCTCGACTTTCGTAATTCTTTTAACTCGCTAAATTAAGAAGTCCTGTTAGATGTCCACAAACTTATCTCGTGACATCATTAAATGCTTCAGTTATTACTGCCATGTTTGGCAACAAAGTGTCCGTGCCGATAATACTTTCTTTTCTTCCTTTGCTCAGTTGACATATTGTAAGCTGGCACCGACTTCGAAAATATCTGATTAGGTATCTATTCTAAATGAAAACCCCCGTTTAGTTATTTTTTACATTTTAGTCGGTTTTTATTTATTTATTTTTTAAGTTTTTATTTTTCCATTTTTAGTGTAGACGGTGCAGGTAATTTGTAAGAAAAAAGTTTTTTAATAACATATTCAATTAAACAATTTATTTAAAAAAAATATTTATTTTAGATTTTTTAAAAAACCTCTCGAACGATTTCAATGAAATTTATATAGGACCACCTGAAAAGTATACCCATTGAACCAAAAAAAAAAACAAATCGCTTCAGGCATATTCGAGTAATCGGTGAACATACATAAAAAAAAGATTCCGACGAATTGAGAACCTCCTCCGTTTTGGAAGTCGGTTAATAAGGGTCATACTTCGAGCGAATCTGAGTCTGTCTGACAATGCACATACGACACAGGTTAAGTTATAAGCAACTTATCAAAATACTCTTAAGTTTAGAGTCTAAGCCAATGTACCTGTAATATATAGAAACACTTAACTACTCGTTCCTTTAATTATATCTATTAAAACCTAACCTAATGAGAGAATTTATTTTCTTCGACGATACGGAGGTAAAAAGAAAAATATGGAACATAATACATAATATACAATCCTTCATTCTCATAATTCACACTCACACCTTAACACCGTGTTGAATTTTCGCAACAGAAAAATTAAATAGGTTCATATATTTAGTATTATGATGATAATTAAATTATATTTTTATATGAAAATAAGACACTAAAAATACTAATAAAATGAATGCGATTTTAAATAAATTTTATAATATCTATAGTTAAAATAAAACAATTTATATATTAACACAAGTAATCAGACATCACATAACGACATATTATATACTAGCATTGCCCGCGGCTCCGTCCGCGTTCAGATGACTAAAAACCAATTTCTTAGGGTTTACATATTAGTATACTGTTACATTGCAGTTTTTATATTTTTCTCAAAAATGAGACATTTTCCCGCGGTAAAAAATATCCTATATGTTGACTCGGATAACCAGCTATCATTATACCAAATTTCATCAAAATCCCTCCAGTAATTTTTCCGTGACGCGGTAACAGACAGACAGACAGACAAAAATTCTAAAAACTATAGATTTGGCCTCTGTATCGATAATAATGTCTATTTCAATAAAATTTTCCAAAAAATATTTAATGTACAGATTCGGCTTAGTTACAATTTTATTATGTAGCATACTTACCTGTGCTCCACCTGTAATAAACCTTATTATAATATATAATTATAGTAACAATAATAGATAATCAGTATTGTAGTATATATAAATGTAAACCAACTATAATAAATCATAAATATTGTATAACTGTTAAAATAGTATTTAATAGTAGCTAAATAACATACATAAATAAACTACATAAATAAATATACATATAAATAATATCATATAATGTAACAATATGTAAAAGTATAGAATAATATATAACTTACTCGTATAATATTGTACTTAACTATAGTAGTAATTATACTAAATATCTTGTGATCAAATTAGATGTAAAATAATTAAAACATTTAATAAATTATTAAACTTTATATAGTAGAACTGCATGTCGGAAGGCGGTCGTGGCCGCGTCGTTGCGCATTTTATAAATGTCGCAATAATCCTCAACCGGTACGAGAACAATAGGCATCGGCGACGCAATCATGCGCCGGCCGGCTGACCGCCTCACGCCAGAGTCCACAACAGCTACTCATAGTGAACGCATGTCGCTCTGTATCAGCTCCGTACTTAATTTTGCTATCGTAGTTAATTTAACTTTCACTTTCGTACTTCCATCTTATCATCTGTGTATACTAAACTGCTTGTGCTTACCTATGACTATTTCTTCTGTGAATTTCTTCCGTGCTTCTGACTGTAACCTGTTTCGCTAAATAAACTGTGTAGTGAACATTTTAAAGTGGCGTGATCATTTGTTGCCTAATCATCCGCACATACATCTCACTCACCCCACATTTGGTGACCCGCTATCAACACCTGGAATATCTGGAAGAAAGGTACGGCACATAATATTTTATAATGGTCCGAACAAGCCCAACAAACTACGTCGAGTCATAAAACCGAAGATGGCGGAAAGACATTTACACCTCACGACATTTGTCGTGTCGGAGTCCGTATGCCCGTTTTGGCCCGAAGAACCTGCCGTGTGGTTTGCTCAGGTCGAAGGCAGCTTCGCCCTATCGAAGATTAGAGATGATGAAACAAAATATTATACGTCAGCGGCCAATTGGAACATCGATACGCTGCTGAAGTCAAAGATATTCTCGTCAATCCACCGGCCACCGGAAAGTACGAAACATTAAAAACCGAGCTTATTAAGCGACTATCAGCATCTAGAGAGAAAGAAGTCACTCAACTCCTAATGCACGAAGAGCTTGGAGACAGGCGACCGTCTCAATTTCTACGTCACCTGGCGTCACTTAGCTGGCAAAAATATCCCGGACGATTTCATCCGAACTATATGGACCAGTCGTCTGCCAACTAGCTTGCAGACAGTCATCGCATCGCAGCCCGAGTCTACATTGGAAGCGCTCGCAAACCTCGCTGACAAAGTGCACGACCTGGTGCCCTCGACGCCTCAGGTTGCATGCGCGGACGCTGCTCCAGTATCACTGCTGGAAAAGCTCACCAAGGAGGTCGCAGAACTCAGCCGACAAGTTAAATCCCTCTCCACGAATGATTCAAGAAGGTCGCGCTCAAGACAGGGAGGCAGTCAGCGCAACAAAAGTCGTACTCGTTCAAAGTCAAGCTACCGTAAGTACCCAAACTGCTTCTACCACAATAAGTATGGCGACAACGCGCGAACCTGTGTCAAGCCTTGCGATTACCAGCAGAGAAAAGCCAACGGCGGTCGTTAATGGCGACAAGCGATTGCCCTAGTTCTTCAGGTCGCCTATTCGTATCGGACCGAAAAAACGAAGATGCAGTTCCTGGTCGACACTGGTAGCGACCTATGTGTCTTCCCTCGCCACGGCTTCGAAAAACCAGACGACCGAGATCTTCTTATGAACTCTTCGCGGCTATGGGTCGTCGATCACTACCTATGGGTCCACTCAGCTTGAACTTGACCTTGGTCTCCGCCGCGTCGTTACTCATGGGCATTTCGTCGTTGGTCTGACGTAAGCAAGGCCATCATAGCGTGCTGACTTCTTATCACAATTACGGCTTGATCGTCGACTGTCGGAACGGTCGCCTCATCGACAATCAACACTTCGTTGTCCGACATACTGCAGGCGCCAGCCACCTTCGAACGGAACGCCACTATCCTACCGTTTAAACTCTCGTCGGTGAGTCGAAAGTACATTGAACTCCTTAGGGACTTCCCAGAGATCACTCGACCAACTGGTTACTCATCGGGTTATCATCAGCCCACAACACGGTACACTAAATTCCGGACTTTTGTTTTCGCCCGGTCCACCTCCGTACACTGTACGCCCAGAAAAAACGACTAGCTCCAGAGAAGCTCAAAATCAGCCAAATGTACGAGTTTGATGAGATGCTGAAAGCTGGCACTAGCTTAGGACCATCTGAGAGCCCCCCAACCCCATGGTCGTTCTCCCCTGCCACCTGGTTCCAAAGAAGAGATGAAGGCTGGCGACCGTGCGGCGATTACCGTGCCTTGAACGACCGGCCACAATACCATGACTAGATACCCCATCCGCGCACATTCAGGATTTCACCCAGAATTAATTTCAGGCTGTAAGGTCTTCTCAAAAATCGAATCTCGTCAAGGCCTACAATCAGATCCCAGTCAACCCTGAGGGTACATACTAAAGATCGGCCATTACAACTCCGTTTGGAATGTACGAAAATTCCCTTATATGACTTTCGGTCTTCGGAACGCGGGACAGACATTCCAAAGATTCGTTGACGAAGATGACCATAGACCTGGAATTTTGTTACTGCTATCTGGACGACGTTCTGATATTCTCGCCGGTGGGGGGAGACCTGGAAAGCCATCACCAGCAATGAAGCTATTATTCACACGGCTGGAAGGAATTTGGAATGGTGATTCAAACCGTCAAAATGTTGTTTTCGGGGGAGCAAAGAAGAGGGGTACCTTTCTGGGATGCGTGGTTATCGGCACGGCTGGCATTCTAAACCTATGGAAAAGCAAAGTAGAAGCTATCAAGCAGTTTTCCCATTCCGAAGAATGTCAGGGAAACTAGGACGCTATTATGGGAGATGATCAATTTCTTTCTCTTACCGTTCGTTTTCTATCACAAAGACGCTTGCTGACAATCACAAGCTTTTGCTTCACGATTTGCTTACTGGCACAGTAAAAGGCTCTCACCCTGTGACACTGACCGGCGACACGCTGAAGGCCTTTGAGGACTGCAAGCAAAGTTTATGCGACGCTACATTGCTGGCACATCCAGACATGAACGCGAGGCTGGCGCTGGTTACTGATGCTTCTTACACTACAATCGGCGGTGTCCTTCAGCAACGTGTCGGCGAAGAGTGGCAGCCGCTTGCATTTTTCAGTCGCAAGCTTAATCCAGCTCAGCGTAAATATTCCCCTTATGACCGCGAGCTGCTGGCGATATATGAAGCAATAAAGCACTTCCGTCATTTCGTCGAGGCGCGCCATTTCACGGTTTTCACTGAACACAAACCGATTTGCTTCGCCTTCCACCAACGAAAGGACAATGCTCGCCACGCCAATTTCGCCACTTGGATTTCATATCCCAATTTACAACGGACCTACAAACACATATCTGGCAAGAACAATGTTGTGGCAGATGCCCTCTCAAGAATAGAGGAACTGGTGCAACCCGTTAACCCGGAAAACTTAGCCCAGTCACAGACTACCGACAGTGAGCTAAGACAGATTTTAGAAGACGGCACTTCACTCAAACTGGTCAAGATAGCCATACCTGGAACACGGACGGAGTTATTCTGCGACAAACTCTACGCAGACACCTCGCCCGTATGTACCAACTGAGCAGAGAAAGCAAGTTTTTAGTAGCCTACACTCGCTCAGCTCAGCCACCCAGGAGTTTAAAGCTACGGTGAAATTGGTCACAGACCGCTACGTTTGGCCAGGCATAAATAAAGACTGCCGTGAGTGGGCGAAATCATGTCACGCCTGCCAGCTCGCCAAAGTGACACGGCATGTCACACACCGTCCTTGGGATCCTTCAAGCTTCCTCGTGAAAGATTCCAGCATATTCACATTGACTTGGTGGGCCCACTTCCTCCATCAGATGGTTTTAATATTGCCTCACCGCAGTCGATCGATATACCAGATGGCCTGAGGCAATACCCATAATCGACATTACAGCCGAGACTGTTGCTAAAGCCTTTGTCAGCAACTGGATCGCCCGATATGGAACCCCAACAGAGATAGTGACAGATCGCGGAAAGCAGTTTGAATCGGCGCTGATGAAACAGCTTGCAGAACTCGCTGGATTCGTTCGGAACAGAACCACCGCATACCATCCTGCAAGTAACGGCATGTTGAGAGGATGCACAGGCAACTGAAGACGGCAATAAAATGTCACGGAAGTCAGAATTGGACTGAGACTTTACCACTGGTACTACTCGGTATGAGAACTGCTTTCAAACCTGACATTCAAGCTTCACCCGCCGAGCTTCTCTATGGCGAGACACTCAGATTGCCTGGAGAGTTTCTTGAGCCCAGCACACATCAGCTCACTACAGACATGACGGACTTCACAGCGCGTCTGCGCTCTAGGATGAGTTCCCTTCGTCCACAACCTGCATCTCGACACTGCAACAGAGGCACCTTCGTTTTCAAGGACTTACCTTCAGCAACCCATGTTTACGTCAGAGATGACAGCGTAAAGGGACCATTACAACCGGCTTATTCAGGTCCGTACAAAGTTCTACAAAGAGGAGACAGAGTATATAAATTATGCATAAAAGGTAAAGAGCAGACCATTACAATTGAACGCCTAAAACCAGCATACCAACTCACCTCTGATGTCGAACTACCTGAAAGATCGGTAACAGCAGCACCTGAAAGTTCAGAAGAGAGTGTTAAACTTACCTGCACTAGAACACGATCTGGGAGGAAGGTACAATTCCCTGACTATTATCGCCCATCCTAGGATGGTCTCTGGGGGGGAGAACTGTAGCATACTTACCTGTGCTCCACCTGTAATAAACCTTATTATAATATATAATTATAGTAACAATAATAGATAATCAGTATTGTAGTATATATAAATGTAAACCAACTATAATAAATCATAAATATTGTATAACTGTTAAAATAGTATTTAATAGTAGCTAAATAACATACATAAATAAACTACATAAATAAATATACATATAAATAAATCATATAATGTAACAATATGTAAAAGTATAGAATAATATATAACTTACTCGTATAATATTGTACTTAACTATAGTAGTAATTATACTAAATATCTTGTGATCAAATTAGATGTAAAATAATTAAAACATTTAATAAATTATTAAACTTTATATAGTAGAACTGCATGTCGGAAGGCGGTCGTGGCCGCGTCGTTGCGCATTTTATAAATGTCGCAATAATCCTCAACCGGTACGAGAACAATAGGCATCGGCGACGCAATCATGCGCCGGCCGGCTGACCGCCTCACGCCAGAGTCCACAACAGCTACTCATAGTGAACGCATGTCGCTCTGTATCAGCTCCGTACTTAATTTTGCTATCGTAGTTAATTTAACTTTCACTTTCGTACTTCCATCTTATCATCTGTGTATACTAAACTGCTTGTGCTTACCTATGACTATTTCTTCTGTGAATTTCTTCCGTGCCTTCTGACTGTAACCTGTTTCGCTAAATAAACTGTGTAGTGAACATTTAAAGTGGCGTGATCATTTGTTGCCTAATCATCCGCACATACATCTCACTCACCCCACAATTATAAGTATAGATAAGTTTCTGCAATCTTGTAGTGAATCACATCGACTCCTCTACACATTCTGAATTGCGAGCTTTGCCTCATAATTAAATTTACAAGTCCGCAGCAGATGTTTCTATACAGCATAAGCTCAAGTTTCAGTTAAGAGGCTTATACAGCATACTCATATACAACGTATTGTACAAGTATTTACTAAATGTAATTTAAATTCTACGGGATGTTTATATTTATGAATATTTTAGTGTTAGCCCTGGCATTACTCAAGTGGCAGACACTCAGTCATAAGTAAGTCTACTTAAGTCTCAATTAGTATTTTTTAGTTAATAAACTTTGTTTGTGAACCAGTATATTATTCTGATACCTTTTTGTTGTAAAAACTGTATGAAAATCCATACAACAGTAGCTAGAGAGATAACCCCGAACAAACATAAATTCAGATCATCTATTATATATATATATATATATATATATATATATATATATATATATATATATATATATATATATATATGCACAACTTAATTGTATAAAGTTTAAAATTTACTTAGTTTTAGTTCCTAAAACAAAAATTCTTTAGGATGCGGTGCCAATATCATTCCTCTGCCAAGTCGCCAAAAGCTTTAATGCTGAAAATCTGGCTGCACTAATGAAGTAATACTGCTAATGAAAAAGAGAGGTTAATTAATGAAAATTAAAAATTGTACCTGGTTTTATATTTTTATACTAAATTCGTTTATATAATTCTTGTAAATATTTGTTTATAACTATAATGCAAGTTTTTAAATTAATCATATTATAAATGTGAAAGTGTGTTTGTTTGTTTGTCTTCCTTTCACGTCGAAACGGAGTGACGGGTTGCCGTGATTTTTTGTGTGGAGATAGTTGGAGGGCTGGCGAGTGACATAGGCTACCTTTTATTACCGAAGATTATCTCACGCGCACACGAAAACACGTTATAATACAACCAAACAAAGTATTTATTATCAGAATTATTGAAACTTGGTATTAATGCTCTTCAATACAATTAAAGAAATACGTGTTTTAGCATTTTTCGAAATTCATCCCATAAGAGGGTAAAATAGGGGATGAAAGTTTGTATGAAACCTATCTTTTTAGTGTTTTTTTTTTTGTAGTTTTAGCGCGAGTGGAGCCGCGGGTTCTGCTAGTTAATTAATAAAAATTAATGCTATGGTAAAAATATAGAGTCCACATAATAATGAAGTCGAAAATTTTTAATTACACCAAAAGATCGAAAGCTTTGTTCAATTAGTAGTGATAATGTTACGTTCTTAGAACAAAAATAATTATACGTTATTAAATGCCTTTGTGACGGACAATTGACATTCCGCGAGAAGATAAGTAAAAATAAATATGGAACAGTGATGAACTATCTATGTATTTAAATGTGGCATACAAACATGCGCGATGTAAGAATTTATGATTATTAGATCCTGTAGATGTAATAAGCCGCTATTTTTACTCACGCAAAAGAAGTTTTCTTAATTAACCCTTTGTTAACCGACTTCCAAAAAAGGAGGAGGTTCTAAATTCGTCGGAATCTTTGTTTTTTTATGTATGTTCACCGATTACTCGGAGACGCCTGAACCGTTGTTGAATTTTTTTGTTTCGAAGTGATATACTTTCCAGGTGGCCCCATTTAAATTTTATCGAAATCGGTCAAATGTTTTTTTTTTAAACCAACAATTAAATTATTTTTTTAAATATATTGCTAAATGGAATATGTTATTAAAAAACTATCTTCTTACAAATTACCTGCTTATTACGTCTACACTAAAAATGGAAAAATAAAAACTAAAAAAAACGACTTCCAGGCACTAAAATGTAAAAAATAACTAAACGGGGGCTTTCATTTAGAATAGATAGATACCTAATAAGATATTTTCGAAGTCGGTGCCAGAACAAACAACAAATGTCCAAAATTCATCGCCCTCAAAAAATCTAAATGGCGATACATGATAAAAAAGCCGACTCCCTAGTAATAGGACAAAGCGAGAACAAAAAATATGAAACAATAAGTTGTCATAGATAAAACTATTTTAAAGCCCGACACATTTAAAAAAGTAACTGTATGATGCATAGATTATGGTCATAGCCAGCAAAGAGAGCGAGTGGCTAGCTTTGAATAAAATGAAGTAAGTTTTTACGGAATATGTAAAGAAGCTAACATTATCTAGCGCCAAATTCCCGGAAGCCGGAACCTAAAACATGTTCCAAAGGCGCCGCGAGAGAGTAATCATTTCTGTTATCTAAGAAGAACACGCCCTAACACGTTTCTCAGCTACTTAACTGTTTTATCATAACTTAACGTAATACTTATCATAACGTAACTTGAATGTAGTATCTATAAGTATTTTATTTATTCTTAAATCCTTCTGGACAATTGTCAATTATTTTTTCAAAATTTAAAATGAATAAACTTAGGTTTCTTAAATGCGGTTTAATAAATCTTCTCTTGGAACTAATATTTTAAGGCCATTAAAATCCAATGTCATTTAAATTTTTATTTATTGTTTTTTTTTACATATTAAAAGAAAACTAAAGTAAAAGTTTTAAAAATACAATTAATACGTACTTTTATTTTAAATAATTACGCAAATATGTTAGCTACGTAACAAAGTTTCTAAACTTTTAATAAAATTCCAATTTCTCTTGGAGGTTATAGATAACACATAGTTATACCTCACTCCATTTCTAGCTTTACACTTTTCTAATATTTTTTAAACCTAGCGACTAACTCTCTCGCTTCACTTCCGGTTCGGTCCCTAGACCAAAAACAAATCTGTTCAATGGGGAAGCAGAACATTTTTCTAAGCATAAAAAGTTTGCTTTTCCAGACAATATAATCTATCTCTGTGCCAAATTTCATTCTGTTCAGGCCGTTCTGCAGTGAAAGAGTAACAAACAATCCATCGATCCTCACAAACTTTCACAATTTATAATATTAAGTATGGAATATGGATTTTCAAATATTATAAGGATTAAAATATTGGCGGTCATATAATACTATCGGCTTTTTGATTATTAATTATTTGTGGTATAAGAGGCTGAATTATCGGAAGTAACTTTAAGGCACACTGAAAACTATTTTTTAAATTATAAAAACTCTTGGAAATATTTCTTTTGGGAAATTAAAATTTACTTTTTTCGACCGGCTTTCCCTAAGTTTATCCATTTTACTACCATAATTCAAATAAATCGTTAGACCTTTTTTGAGTGTAAAATTTTTCGATGCTTTATACCTTTTTATTTGAAATATTTTTTTCTCTTGTTCAACTTTTACCCTTTTCTGGAATTAATTAAAAACGTGAAAATTGATTTTATTTTATGAAGTCCTGACCCGGGTTTTCGATAAAACCCCTTTTTATTTTAATGAGAATACTTATTATCCCACACACATACTACGAACGTCGTTCAGTTTGTTTAACTAAACTCCTAATAAGTAATTAAGACAGGTAAAATAATAAATATGAATATGGACATATTCAATATGGATGTTGAGACAACAGCACCATCAAGATCCATGCGGTAAAGCTACGAGGCTTGTGTTTATGGATACCAGATAGTTGATTCACTACACGATATTATCCAAACTTCTCTAAGTACACACATATTATAAATATAAACCACCCATGAGTGGCTTGAGTAGACAACCTTTGTACTCATCACACAAATGAATGCCCCCAAGCGATGGCTTGAACCCGCGACCGCTGGCACAGAAAGTAGGGTCACTAACAAATTGAGTCAAACGTGTCCTTCTACTTCAGGTCTTTTAAATTTTGAAAATATACTGTTTTTATTGTTAAGATTTTTAATTTAAGGAGTTACAAACTCTAAAATTATAGTAACATTTTAATAGTTAGTATATTTACAAGTTCCTTTACTAACAAGGTAAGCAAACAATATAAAAAAATCGGTGTCCAAGTCCAAGTCGAATTTCGCAACGCGAAAGGACTTTCGTAACATCCCGTTGTACTTTTTATTAATATGACTTTTTGGACTTTTTTTAACTACGATAATCGATTAAGAAACTTTAAAAAAAAAATTGTTTTTTTTTTGTAATTTTTAATTTTTTTTATTTATTTTTATTATACGCGGCAAATAGAAATACATACTCTGTGAAAATTTCAACTCTCTACACTCTATAACGGTTCATGAGATTACAGCCCTCTGACAGACGGACGGACAGGACAGCGGAGGCTTTAGTAATAGGATTCCGTTGGCACTCTTCGGGTACCGGAACCCTAAAAAAACTTGATAGTCGTTTTCATAACTTGTTTACTGTAAAACTAACCTTACGAGTTATAGCAAACTAATCCTAGCATTTATTTTGAAAAATCTCATAAATTCAAGCATATTATAACCTTGGGCTTATATGGAAAAATATTCTTAACATAGAAATTATAAATGGAATTTTTAGTGTCACGATCTGTAGAATCTAATGAGTAAGTTCTGACTTTACAAACATTTTTTATTATTTCGATTTGAGTTTAGCTTTTGAAGACGCATAAAATAGTGTTGATAAAAGAAATTCTGTTGGAATCGCCCATATTATTTTCTTGATTAACACAGCTATGAGCATCTTACTATCAGTCAATAGTCTAAATGATCGTGTATGCTATATATGTATAGTTTACTTTTCTAACTGCAATCATACAAGTCAAAATTAAAATACGTACATTAATGAAACAGCATTATAATCGATACAGAGGTCGCCCGACGAAACTCTATAATTTTTAGTGTAGAATTTTTTGTCTGTCTGTCAGTTACCATATCACACAGAAAAACTACTGGAGGGATTTGTGATGAAATTTGGCATGGTGATAGACTGGTGTATCCGGGGTCAACATATAGGGTAACTTTTTACCGCGGGGAAAATATCTCCATTTCTGAGTAAAATACAAACAAAACTGCATTGTTAGACTAGAAAGATAGTATAATCACTAAATACTGTAAAAACCTAAGAATTTGGTTTTTGGTCATCTAAACGACGGGCGGAGCCGGACGGGCAATGCTAGTAAACATATAATTTCAACTTTCTTTGGCTAATGTAATCACTGTTTTTAATCACACCTATTAAACAATATTGAATTAGAATTACAAAAGGTGCTTACTAACGCTTTCACTTACACATAAATTCCTTATATCGACAAGTCTAAAAGGTCAATTGTAATAAGTGGCAAATTGGGTCATTTTTTTCTGCAGAGCGGCGAATGTAATTAGACAATTGTAGCCCCCCGATAAGCCTCAAAATGAATTGTCTGTGGTTAACATTTCAATTTTTTGCTACCATCGAATATTTATTTATGTCAAATGATAAATAAAATGGTCTATCTGTAACATATATTGAGTTGCCCCAATTTTAGGCTTGAACAAAAAATCCACATCATCTCTTGGTACATGTTACCCTTCCAGTTGAACATCAAAGACGCTGTTATGCATGTTCAATTAACCTTACCATCGCCCTGAGCTACTTTAAGCGCGATTTTCCCTGCCGGATTTTATTTAAGGTGTACCAACCACCAGTATATGGAAGAAATTATGCACTGAAGGTAGTGGCTAGCCCAGTGGTCACAACCGTCCCCGACTCGCCGTGACAAACTGAGTGAAGGCGGGTTCAGCGGGTCTCGCACTTCTGATATTTTCATCCGCGCGAAATCCATTTCTAACATGATTACCACTTACCTTACGGTGAAGGATAACATTGTGAGAGGGTGAATTTTTGTCTGTTGCTAATGTCCGGTGTTTGCCTGTATGTCTGTCCTTGTTTGTTTGTACGGGCGTAATGCTCATGAAAACTGTTGGACCGATTTAAATGAATATTTTGCAAACGTGGTGTACTTCATGATTCCCAGAGCAACGTTTAAGATACTTTTCATCACGGGGAAAAGTATAAGAGTTCCTGTGGGATAGTGTAAAAAACTATAGTTTGTGTAAACTTATACAGCTTAGTAAACCCCCCCACAACAACTTATTGGCACCTAATTTAAGTTAAATTGTGCGCAAGCTGATACCTTATATTCACCGGTCAACAACAGGTTACTTTTATCCCTGGAAAATAAAACGCCGCTCTCCGGTGGGATAGATCTGTTTTGTGCTTTTACTAGAGGCGAACCCGAGCGAAAGCGGAGGGTGAGCAAGCCTGAGTGTTTAATATTTCATATTGATTTAGACAGAAGGCAACACAAAACAGTTTCTATTACAAAAACTGTGATTTTGAATTATAGTGTCTAGTTGAAATTAGGCCATTAAAACTCGATTTAAAGCACGTGATCACATATGTCTCATAGAGCCTCCATATTTTATAAAACTTAAATGGCTTCATCTAATCAATTATGTTAAGCAAATACCAACTAAGTAATATTAGCAAAAGGCTTATGAAGGATTAACGAAAGCATTATAGAAACAGATAGACATTTAACAAAGCATATGCATTGCTAAATAAATACTGCCAAGTACGTAAAGTATGTAGAGAAGGATCTAATCCGTAACTAATATATAAATGCGAAAGTAACTCTGTCTGGTCTGTGTATCTGTTTGTTACCTTTTCCCCGCTTAATCTCGCTGAACAGATTGATAGACGAAAATTTTTATGGAGAGAGTTTGAGACCCAGGGAAGGACATGGGGTCATAATAAGGGGGTGAACAAGGGGGATGGAACTTTGTGATGGGGATGGGATCAATGTTACTGTTGGTTGAGAAGTAGACGTTATTCTGCTTCCGTGCCCCAGTATAATACATGTGCCGTGATCACTCTCAACTCGTAATATGATATGTACTAATATTCCAGATGGCCACTGTAGATCTAAATTTATATGTTTCGACACTAAATCTCGCTAAGTGTGATGAATATGAATTTTTGGCTAAAATTCTGCCAATTTTTTGTTCTTTTAGCAAAGGTTTTTATTGGGAATTGAGCTTGATAAATATTATAACTGACACATGTTCCCCCTACTCACCTAGTATAAACAGTTTGTACAATCTGAAAGCTCCAAGTTTTGATAAGTATCGTAGAAATATCGATTTACACCATTTTTAATTAAAGAGATGTTCTAATATTATTTTGTTCTTGTCATTAAAATTAAATAATAATTAGTCCAGTGCAATTATTAAAGTTACAATTAAAAAATAATTGTTAACTTTGCAAGTATAAATGAGCTATTTTTGATTCTCCTGACTGCTTCACAATATATTAAATTTAGTTTATATTGATTTTTCTTCGGCTCATAAATGCTATCCTATAACCAGCAACTCGTCCAGCGATCTCATACCAACTATTAAACTCAATCATATAAGTACATCTTCTTTGTAACTTAGCTTCTTGACATCGTATTAGAAAACCATGCGTACATTTATGTGCCCTAGTTTTGCAATTCTACAAAATAGCTTTAAGTTTCTCATAACGCATGCTTCATTTTCCTTTTTATGGTATATCTATACTAATATATAAAGCTGAAGAGTTTGTTTGTTTCACGCGCTAATCGCTGGCATCTACTGGCCCATATTTGATTCATGATTCCTATCCAATTATATTACTACGTAAGATAGCATTGTAATAGCTAGCACATCGCTTCGTCAGAATCATCGCTTGAATTCTTTTTCGGACTGTGTAGTACTGTCCATCACTTCTTCTAAGTCTAGTCTTGACGCTGTCCACTGGGTGAAACAAATCTAATCGAATAGCACCTATGTATATTTATAGACGAATAGTGCTAACTTTACTATATATGTAAATGGATTTGATTAAAAGGCCTTTTAACGGTGGGAAATTTATTTTAGGTACCAGGTGTGGACTCACCGGCAAAGGCCAGTAATTTACACCTCCCACCATTTTAATGATGTGTCGCAGGATTGCTTACCGCAACCATGACGCCCCGGACGGCAGGTCTGTCGAAGCAGACCACAATAACCATGGAGTTGCTCAAGCGGTCCAGTCTGTTTACAGAGAAGTACCAGGAGCAACCCGCATGGTACACCGCCCACTCGAGGTGGGACGTATTTGCTGGGAAACTAGTCCCCCCCCAGGACAAGGTGAACGCACATTGGGGGGTTGGATAAACTCCCTATCCTAACAATATTATATTTACCTCGAAAATTTTCACTTACAAATTGCAATATGTCGCCTTTATCCTAAACAATCTTAATTTGCTTGAGACAGACTTCTACCAAGTTTATCTCAAGCAAATAATTGCGAATTCTCAAGACCAAATAATATTTTATTAATAAAAAGTACCTGCCAACATCTAAGCTTGAAATATACATTACTTTACTTTGTTTTACATTTTTATCAACAGTGAACAGACCAAGACGAATCTGGATCAGCGTCGTAAAAAATTGTACTCCTCGTAAACCCAAAGTTCCATTCTGATTATATCGTAATCACTATAGACCACTTAAGCAACACATTTGCCCTTTTGCAGTCATAACGAAGACGGTTTATAGGATTTAATACCTTTTGTATTGTTAAAATAATAAATCTACTTCTCATTTAAGTATTCAAACCTTTAAAATACATAAACATAATTTCGACTTAATTATTCGTTTAAGGCCTTAATTTGATGAATATTAACATAAAATTGAATAATTAACAGTTCATGATAAGCTCTAACAAAAATTTACGTACATAGGTACCTAAAATATTCTTGTATAATAGCAACATAAAAACTTAAAAAAAAACCGACTGCCGAAAATATCTGATTAGGTATCTATTCCAAATGAAACCGCCCCCCGTTTGGGGGGGGAGTTATTTTTTCATTTTATGGCCTTTAAGTTCGGTTTTTTTACAAAAGCAATTTTTGATTTTTCCATTTTCAGTGTCGACACAATAAGCAGGTAATTTTTAAAAAGAAACTTTATAATAACATATTCCATTAAGCAATTTATTTAAAAAAAGTATATTTATTGTTGATTTTTTTAAAAAACCGCTCGACCGATTTCGATAAAATACATATGGGCCCACCTGCGAAGTATATACCCTTGGAAACTAAACAGAAAATCCAAATGTCGGTGCAGGCAGTCTTCGAGTAATGGCTATGTCGGATGAAACATACATAAAAAAAAGAAAAAAAGATTTCCGGGACGAATTGATAACCTCCTCCTTTTTGAAAGTCGGTTGACAATTCGAAAAAATTAGGCTATACCTACATACATTGATACACACAACCTCAAGCACAATTAGCGTCTCAAAAGGAAGTGCATAATTCGAAATTGAATTGCGTTTTTTTTTAATCCATTTTGTTCATTACTTATCAGATGACAAAATTAAAAAAAAAAAGTACTTTAAGAGGTGTGGTGTGCGTAAGTTCGAATTTGTATTTGACTTAGCGTCACATGTCAATGCCACTTTTTAAAGAGATATTTTTTTCTTGTAAATTTCTATCTACGTTTTTATATATCAACTCTCATTGTCCCGCGGCTCCGCCCGTGTTCACATGACCCAAACCAAATTCTTAGTTTTGACATAATTGTTGTTTTTGTCTTGTTCTTTTATCTTACTCGTTTGTTGTAACGTCAATTGAATAAACAACCAAAGAGAAAGTATAATCGCATTGTTCCCAGTTGGAGCGCTTGAGCTAAAACAATGGAGTGTCAGAAGTAAAATTCCATAAATCGTTTCAATAATCAAATCCACTACAGATATGTCAACTATACTTATATACTTTTTTTTTTAATAATAACTATGCGTTTTTTTACATATTAATATTTAAATTAATAATTATAAGATTTTTTTTTTTAACAACTCTATTAACTAAACTACATACCTGATAGGGTTAAATATCTTATTTAAAAACTCGGACCTCTACTTTGTCGTGTATTTAGCTTGATCGGTATTTTAGTTAAAATAAATATCTTTTTTAGAACTTTAGTCACATTCGTTGACCGAATTACCAAATAATACGAATTCTCAGACTGAAGAGTGGCTTGACAAAGAATTATATGAACTGGAAAGTGGTCCAGATCTAAATATGAACCCAAACAATCATGTTTTAAAATAGTATACAAATGACAATTTGTAGACACAAGACACATCAATAAATCTTAATAACATATAAAAACAGCTAACGCATTTTATTATAACAAATAATAAAGGTAATAATTTACTATCTCCCTTTATGGTAAAGAGACAAGAACGGTCCTGAATCCTGAGAACTATAACTATAAAAGAATATGGAATTATTCCTTTTTTTTTCTTAAATTGTATGTTAATTTAACTAATACATATATAGGATTTTCTCTTTTTCCTTGAAAAAAGTAAACTATCCGTATGGCAAAGTCGAGAATTGTAACCAGCAAAATTACGCTACTATTTTTGCACTTTGACAGTTTATTTTGGCCGGATTTCCGTCTATATATTTTTTTTTATCCTGAGGTGGAGTTACTGAATCTTGGGGTATATATTTATAGTGTATGATAAGCTTTTTGCAATTATAAACTTATTTTAATGATTTTAATGAATAGATTACACTTAAAAAATAATCGAACATTTAAAAAAAAATTCCACCCAGAAAGTGTGAAATAATTTACATTTGAATCGAGTTTAATTCAGTGTGCCGTTCCAGTTAAAATGTAATTATGAAGTTGACCAAACGCCATTAAATAATACTGACAAAAATTTTTTAAATATTAAACCACTATCTGGCAGCTTTGAGAGCATTAACAATAAATTATGATTTAAAGCTTTTGTTTAGTCCGTTTTTGCTTGAACAATCTATTTCAAACTGCAAATGTTAGCTCATTTTTTCTAAGGGCTTGCTTCAGCTACGAATAATCCGACTCGTTACAGATCTATACATTCCACATATGACATTAACAAGTATTCATATAGAAAATTACTGCAATTAAACTATCTAAAGGTATTGAATTTTTCTGTAAGCCGGTTTTTGATATCTTTAATATTTTCTTATCAAACCTGAAGATTTTTGAACTTTTAGTTTTAAACAAAACTCTCATAATATTATAAATGCCGAAAATTTTGGATTGGATGTTTGTTACTCAATCACGCCAGCAACGGCTCTAGATGTAATTTGGCACAGAGATAAATTATAATTCTGGAATAGCACATAGGTTACTTTTGTATCCCGGAATAAATGTAAGATTCCCGTTGGGATAGATTTTCCATTTTTGTTCTTCACCAAGGACGAACCCGAGTGACGCGAGGTGTAGGCTAGTATGTTCATAAATTTTTAATGTAAATGAGAGAGAACTAACCTTCACACTTTCACTTCTTTTCGCTTATAAAAATCGATCCCACGACCACTCAAGAGTCGTTGAAAAACGATGATCTTTTGATATTAAAATTTATCATACACTTTTATCTTCGTTATACTCCTTATTTAACTATTTTAGAATATTTATTAAAAAAGGTGTTTAAGACATTTTATTAACGAGTTTCCTTTGAAATTTAATCATCTTTCATCTTACAGGATGACAGTAAAAGCCACTCTATCGCAGACAACATTGTATTTTAACTTTAGGCAACTCAATATTTTTACCGGCTTAAAAAAAGGAGTTGACTAATTTTTATGTTATATATAACTTAAACTATAAATAAATACATATTATACATAAAAAACACCCATGACTGGAGTACAAACATCCGTGCTCATCACTCAAGTCACTGCCCACAGCGGGACTCGAACCCACGACTCCTGGCGCAGCAAGTGGGTCACTACAACCAGCCAAACGTGTCATCTAATATTTTTACATATCTTCAATATCTTTTTTACCACAACAACAATTTT